>CM067851.1:27142700-27487700 GCA_034638295.1 Phortica okadai
ATTAATTCTGAATAAAATGCCGCCCATTTATGCAATTAAAAAAATTTAAATGTCTCTTATGAGATAAGGCATATTTTCGTCTGATAAGGTACTTCTTCTTCAATGATTTCGAGGATATTTTAGTTTTGATCAAAAAAATTTTATTTCTTACGACATTTCGTAAAATATGTTAATGCCATCTCAAAGAGGAACAGGTAAGCTTTCCATCGAGCTCTTAATCGAAGAAGTCGGTCGAAGGATGTAAGAGTTATTAGCAAAAAACTACTCGGGGGTCAACACGTTTCCATCGTACTGCTGATTCTTTTCGCAATGTACTTTACTATAATTCTAGTATTTAATGGGAAAAAATTAAACGAATTTTTTGTCCATGTAAAAAACTATTAATTCTGAATAAAATGCCGCCCATTTATGCAATTAAAAAAATTTAAATGTTTCTTATGAGATAGGGCATATTTTCGTCTGATAAGGTACTTCTTCTACAATGATTTCGATTATATTTTAGTTTTTATCAACAAAATTTTATTTTTTATGACTTTTCGTAAAATATGTTAATGCCATCTGAACGAGGAATAGATAAGCTTTCCATCGAGCCTTTAGTCGAAGAAGTCGGTCGAAGGATGCAAGAGTTATTAGCAAAAAACAAATCGGTGGTCAACACGTTTCCACCAAAGAACTTTTCTATAACTCTAGTATTTAATGGGAAAAAATTAAACAAATTTCTTGTACCCATGTAAAAAACTATAAATTCTGAATAAAATGCCGCCCATTTATGCAATTAAAAAAATTTAAATGTCTCTTATTAGATAAGGCATACTTTCATCTGATATGATACTTCTTTTTCAATGATTTCGAGTATATTTTAGTTTTAATCAAAAAAATTGTATTTCTTATGATTTTTCGTAAAATATGTTAATGCCATCTGAACGAGGAACAGATAAGCTTTCCATCGTGCTTTTAGTCGAAGAAGTCGGTCGAAGGATGCAAGAGTTATAAGCAAAAAACTTATCGGTGGTCAACACGATTCCGCCCTACTGCCGATTCTTTTCGCAAAGTACTTTTCTATAATTCTAGTATTTAATGGGAAAAAATTAAACGAATTTTTTGTCCATGTAAAAAACTATTAATTCTGAATAAAATGCCGCCCATTTATGCAATTAAAAAAATTAAAATGTCTCTTATTAGATAAGGCATATTTTCCTCTAATAAGGTACTTCTTTTTCAACGATTTCGAGGATATTTTAGTCTTGATCAAAAAAATTTTATTTCTTACGACTTTTCGTAAAATATGTTCATGCCATCTGAAAGAGAAACATCCATCGAGCCTTTAATCGAAGAATTCGGTCGAAGGATGCAAGAGTTATTAGCAAAAAACTAATCGGTGGTCAACACGTTTCCGTCCTACTGCCGATTCTTTTCGCAAAGAACTTTTCTATAATTCTAGTATTTAATGGGAAAAATTAAACAATATTTTTTGTCCATGTAAAAAACTATTAATTCTGAATAAAATGACGCCCATTTATGCAATTAAAAAAATTTAAATGTCTCTTATTAGATAAGGCATATTTTCGTCTGATAAGGTACTTCTTCTTCAATGATTTCGAGGATATTTTAGTTTTGATCAAAAAAATTTTATTTCTTACGACTTTTCGTAAAATATGTTTATGCCATCTGAACGAGGAACAGATAAGCTTTCCATCGAGCCTTTAGTCGAAGAAGTCGGTCGAAGGATGCAAGAGTTATTAGCAAAAAACAAATCGGTGGTCAACACGTTTCCACCAAAGAACTTTTCTATAACTCTAGTATTTAATGGGAAAAAATTAAACGAATTTTTTGTTCATGTAAAAAACTATTAATTCAGAATAAAATGACGCCCATTTATGCAATTAAAATAGTTTAAATGTCTCTTAATAGATAAGGCATATTTTCGTCTGATAAGGTACTTCTTCTTCAATGATTTCAAGGATATTTTAGTTTTGATCAAAAAAATTTTATTTCTTACGACTTTGCGTAAAATATGTTAATGCCATCTGAATGAGGAACAGATAAGCTTTCCATCGAGCCTTTAGTCGAAGAAAACGGTCGAAGGATGCAAGAGTTATTAGCAAAAAACTAATCGGGGGTCAACACGTTTCCGTCCTACTGCCGATTCTTTTCGCCGAGTACTTTTCTATAATTCTAGCATTTAATGGAAAAAATTAAACAATATTTTCTGTCCATGTTAAAAACTATTAATTCTGAATAAAATGCCGCCCATTTATGCAATTAAAAAAATTTAAATGTCTCTTATGAGATAAGGCATATTTTCGTCTGACAAGGTACTTCTTCTTCAATGATTTCCAGGATATTTTAGTTTTGATCAAAAAAATTTTATTTCTTACGACTTTTCGTAAAATATGTTAATGCCATCTGAACGAGGAACAGATAAGCTTTCCATCGAGCCTTTAGTCGAAGAAGTCGGTCGAAGGATGCAAGAGTTATTAGCAATAAACTAATCGGTAGTCAACACGTTTCCGTCCTACTGCCGATTCTTTTCGCAATGTACTTTACTATAATTCAAGTATTTAATGGGAAAAAATTAAACGACTTTTTTTTCCATGTAAAAAACTATTAATTCTTAATAAAATGCCGGCCATTTATGCAATTAAATAAATTTAAATGTCTCTTATTAGATAAGGCATATTTTCGTCTGATAAGAGTGAGATTTCAAGTGAGTCAGCTGTGTTTTGTTTTGCTCCGCGTTTTTTATTTTATAATTTTTGCTTATTAAACTTTAAATCATTTTAATTTCTTTCTAATAACACAGGCCAACAAGAAAAAACTTTTTGAATAATTGCAACTAATTCCTATGTATTTTGGTGTGCTGATTCCGAAAATAGTGGACATAAAGTCGTATCACCCTCCAATTTCTTGCATTTCACGAAATTGTAAAAAACACGAAATTACTGTTTTTCAAACTTGTGTACAAGATACCTCAGCAACTACTGGACCGATCTTGTTGAAATTTAACTAAGATATTTTTAGGAATCCCATCTATCATGTACAAAAGAAGTTTTTTGATTGAGGGCACCCTTCGAAAGTTATACACTTTTAAACCTCAATAAATTAAGAAAAAAAGTTTAATCTTTAAAAAGCTGTCAACTTTACAAAAAAAAAACTTTTAATTTTTTCCCCTATGCAACTCTATTTGTAGTTATTTTCTGCATGAAATGACGGACCGTTTGTACTATTCCGACAATTGGTGACCGAGATATCAGGTATACCACCAACGTATGTTATGGTTGTATCGAAAATCTTGGGAAATGGTATACAAAAAAAAAAATAATGGCTATTAAACAACAAAACAGTTGAAGTAGCCATGGTATGTTTATTTATACATATTCGTTTTAAATTTGATACAACAAAATTATGAACTGTAAAGTAGAGAGAAAATCCTTGTTGGTTGTGTACACGATATTTCAGTCAGCAATCGACGGAAAAATACTAACGGACCGTCATTTCACGCAGGAAATAACTACAATTGGAATAGCATAAGGGAAAAAATTAAAATTTTTTTTTTTTTGTAAAATTTACAGCTATTTAAAAATTAAACTTTTTTTCTTAATTTATTGAGGTTTAAAAGTGTATAACTTTCGAAGGGTGCCCTCAATCAAAAAACTTCTTTTGTACATGATAGATGGGATTCCTAAGAATATCTTAGTTAAATTTCAACAAGATCGGTCCAGTAGTTGCTGAGGTATCTTGTACACAAGTTTGAAAAACAGTAATTTCGTGTTTTTTACAATTTCGTGAAATGCAAGAAATTGGAGGGTGATACGACTTTATGTCCACTATTTTCGGAATCAGCACACCAAAATACATAGGAATTAGTTGCAATTATTCAAAAAGTTTTTACAAACGGTATTTTTGTCGGCCTGTGTAATTAAACATCGTTTGGTAATTCAATACTGAAGTGGTTTGTTAATTGTGCATAAGAATAATTTGAATTATTTAAATTTATTTTTTTGGTGAAATTTTCGTTTTGGTTGGCGTTAGCAGTCATCAAAATTCTTTTTTTTGTTGTTGTTGATAACTACATACTTTCTCTTCGCTTGTTGTTGGTAAGAATTGCATTGCTCACTTGCATACTCACTGTATTGTTGTTTTTGCATACTCCGAATAGCCCCTTTTTGTTTTTTCTTTTTTCTGCGCAATTTCTATTTTTAGATTGGAACATCTGGTGGTGTTTTTATTTTTTTTCTCATCTTTTTATTAAGATTTGTTATTGTAATTTCACTCAGTTATCAAGTGCATTTGTTGTATTACATTTGCTCTTGTCATTATTTGTGTTCAGTTACTGTCTGCGCTATACCCTGTTTTCACTGAACATTTTCGATAGTGCGTTTACACTTTGCAGTACTGCGTACTTTTGGTTTTGCTACCTTATATTTACTTGCATATCTTAATTTTTCTTCTATTACTATTTCATGATGAGTTGTTGCTTCACCTCGTGCAAGAACAAGGACTCGTTCGATAGTGATAATAAGCGGGCCATTCAATGCTGGCTTTGCGATAACTTTTGCCACTTCAAGTGTGCTGGCATCACCGGGCGAGACTATGACAGACTGTATTGTGACGCCATATCTGTCTGTGGTGGCTTCAAGTGGTCTTGCCCGACGTGCTTTAAGTGGCAAAAGGATTTTTCGTCTATGTACCGTCGGGTACGTGACAAGTTTTTAAAACTCAATAAATTAGCGAAGGAATTAGCAGCTGAGTTCGAATCAAGTTCCGACTTGCTTGGAAACTATGATTTTGAGCCACCACTAGTCTCCTTATCGCCATCTCCCTTTCCTTATCTTCCTCTTCCCCAACTCGTACTTCCTGCCCCATTGGCACCCGCCAACTCCTGAACTCCTCCTCATCATCCTATCCCCCACCACCAACCTATTAGATGCGGTTCGTCGGGTGAAGTAAGCAACCCTATTACCTCTACCAAGAGGTCAAAGGTTGTTGCTTCCCCCACCTCAAAGATTGTCAAATCGAAGAGTAAGAAGTCTAAGGCTAAGACTTCTCGCTCTTTGGAAACCATACAATCCCCTCCTTCAACTTCTTCATCCAACGCAGCTCCATGCTTAACTGCGTTGTCAGAAGCGGTACCCGTTTCTGAGCCAGTTTCGCAACCTGCAGTTGCTGTTACCCTATCCCCTTTTGAACCCCTTACTGTCGTTGCCCCTCGGAAACAGGTATTTATTTCTCGTCTTTCCGCTGATACCTCCTGTGAGGCGATAGCTAATTATATTGGTGCAAAGACGAATGTTGAAGTAAAAATTCATAAATTCGCTTTCTCTCAGCCGAGGGAGATTGCATCATTTAAAATTAGTGTACCAAATGATGCTTTCGAATTAGTGTGTAACCCTTTGTTTTGGCCTGCACACACAGTGGTCCATGAGTTTGCCCTAAAAAAAGGCCGATTCTTACTGCACCGGTGCTTGGCTCGTCATCGTCTATTCCTATTACTGCTCCAAAAAACTAGGTTCGCATTCTGAACGCCTTACTTTTGTTTATCAAAATGTAAGGGGTCTCTTGTCCAAACTCCCTAATTTGTATAGGAATAGTTTTTGTTTCGACTTCGATCTTATTGCGTTTTCTGAGACTTGGCTTAATTCCTCTATTCTAAGCAATGAAGTCTTTTGCAACAAATTTGTCTCTTTCAGACGTGACCGCCCTGATCGCCGAGGAGGGGGAGTTCTTGTTGCAGTTGATTCATCCCTTCGTTCTGAACTTGTTGAAATTCAAGGAACCGATGATATTGAAGTTATTGGAGTCAAAGTTAGTTTGGCTCATATTACAGTTTTTGTTAGTTGCTCATATATTCCACCAGGCTCCGGACTAGATGTCTATATGAAGCATTTTGAGGCTATAAAATCGTTATATGACCTTACACAAGACAGAGATTTTGTCATTGTGCTTGGTGATTTCAACCTTCCTCATATATCTTGGTCGTACTTCAATGATTCAAATTTCCTGATACCATCTGGACAACATGAATTTCTTGACAGGTTGCTTGATTTACCTTTGTTTCAGACAAATTGGGTCATGAGTTCAATCAATAGATCTCTTGATCTTGTGTTGACCAATGATAGCAACGGCATAGTTGTGTCAAGATGCAACCCTTTGTCTCTACCTGAAGATCCTTTTCACCCTTCGCTGGAAATCTCTCTTGGTCTAACTTCGCCCACTTCCATTTCGCCTAGTTCTTCTCCTCAGCGACGAATGTGTTTTCGTAAAGCTAACCTCGATTTACTAAACTCGTTAATTGCTCAAACTGATTGGTCCGTCTTAAATAGTTGTAATGACATAATGGTTGCCACAAAATTCTTCTATGAGACCCTAAATGACATTCTCAATATTTGCGTCCCATTGAGAACCTCAACAGGGCCGTCATTAAAACCACCCTGGTTTTCCCGCCGTTTGTCTAACCTGAAAAATATTAAGTCCAGACTTTACAAAAAGTTTAAATCATCTGGTTCACTGACGGACTTTTCCAGGTATTCTGCAGCCCGATCGCAGTTTTTTACGATCAACAACATCTGCTATCAGAACTATCTGAGTCGTTGCAAAAATCAATTTCTGAGCGACCCTAAACTATTTTTTAGCTTTGTTAATTCTAAGCGTAAATCTGCGTTATACCCGTCCTCATTCTTCTTGGACGTTAAATTAGCGAGTGATGATCTAGGAATTTCTAATTTGTTCGCCGAGTTCTTCCAAACGACTTATTCGTCTACATTATTCACAAGAAAATCGTATCCATATCCTATGAGCTCTATCAATGGTCCTTGTTCCCTTGTACTTGATGAAGACATTATTTTCAAAAACTTAATGGCTGTGAAGAATTCTTATTCCCCCGGTCCTGACAATGTGCCTGGCTGCATTCTTAAAGGTTGTGCAAAAACTTTGTGCAAGCCTTTATTAATGCTTTTTAATCTCTCGCTTCTCAATGCTTCGTTTCCCCCAATTTGGAAGGAGTCTTTCATAATTCTGCTTCATAAAAAGGGTAATAAGTCAGATATCACCAATTATAGAGGTATAGCCAAGTTATCTGCAATTCCCAAACTTTTTGAGAAAATTATTATTGATAGCATGCAGCATTTTTGCAAACCTATTATGTCACCTTTTCAACATGGTTTCCTAAAAATGAGATCAGCATGCACCAACCTTCTTGAATTCACAAGTGTTGTTAATCGAGGTTTTGCTAGTCAGTTTCAAACTGATGTAATATATACTGATTTCAGCAAAGCTTTTGACTCAGTTAACCACGATTTGCTTTTATTGAAATTGAATATCTTGGGTTTTCCACCGGTTCTTCTAAATTGGATTAAATCCTATTTATCTAACAGATCTCAACGAGTATTGTTTCGATCTGCTATGTCCGAGGTTGTTCAAGTTACTTCTGGTGTTCCTCAAGGCAGTCATCTTGGCCCACTCTTGTTTAATCTGTTCATTAATGATCTCCCCCTATCGATATCATACTCTCGGGTACTCATGTACGCTGATGATGTCAAATTGTGTCTTTCTTATAACGATCCTGCTTCTTATGTCCTATTGCAGGCTGATCTGAACTCATTACAATCTTGGTGTTCACTTAACTTGTTTTTACTGAATTGTTCTAAATGTAAGTTTATGACTTATCATCGTAGTAAACCTCACTTATTTACTTATTCGATTGATAACGTCCAATTAGAACGAGTCTCTGTTTTTAACGACCTCGGTGTTCTCTTTGATCCCAAACTTTGCTTCATTCAACATGTTTCAACTGTCGTTAATAAGGCGAAAGGTGTTTTTGGATTCATTAAACGCTGGTCTAAAGAATTCAATGACCCCTATATCACCAAACTTCTTTTCACGTCACTTGTACGTCCACTTCTCGAATATTGTTGCTGCGTGTGGTCTCCACAGTACAAAAAACATCAGGATCGCATTGAGTCAGTTCAGAAGCAATTTCTCCTCTTTGCGCTTCGAGGCCTTAATTGGAATCCAAATACTAGGTTACCATCATACATGGACAGACTTTTACTCATTGACCTTCCATCTCTACATCATCGCAGGATAGTTTTAGGGACTATTTTCCTTCACAAACTCATTCTTGGATTGATTGATTCTTCAGACCTACTCAGTCGGATTAGTTTTAGCGTCCCACGACGCACTACTAGAAACTTTGTCCCTTTAGCTTTGCAAAGATGCACAACGTACTATGCCCTTCACGATCCGTTTCGCGTATTATGTATGAATAATAATAATTTTTATCACGCCCTCTCACCTGAAATCTCTCTCACTTCACTTAACTCAACCATTCTACGCTACCTTCGTGAGGCTCAAAGCTCCAATCGGCATGGATGATCGTTTCTGGATGGACTGGTGGCGCTCGTTAAAGTTAAGTCTCTGACCGCAAACGGCTGTGAGTCGGGGCATAGCCTGCGTAGCGCAAATAAATTTCCCCCAACGGGTCAGAGACTTCTCAGCTTTAATTCAATTAGTTTTCTAGTTTCTAACTGCGAAGTTTTTTTTTCCTTGCTTTTTTTTCTTTCATTATATTTAATCATTCATTATCATATTTTTTGAATAACAAATTTTTTTATCTTTATTTTTATCATCATAATTATTATATATGTATATATTTCTGTTTAATTTTATTATTTTAATTTTTTTAAATATTATCTTATTATATTATTCTAAGTCACATAACAGTCAATTTGTTATTATATGAAATAAATAAAAGGTACTTCTTCTTCAATGATTTCGAGGATATTTTAGTTTTGATCAAAAAAATTGTATTTTTTATGACTTTTCGTAAAATATGTTAATGCCATCTGAAAGAAGAACAGATAAACTTTCCATCGAGCTCTTAGTCGAAGAAGTCGGTCAAAGGATGCAAGAGTTTTTAGCAGAAAACACGATTCCGTCCTACAGCCGATTCTTTTCGCAAAGTACTTTTCTATAATTCTAGTATTTAATGGGAAAAAATTAAACGAATTTTTTGTTCATGTAAAAAACTATTAATTCTGAATAAAATGCCGCCCATTTATGCAATTAAAAAAATTTAAATGTCTCTTATTATACACGGCATATTTTCGTCTGATAAGGTACTTCTTCTTCAATGATTTCGAGGATATTTTAATTTTGATCAAAAAAATTGTATTTCTTATGACTTTTCGTAAAATATGTTAATGCCATCTGAAAGAGGAACAGATAAGCTTTCCATCGAGCTCTTAGTCGAAGAAGTCGGTCGAAGCATGCAAGAGTTAAAAGCCAAAAACTAATCGGTGGTCAACACGATTTCGTCCTACTGCCGATTCTTTTCGCAAAGTACTTTTCTATAATTCTAGTATATAATGGAAAAAATTAAACGAAATTTTGAGTCAATGTAAAAAACTATAAATTCTGAATAAAATGCCGCCCATTTATGCAATTAAACAAATTTAAATGTCTCTTATTAGATAAGGCATATTTTCGTCTGATAAGGTACTTCTTCTTCAATGATTTCGAAGATATTTTAGATTTGATCAACAAAATTTTATTTCTTATGACTTTTCGTAAAATATGTTTATGCCATCTGAACGAGGAACAGATAAGGCCTCCATCGAGCCTTTAGTCGAAGAAGTCGGTCGAAGGATGCAAGAGTTATTAGCAAAAAACTAATCGGGGGTCAACACGTTTCCATTCTACTGCCGATTCTTTTCGCAAAGTACTTTTCTATAATTCTAGTATTTAATGGAAAAAATTAAACGAAATTTTGAGTCAATGTAAAAAACTATAAATTCTGAATAAAATGCCGCCCATTTATGCAATTAAACAAATTTAAATGTCTCTTATTAGATAAGGCATATTTTCGTCTGATAAGGTACTTCTTCTTCAATGATTTCGAGGATATTTTAGTTTTGATCAAAAAAACTTTTATTTCTTATGATAAGCTTTCCATCGAGCTCTTAGTCGAAGAAATCGTTCGAAGGATGCAAGAGTTATTAGCAACAAACTAATCGGTAGTCAACACGTTTCCGTCCTACTGCCGATTCTTTTCGCAATGTACTTTACTATAATTCTAGTATTTAATGGGAAAAAATTAAACGACTGTTTTTTTCATGTAAAAAACTATTAATTCTGAATAAAATGCCGCCCATTTATGCAATTTAAAAAAATTTAAATGTCTCTTATTAGATAAGGCATATTTTCGTCTGATAAAGTACTTCTTCTTCAATGATTTCGAGGATATTTTAGGTTTGATCAAAAAAATTTTATTTCTTACGACTTTTCGTAAAATATGTTAATGCCATCTGAAAGAGGAACAGATAAGCTTTCCATCGAGCTCTTAGTCGAAGAAGTCGGTCGAAGAATGCAAGAGTTATTAGCAAAAAACTAATCGGTGGTCAACACGATTCCGTCCTACTGCCGATTCTTTTCGCAAAGTACTTTTCTATAATTCTAGTATTTTTTCGTCTGATAAGGTACTTCTTCTTCAATGATTTCGATTATATTTTAGTTTTGATCAACAAAATTTTATTTCTTACGACTTTTCGTAAAATATGTTAATGCCATCTGAAAGAGGAACAGATAAGCTTTCCATCGAGCTCTTAGTCGATGAAGTCGGTCTTAGGATGCAAGAGTTATTAGCAAAGAACTTATCGGTGGTCAACACGATTCCGTCCTACTGCCAATTCTTTTCGCAAAGTACTTTTCTATAATTCTAGTATTTAATGGGAAAAAATTAAACGAATTTTTTTTCCATGTAAAAAAACTATTAATTCTGAATAAAATGCCGCCCATTTATGCAATTAAAAAAATTTAAATGTCTCTTATTAGATAAGGCATATTTTCGTCTGATAAAGTACTTCTTCTTCAATGATTTCAAGGATATTTTAGGTTTGATCAAAAAAATTTTATTTCTTACGACTTTTCGTAAAATATGTTAATGCCATCTGAAAGAGGAACAGATAAGCTTTCCATCGAGCTCTTAGTCGATGAAGTCGGTCTAAGGATGCAAGAGTTATTAGCAAAGAACTTATCGGTGGTCAACACGATTCCGTCCTACTGCCGATTCTTTTCGCAAAGTACTTTTCTATAATTCTAGTTTTTAATGGGAAAAAATTAAACGAATTTTTTGTCCATGTAAAAAAACTATTAATTCTGAATAAAATGCCGCCAATTTATGCAATTAAAAAATTTTAAATGTCTCTTTTTAGATAAGGCATATTTTCGTCTGATAAGGTACTTCTTCTTCAATGATTTCGAGGATATTTTAGTTTTGATCAATAAAATTTTATTTCTTACGACTTTTCGTAAAATATGTTAATGCTATCTGAAAGAGAAACAGATAAGCTTTCCATCGAGCTCTTAATAAAAGAAGTCGGTCGAAGGATGCAAGAGTTATTAGCAAAAAACTAATCGGGGGTCAACACGTTTCCGTCCTACTGCCGATTCTTTTCGCCAAGTACTTTTCTATAATTCTAGCATTTAATGGAAAAAATTAAACAATATTTTTTGTCCATGTTAAAAACTCTTAATTCTGAATAAAATGCCGCCCATTTATGCAATTAAAAAAATTTAAATGTATCTTATGAGATAAGGCATATTTTCGTCTGATAAGGTACGTGTTCTTCAATGATTTCGAGGATATTTTAGTTTTGATCAAAAAAATTTTATTTTTTACGACTTTTCGTAAAATATATGAATGCCATCTGAACGAGGAACAGATAAGCTTTTCATCGAGCCTTTAGTCGAAGAAGTCGGTCGAAGGATGCAAGAGTTATTAGCAACAAACTAATCGGTAGTCAACACGTTTCCGTCCTACTGCCGATTCTTTTCGCAATGTACTTTACTATAATTCTCGTATTTAATGGGAAAAAATTAAACGACTTTTTTTTCCATGTAAAAAACTATTAATTCTGAATAAAATGCCGCCCATTTATGCAATTAAAAAAATTTCAATGTCTCTTATGAGATAAGGCATATTTTCGTCTGATAAGGTACGTCTTCTTCAATAATTTCCAGGATATTTTTGTTTTGATCAAAAAAATTTTATTTCTTACGACTTTTCGTAAAATATTTTAATGACATCTGAACCAGGAACAGATAAGCTTTCCATCGAGCCTTTAGTCGAAGAAGTCGGTCGAAGGATGCAAGAGTTATTAGCAACAAACTAATCGGTAGTCAACACGTTTCCGTCCTACTGCCGATTCTTTTCGCAATGTACTTTACTATAATTCAAGTATTTAATGGGAAAAATTAAACGACTTTTTTTTCCATGTAAAAAACTATTAACTCTGAATAAAATGCTGCCCATTTATGCAATTAAAAAAATTTAAATGTCTCTTATTAGATAAGGCATATTTTCGTCTGATAAGGTACTTCTTCTTCAATGATTTCGAGGATATTTTAGTTTTGATCAAAAAAATTGTATTTCTTATGACTTTTCGTAAAATATGTTAATGCCATCTGAAAGAGGAACAGATAAGCTTTCCATCGAGCTCTTAGTCGAAGAAGTCGGTCGAAGAATGCAAGAGTTATTAGCCAAAAACTAATCGGTGGTCAACACGATTGCGTCCTACTGCCGATTCTTTTCGCAAAGTACTTTACTATAATTCTAGTATTTAATGGGAAATAATTAAACGAATTTTTTGTCCATGTAAAAAACTATTAATTCTGAATTAAATGCCGCTCATTTATGCAATTAAAATTATTTAAATGTCTCTTATTAGATAAGGCAACTTTTCGTCTGATAAGGTACTTCTTCTTCAATGATTTCGAAGATATTTTAGTTTTGATCAAAAAAAATGTATTTCTTATGACTTTTCGTAAAATATGTTCATGTCATCTGAAAGAGAAACAGATAGGGTTTCTATCGAGCTCTTAGTCGAAGAAGTCGGTCGAAGAATGCAAGAGTTATTAGCAAAAAACTAATCGGTGGTCAACACGATTCCGCCCTACTGCCGATTCTTTTCGCAAAGTACTTTTCTATAATTATAGTATTTAATGGGACAAAATTAAAAGAACTTTTCGTCCATGTAAAAAACTATTAATTCTGAATAAAATGCCTCCCATTTATGCAATTAAAATTATTTAAATCTCTCTTATAAGATAAGGCATATTTTCGTCTGATAAGGTACTTCTTTTTCAACGATTTCGAGGATATTTTAGTTTTGATCAAAAAAATTTTATTTCTTACGACTTTTCGTAAAATATGTTCATGCCATCTGAAAGAGAAACAGATAAGGTTTCCATCGAGCTCTTAGTCAAAGAAGTCGGTCAAAGGATGCAAGAGTTATTAGCAAAAAACTAATCGGTGGTCAACACGAATTCCGTCCTACTGCATATTCTTTTCGAAAAGTACTTTTCTATACTTCTAGTATTTAATGGGAAAAAATTAAACGAATTTTTTGTTCATGTAAAAAACTATTAATTCTGAATAAAATGACGCCCATTTATGCAATTAAAAAAATTTAAATGTCTCTTATTAGATAAGGCATATTTTCGTCTGATAAGGTACTTCTTCTTCAATGATTTCGAGGATATTATAGTTTTGATCAAAACAATTTTATTTCTTACGACTTTTCGTAAAATATGTTTATGCCATCTGAACGAGGAACAGATAAGCCCTCCATCGAGCCTTTAGTCGAAGAAGTCGGTCGAAGGATGCAAGAGTTATTAGCAAAAAACTAATCGGGGGTCAACACGTTTCCATTCTACTGCCGATTCTTTTCGCAAAGTACTTTTCTATAATTCTAGTATTTAATGGAAAAAATTAAACGAATTTTTTATCCATGTAAAAAAACTATTAATTCTGAATAAAATGACGCCCATTTATGCAATTAAAAAAATTTAAATGTCTCTTATTAGATAAGGCATATTTTCGTCTGATAAGGTACTTCTTCTTCAATGATTTCGAGGATATTTTAGTTTTGATCAAAAAAACTTTTATTTCTTATGATAAGCTTTCCATCGAGCTCTTAGTCGAAGAAATCGTTCGAAGGATGCAAGAGTTATTAGCAAAAAACTAATTGGTGGTCAACACGATTCCGTCCTACTGCCGATTCTTTTCGCAAAGTACTTTTCTGTAATTCTAGTATTTTTTCGTCTGATAAGGTACTTCTTCTTCAATGATTTCGATTATATTTTAGTTTTGATCAACAAAATTTTATTTCTTACGACTTTTCGTAAAATATGTTAATGCCATCTGAAAGAGCAACAGATAAGCTTTCCATCGAGCTCTTAGTCGATGAAGTCGGTCTTAGGATGCAAGAGTTATTAGCAAAGAACTTATCGGTGGTCAACACGATTCCGCCCTACTGCCGATTCTTTTCGCAAAGTACTTTTCTATAATTCTAGTATTTAATGGGAAAAAATTAAACGAATTTTTTTTCCATGTAAAAAAACTATTAATTCTGAATAAAATGCCGCCCATTTATGCAATTAAAAAAATTTAAATGTCTCTTATTAGATAAGGCATATTTTCGTCTGATAAAGTACTTCTTCTTCAATGATTTCGAGGATATTTTAGGTTTGATCAAAAAAATTTTATTTCTTACGACTTTTCGTAAAATATGTTAATGTCATCTGAAAGAGGAACAGATAAGCTTTCCATCGAGCTCTTAGTCGATGAAGTCGGTCTAAGGATGCAAGAGTTATTAGCAAAGAACTTATCGGTGGTCAACACGATTCCGTCCTACTGCCGATTTTTTTTTTTTTGGCAAAGTACTTTTCTATAATTCTAGTATTTAATGGGAAAAAATTAAACGAATTTTTTATCCATGTAAAAAAACTATTAATTCTGAATAAAATGACGCCCATTTATGCAATTAAAAAAATTTAAATGTCTCTAATTAGATAAGGCATATTTTCGTCTGATAAGGTACTTTTTCTTCAATGATTTCGAGGATATTTTAGTTTTGATCAATAAAATTTTATTTCTTACGACTTTTCGTAAAATATGTTAATGCCATCTGAAAGAGAAACAGATATGCTTTCCATCGAGCTCTTAATCGAAGAAGTCGGTCGAAGGATGCAAGAGGTATTAGCAAAAAACTAATCGGGGGTCATCACGTTTCCGTCCTACTGCCGATTCTTTTCGCCAAGTACTTTTCTATAATTCTAGCATTTAATGGAAAAAATTAAACAATATTTTTTGTTCATGTTAAAAACTATTAATTCTGAATAAAATGCCGCCCATTTATGCAATTAAAAAAATTTAAATGTCTCTTATGAGATAAGGCATATTTTCGTCTGATAAGGTACGTCTTCTTCAATAATTTCCAGGATATTTTAGTTTTGATCAAAAAAATTTTATTTCTTACGACTTTTCGTAAAATATGTTAATGCCATCTGAACGAGGAACAGATAAGCTTTCCATCGAGCTCTTAGTCGACGAAGTCGGTCTAAGGATGCAAGAGTTATTAGCAAAAAACTAATCGGGGGTCAACACGTTTCCATTCTACTGCCGATTCTTTTCGCAAAGTACTTTTCTATAATTCTAGTATTTAATGGAAAAAATTAAACGAATTTTTTATCCATGTAAAAAAACTATTAATTCTGAATAAAATGACGCCCATTTATGCAATTAAAAAAATTTAAATGTCTCTTATTAGATAAGGCATATTTTCGTCTGATAAGGTACTTCTTCTTCAATGATTTCGAGGATATTTTAGGTTTGATCAAAAAAATTTTATTTCTTACGACTTTTCGTAAAATATGTTAATGCCATCTGAAAGAGGAACAGATAAGCTTTCCATCGAGCCTTTAGTCGAAGAAGTCGGTCGAAGGATGCAAGAGTTATTAGCAACAAACTAATCGGGGGTCAACACGTTTCCATTCTACTGCCGATTCTTTTCGCAAAGTACTTTTCTATAATTCTAGTATTTAATGGAAAAAATTAAACGAATTTTTTATCCATGTAAAAAAACTATTAATTCTGAATAAAATGCCGCCCATTTATGCAATTAAATAAATGTAAATGTCTTTTATTAGATAAGGCATATTTTCGTCTGATAAGGTTCTTATTCTTCAATGATTTCGAGGATATTTTAGGTTTGATCAAAAAAATTTTATTTCTTACGACTTTTCGTAAAATATGTTAATGCCATCTGAAAGAGGAACAGATAAGCTTTCCATCGAGCTCTTAGTCGATGAAGTCGGTCTAAGGATGCAAGAGTTATTAGCAAAGAACTTATCGGTGGTCAACACGATTCCGTCCTACTGCCGATTCTTTTTTTTTGGCAAAGTACTTTTCTATAATTCTAGTATTTAATGGGAAAAAATTAAACGAATTTTTTATCCATGTAAAAAAACTATTAATTCTGAATAAAATGCCGCTCATTTATGCAATTAAATAAATGTAAATGTCTTTTATTAGATAAGGCATATTTTCGTCTGATAAGGTTCTTATTCTTCAATGATTTCGAGGATATTTTAGGTTTGATCAAAAAAATTTTATTTCTTACGACTTTTCGTAAAATATGTTAATGCCATCTGAAAGAGGAACAGATAAGCTTTCCATCGAGCTCTTAGTCGATGAAGTCGGTCTAAGGATGCAAGAGTTATTAGCAAAAAACTAATCGGGGGTCAACACGTTTCCATTCTACTGCCGATTCTTTTCGCAAAGTACTTTTCTATAATTCTAGTATTTAATGGAAAAAATTAAACGAATTTTTTATCCATGTAAAAAAACTATTAATTCTGAATAAAATGCGGCCCATTTATGCAATTAAATAAATGTAAATGTCTTTTATTAGATAAGGCATATTTTCGTCTGATAAGGTTCTTATTCTTCAATGATTTCGAGGATATTTTAGGTTTGATCAAAAAAATTTTATTTCTTACGACTTTTCGTAAAATATGTTAATGCCATCTGAAAGAAGAACAGATAAGCTTTCCATCGAGCTCTTAGTCGATGAAGTCGGTCTAAGGATGCAAGAGTTATTAGCAAAGAACTTATCGGTGGTCAACACGATTCCGTCCTACTGCCGATTCTTTTTTTTTGGCAAAGTACTTTTCTATAATTCTAGTATTTAATGGGAAAAAATTAAACGAATTTTTTATCCATGTAAAAAAACTATTAATTCTGAATAAAATGACGCCCATTTATGCAATTAAAAAAATTTAAATGTCTCTTATTAGATAAGGCATATTTTCGTCTGATAAGGTACTTCTTCTTCAATGATTTCGAGGATATTTTAGTTTTGATCAATAAAATTTTATTTCTTACGACTTTTCGTAAAATATGTTAATGCCATCTGAACGAGGAACAGATAAGCTTTCCATCGAGCCTTTAGTCGAAGAAGTCGGTCGAAGGATGCAAGAGTTATTAGCAACAAACTAATCGGTAGTCAACACGTTTCCGTCCTACTGCCGATTCTTTTCGCAATGTACTTTACTATAATTCTCGTATTTAATGGGAAAAAATTAAACGACTTTTTTTTCCATGTAAAAAACTATTAATTCTGAATAAAATGCCGCCCATTTATGCAATTAAAAAAATTTCAATGTCTCTTATGAGATAAGGCATATTTTCGTCTGATAAGGTACGTCTTCTTCAATAATTTCCAGGATATTTTAGTTTTGATCAAAAAAATTTTATTTCTTACGACTTTTCGTAATATATGTTCATGTCATCTGAATGAGAAACAGATAAGGTTTCCATCGAGCTCTTAGTCGAAGAAGTCGGTCGAAGAATGCAAGAGTTATTAGCAAAAAACTAATCGGTGGTCAACACGATTCCGCCCTACTGCCGATTCTTTTCGAAAAGTACTTTTCTATAATTCTAGTATTTAATGGGAAAAAATTAAACGAATTTTTTTTCCATGTAAAAAACTATTAATTCTGAATAAAATGCTGCCCATTTATGCAATTAAAAAAATTTAAATGTCTCTTATTAGATAAGGCATATTTTCGTCTGATAAGGTACTTCTTCTTCAATGATTTCGAGGATATTTTAGTTTTGATCAAAAAAATTGTATTTCTAATGACTTTTCGTAAAATATGTTAATGCCATCTGAAAGAGGAACAGATAAGCTTTCCATCGAGCTCTTAGTCGAAGAAGTCGGTCGAAGAATGCAAGAGTTATAATCCAAAAACTAATCGGTGGTCAACACGATTGCGTACTACTGCCGATTCTTTTCGCAAAGTACTTTACTATAATTCTAGTATTTAATGGGAAATAATTAAACGAATTTTTTGTCCATGTAAAAAACTATTAATTCTGAATTAAATGCCGCTCATTTATGCAATTAAAATTATTTAAATGTCTCTTATTAGATAAGGCAACTTTTCGTCTGATAAGGTACTTCTTCTTCAATGATTTCGAAGATATTTTAGTTTTGATCAAAAAAAATGTATTTCTTATGACTTTTCGTAAAATATGTTCATGTCATCTGAAAGAGAAACAGATAGGGTTTCTATCGAGCTCTTAGTCGAAGAAGTCGGTCGAAGAATGCAAGAGTTATTAGCAAAAAACTAATCGGTGGTCAACACGATTCCGCCCTACTGCCGATTCTTTTCGCAAAGTACTTTTCTATAATTATAGTATTTAATGGGACAAAATTAAAAGAACTTTTCGTCCATGTAAAAAACTATTAATTCTGAATAAAATGCCTCCCATTTATGCAATTAAAATTATTTAAATCTCTCTTATAAGATAAGGCATATTTTCGTCTGATAAGGTACTTCTTTTTCAACGATTTCGAGGATATTTTAGTTTTGATCAAAAAAATTTTATTTCTTACGACTTTTCGTAAAATATGTTTATGCCATCTGAACGAGGAACAGATAAGCCCTCCATCGAGCCTTTAGTCGAAGAAGTCGGTCGAAGGATGCAAGACTTATTAGCAAAAAACTAATCGGGGGTCAACACGTTTCCATTCTACTGCCGATTCTTTTCGCAAAGTACTTTTCTATAATTCTAGTATTTAATGGAAAAAATTAAACGAATTTTTTATCCATGTAAAAAAACTATTAATTCTGAATAAAATGACGCCCATTTATGCAATTAAAAAAATTTAAATGTCTCTTATTAGATAAGGCATATTTTCGTCTGATAAGGTACTTCTTCTTCAATGATTTCGAGGATATTTTAGTTTTGATCAAAAAAACTTTTATTTCTTATGATAAGCTTTCCATCGAGCTCTTAGTCGAAGAAATCGTTCGAAGGATGCAAGAGTTATTAGCAAAAAACTAATTGGTGGTCAACACGATTCCGTCCTACTGCCGATTCTTTTCGCAAAGTACTTTTCTATAATTCTAGTATTTTTTCGTCTGATAAGGTACTTCTTCTTCAATGATTTCGATTATATTTTAGTTTTGATCAACAAAATTTTATTTCTTACGACTTTTCGTAAAATATGTTAATGCCATCTGAAAGAGCAACAGATAAGCTTTCCATCGAGCTCTTAGTCGATGAAGTCGGTCTTAGGATGCAAGAGTTATTAGCAAAGAACTTATCGGTGGTCAACACGATTCCGCCCTACTGCCGATTCTTTTCGCAAAGTACTTTTCTATAATTCTAGTATTTAATGGGAAAAAATTAAACGAATTTTTTTTCCATGTAAAAAAACTATTAATTCTGAATAAAATGCCGCCCATTTATGCAATTAAAAAAATTTAAATGTCTCTTATTAGATAAGGCATATTTTCGTCTGATAAAGTACTTCTTCTTCAATGATTTCGAGGATATTTTAGGTTTGATCAAAAAAATTTTATTTCTTACGACTTTTCGTAAAATATGTTAATGCCATCTGAAAGAGGAACAGATAAGCTTTCCATCGAGCTCTTAGTCGATGAAGTCGGTCTAAGGATGCAAGAGTTATTAGCAAAGAATTTATCGGTGGTCAACACGATTCCGTCCTACTGCCGATTCTTTTTTTTTGGCAAAGTACTTTTCTGGCAAAGTACTTTTCTATAATTCTAGTATTTAATGGGAAAAAATTAAACGAATTTTTTATCCATGTAAAAAAACTATTAATTCTGAATAAAATGACGCCCATTTATGCAATTAAAAAAATTTAAATGTCTCTTATTAGATAAGGCATATTTTCGTCTGATAAGGTACTTCTTCTTCAATGATTTCGAGGATATTTTAGTTTTGATCAATAAAATTTTATTTCTTACGACTTTTCGTAAAATATGTTAATGCCATCTGAAAGAGAAACAGATAAGCTTTCCATCGAGCTCTTAATCGAAGAAGTCGGTCGAAGGATGCAAGAGGTATTAGCAAAAAACTAATCGGGGGTCATCACGTTTCCGTCCTACTGCCGATTCTTTTCGCCAAGTACTTTTCTATAATTCTAGCATTTAATGGAAAAAATTAAACAATATTTTTTGTTCATGTTAAAAACTATTAATTCTGAATAAAATGCCGCCCATTTATGCAATTAAAAAAATTTAAATGTCTCTTATGAGATAAGGCATATTTTCGTCTGATAAGGTACGTCTTCTGCAATGATTTCGAGGATATTTTAGTTTTGATCAAAAAAATTTTATTTTTTACGACTTTTCGTAAAATATATTAATGCCATTTGAACGAGGAACAGATAAGCTTTCCATCGAGCCTTTAGTCGAAGAAGTCGGTCGAAGGATGCAAGAGTTATTAGCAACAAACTAATCGGTAGTCAACACGTTTCCGTCCTACTGCCGATTCTTTTCGCAATGTACTTGACTATAATTCTAGTATTTAATGGGAAAAAATTAAACGACTTTTTTTTCCATGTAAAAAACTATTAATTCTGAATAAAATGCCGCCCATTTATGCAATTAAAAAAATTTAAATGTCTCTTATTAGATAAGGCATATTTTCGTCTGATAAAGTACTTCTTCTTCAATGATTTCGAGGATATTTTAGTTTTGATCAACAAAATTTTATTTCTTACGACTTTTCGTAAAATATGTTAATGCCATCTGAAAGAGGAATAGATAAGCTTTCCATCGAGCTCTTAGTCGATGAAGTCGGTCTAAGGATGCAAGAGTTATTAGCAAAGAACTTATCGGTGGTCAACACGATTCCGTCCTACTGCCGATTCTTTTCGCAAAGTACTTTTCTATAATTCTAGTATTTAATGGGAAAAAATTAAACGAATTTTTTGTCCATGTAAAAAAACTGTTAATTCTGAATAAAATGCCGCCAATTTATGCAATTAAAAAAATGTAAATGTCTCTTATTAGATAAGGCATATTTTCGTCTGATAAGGTACTTCTTCTTCAATGATTTCGAGGATATTTTAGTTTTGATCAAAAAAATTTTATTTTCTATGACTTTTCGTAAAATATGTTAATGCCATCTGAAAGAGAAACAGATAAGCTTTCCATCGAGCTCTTAATCGAAGACGTCGGTCGAAGGATGCAAGAGTTATTAGCAAAAAACTAATCGGGGGTCAACACGTTTCCGTCCTACTGCCGATTCTTTTCGCCAAGTACTTTTCTATAATTCTAGCATTTAATGGAAAAAATTAAACAATATTTTTTGTCCATGTTAAAAACTATTAATTCTGAATAAAATGCCGCCCATTTATGCAATTAAAAAAATTTAAATGTCTCTTATGAGATAAGGCATATTTTCGTCTGATAAGGTACGTCTTCTTCAATGATTTCGAGGATATTTTAGTTTTGATCAAAAAAATTTAATTTTTTACGACTTTTCGTAAAATATGTTAATGCCATCTGAACGAGGAACAGATAAGCTTTCCATCGAGCCTTTAGTCGAAGAAGTCGGTCGAAGGATGCAAGAGTTGTTAGCAACAAACTTATCGGTAGTCAACACGTTTCCGTCCTACTGCCGATTCTTTTCGCAATGTACTTTACTATAATTCTAGTATTTAATGGGAAAAAATTAAACGACTTTTTTTCCATGTAAAAAACTATTAATTCTGAATAAAATGCCGCCCATTTATGCAATTAAAAAAATTTAAATGTCTCTTATTAGATAAGGCATATTTTCGTCTGACAAGGTACTTCTTCTTCAATGATTTCGAGGATATTTTAGTTTTGATCAAAAAAATTTTATTTCTTACGACTTTTCGTAAAATATGTTAATGCCATCTGAAAGAGAAACAGATAAGCTTTCCATCGAGCTCTTAATCGAAGAAGTCGGTCGAAGGATGCAAGAGTTATTAGCAAAAAACTAATCGGGGGTCAACACGTTTCCGTCCTACTGCCGATTTTTTTCGCAAAGTACTTTTCTATAATTCTAGTATTTAATGGGAAAAAATTAAACGAATTTTTTGTCCATGTAAAAAACTATTAATTCTGAATAAAATGCCGCCCATTTATGCAATTAAAAAAATTTAAATGTCTCTTATTAGATAAGGCATATTTTCGTCTGACAAGGTACTTCTTCTTCAATGATTTCGAGGATATTTTAGTTTTGATCAAAAAAATTTTATTTCTTACGACTTTTCGTAAAATATGTTCATGCCATCTGAAAAAGAAACAGATAAGGTTTCCATCGAGCTCATAGTCGAAGAAGTCGGTCGAAGGATGCAAGAGTTATTAGCAAAAAACTAATCGGTGGTCAACACGTTTCCATCCTACTGCCGATTCTTTTCGCAATGTACTTTACTATAATTCTAGTATTTAATGGGAAAAAATTAAACGAATTTTTTGTCCATGTAAAAAACTATTAATTCTGAATAAAATGCCGCCCATTTATGCAATTAAAAAAATTTAAATGTCTCTTATGAGATAGGGCATATTTTCGTCTGATAAGGTACTTCTTCTTCAATGATTTCGATTATATTTTAGTTTTGATCAACAAAATTTTATTTCTTACGACTTTTCGTAAAATATATTAATGCCATCTGAAAGAGAAACAGATAAGCTTTCCATCGAGCTCTCAATCGAAGAAGTCGGTCGAAGGATGTAAGAGTTATTAGCAAAAACTACTCGGGGGTCAACACGTTTCCATCCTACTGCCGATTCTTTTCGCAATGTACTTTACTATAATTCTAGTATTTAATGGGAAAAAATTAAACGACTTTTTTTCCATGTAAAAAACTATTAATTCTTAATAAAATTTAAATGTTAAAAAAATTTAAATGTCTCTTATTAGATAAGGCATATTTTCGTCTGACAAGGTACTTCTTCTTCAATGATTTCGAGGATATTTTAGTTTTGATCAAAAAAATTTTATTTCTTACGACTTTTCGTAAAATATGTTAATGCCATCTGAAAGAGAAACAGATAAGCTTTCCATCGAGCTCTTAATCGAAGAAGTCGGTCGAAGGATGCAAGAGTTATTAGCAAAAAACTAATCGGTGGTCAACACGTTTCCGTCCTACTGCCAATTCTTTTCGCAAAGAACTTTTCTATAATTCTAGTATTTAATGGGAAAAAATTAAACGAATTTTTTGTTCATGTAAAAAACTATTAATTCTGAATAAAATGACGCCCATTTATGCAATTAAACAAATTTAAATGTCTCTTATTAGATAAGGCATATTTTCGTCTGATAAGGTACTTCTTCTTCAATGATTTCGAGGATATTATAGTTTTGATCAAAACAATTTTATTTCTTACGACTTTTCGTAAAATATGTTAATGCCATCTGAAAGAGAAACAGATAAGCTTTCCATCGAGCTCTTAATCGAAGAAGTCGGTCGAAGGATGCAAGAGTTATTAGCAAAAAACTAATCGGTGGTCAACACGTTTCCGTTCTACTGCCGATTCTTTTCGCAAAGTACTTTTCAATAATTCTAGTATTTAATGGAAAAAATTAAACGAAATTTTGAGTCAATGTAAAAAACTATATATTCTGAATAAAATGCCGCCCATTTATGCAATTAAACAAATTTAAAAGTCTCTTATTAGATAAGGCATATTTTCTTCTGATAAGGTACTTCTTCTTCAATGATTTCGAGGATAATTTAGTTTTGATCAAAAAAACTTTTATTTCTTATGATAAGCTTTCCTTCGAGCTCTTACTCGAAGAAGTCGGTCGAAGGATGCAAGAGTTATTAGCAAAAAACTAAGTGGTGGTCAACACGATTCCGTCCTACTGCCGATTCTTTTCGCAAAGTACTTTTCTATAATTCTAGTATTTTTTCGTCTGATAAGGTACTTCTTCTTTAATGATTTCGATTATATTTTAGTTTTGATCAACAAAATTTTATTTTTTATGACTTTTCGTTAAATATGTTAATGCCATCTAAACGAGAAACAGATAAGCTTTCCATCGAGCCTTTAGTCGAAGAAGTCGGTCGAAGGATGCAAGAGTTATTAGCAAAAAACTTATCGGTGGTCGACACGATTCCGTCCTACTGCAGATTCTTTTCGCAAAGTACTTTACTAAAATTTTAGTATTTAATGGAAAACCAGTAAGGACGCTATCTTCAGCAAGGCTGAAGCTATAATACTTTTCACGTTGTGTCACTTTAAAAAAAATTAAATGAATAGTTTTCATGCCTCCCTAACAACATAACTGTAAGGTTTCAAGTCAATTGGTTAAAAAACAAAAAAGTTTTCCATACAGCGTTTCAAGTTTTGCGATAAGTGGGCGTAGCCATGCCCACTTTTGGTCAAAATAGTTTTCATTCCTCCCTAAGAACATAACTGTAAAGTTTCAAGTCAATTGGTTAAAAAACAAAAAAGTTTTCCATACAACGCACAGTGGTCCGGCTTGTATGGGGAGAGCGGCCAAAAATACTTCTAGTTGAGGTAGGGACTTGAAACTTGGCACAAAATTTTTTTATATTTATCCTAAAATAATATGTAAAAATCAGCCAGATCGGACAACTATATCATATAGCTGCCATATGAACAATCGGTCTGATATTCAATTTTTATATGAAAAACTTTTGTTTTTCATTTTATCTGGATACTATAGGTTATAGCTGCGAGTTATTGCCGGAAAACCCCTTGAAATTTTCGGCGTTTGGTTTAGCCTAAATAATTTAATGTCTTTATTTTTTGCCTCTGTAACTCCCTCAGAAAGCTCTCCAATTGAGACTAAACAATTTTTTATAATGGCAGGACCATGCAATAACACTTTATGGACCGATGCAGGAAGGTAGTACCACGGATATTTAATGATAAGAAGTTTTGCACGTGTTTTTTTTTAAATTGAGGTTACGTTACATTTTCGTATATTGCAAGCCGCACGGCACCTTACGGCACTTGAATTAAACTTTCTTATATTCTTAAAATGCTTAAGAATATTATACAAAAAGATTTGTTCAACCCAAAGAACCCCTTCACAACTAAAACTCTAACCAAACACAGAAAAGACAAACTAAGTACGTTCACAATTATGTACTAAATACTATAATGATTTACACAAAACGAAACACATACAACATATACTTTTAGTTGTAAAAAGAAAGTTAATACCTTTTTTTAAAATATTAATCACTTACATTGCACAAAAACTTGTTTTAAATAAGTTTAACAAATTTTTGAATGAATATCATGCTCTCTCTTTCGATGCTATTCTTGAAGGGGACAGATAGAGTAAAACAAAAAGATGAATAAATTAAAACACCTAGACCAATTATGAATAAGAATTGCTACATTTAAAGTCAAAATTTTGACTTTGGTTGTTTTATTTTTGGCCTACGGGCGGGACCATTGTGCAACGGGTCAATTTTCGCTATAAAAGGGCGTGGCCGCGCCCACTTTTGGTCAAAATAGTTTTCATTCCTCCCTAAGAACATAACTGTAAAGTTTCAAGTCAATTGGTTAAAAAAACAAAAGAGTTTTCCATACAACGGGTCAATTTTCGCTATAAGTGGGCGTCAAAATAGTTTTCATTCCTTCCTAAGAACATAACTGTAAAGTTTCAAGTCAATTGGTTAAAAAACAAAAAAGTTTTCCATACAACGGGTCAATTTTCGCTAGAAGTGGGCGTGGCTACGCGTGGCTACGCCTACTTTTGGTCAAAATAGTTTTCATTCCTCCCTAAGAACATAACATTAAAATTTCAAGTCAATTGGTTAAAAAAAAAAAAAGTTTTCCATGCAACGGGTAAATTTTCGCTATAAGTGGGCGTGGCTACGCGTGGCTACGCGTGGCTACGCCCACTTTTGGTCAAAATAGTTTTCATTCCTCCCTAAGAACATAACTTTAAAATTTTAAGTCAATTGGTTAAAAAACAAAAAAGTTTTCCATACAACGATGTGAATATTGCTTCTCTTCCTCTTCTTCATTTTGTATGCGAGCTACCAGTTCCAGATGTCCAATCGCAATGAAACTTTCAGGCATGTAGTCGGACTATGTAAAACTACTATGATTTAAATTTCAGCACTCTATCGTACAAAACAAAAAAGTTTTCCATACAACGATTCAAGTTTTGTTCACTTTTCTTCTTCTTTTCGTATGGGGGCTACAAGTACCAGTGGTCCGATATGGCTGGATCCGACAAATGAGTTGACTGCACGAATAAGAAGTCTCTGTGCAAAATTTCAGCTCGATATCTTCAAAACTGTGGGAGGACATTGTATATATACAGACAGACGGACATGGCTAAATCAACTCGTCCTGTCGTCCTAATCAAGAATATATATACTTTATATAGTCGCAAGTGAATATTTCTGTGTGTTACAAACTTCAGCACAAAGTTATTATACTGTTTCACATACGTGAAAAGTATAAAAATTAAACGAAATTTTTTGTCCATTTAAAAAACTACAAATTCTGAATAAAATGCCGCCCATTTATGCAATTAAAATTATTTAAATGTCTCTTATAATGTCTTAGATAAGGCATATTTTCGTCTGATAAGGTTTTTTAGTTTTGATCCAAAAAAAATTTATTTCTTATGACTTTTCGTAAAATATGTTCATGTCATCTGAAAGAGAAACAGATAAGGTTTCCATCGAGCTCTTAGTCGAAGAAGTCGGTCGAAGAATGCAAGAGTTATTAGCAAAAAACTAATCGGTGGTCAACACGATTCCGCCCTACTGCCGATTTTTTTCGCAAAGTACTTTTCTATAATTCTAGTATTTAATGGGAAAAAATTAAACGAATTTTTTGTCCATGTAAAAAACTATTAATTCTGAATAAAATGCCGCCCATTTATGCAATTAAAAAAATTTAAATGTCTCTTATTAGATAAGGCATATTTTCCTCTAATAAGGTACTTCTTCTTCAATGATTTCGAGGATATTTTAGTTTTGATCAAAAAAATTTTATTTCTTACGACTTTTCGTAAAATATGTTAATGCCATCTGAAAGAGAAACAGATAAGCTTTCCATCGAGCTCTCAATCGAAGAAGTCGGTCGAAGGATGTAAGAGTTATTAGCAAAAAACTACTCGGGGGTCAACACGTTTCCATCCTACTGCCGATTCTTTTCGCAAAGAACTTTTCTATAATTCTAGTATTTAATGGGAAAAAATTAAACGAATTTTTTGTACATGTAAAAAACTATTAATTCTGAATAAAATGCCGCCCATTTATGCAATTAAAAAAATTTAAATGTCTCTTATAAGATAGGGCATATTTTCGTCTGATAAGGTACTTCTTCTTCAATGATTTCGATTATATTTTAGTTTTGATCAACAAAATTTTATTTTTTATGACTTTTCGTAACATATGTTCATGCCATCTGAACGAGGAACAGATAAGCTTTCCATCGAGCCTTTAGTCGAAGAAGTCGGTCGAAGGATGCAAGAGTTATTAGCAAAAAACTTATCGGTGGTCAACACGATTCCGACCTACTGCCGATTCTTTTCGCAAAGCACTTTTCTATAATTCTAGTATTTAATGGAAAAAATTAAACAAATTTTTTGTACCCATGTAAAAGACTATAAATTCTGAATAAAATGCCGCCCATTTATGCAATTAAAAAAATTTAAATGTCTCTTATTAGATAAGGCATACTTTCGTCTGATATGATACTTCTTTTTCAATGATTTCGAGGGTATTTTAGTTTTAATCAAAAAAATTGTATTTCTTATGATTTTTCGTAAAATATGTTAATCCCATCTGAAAGAGGAACAGATAAGCTTTCCATCGAGCTCTTAGTCGAAGAAGTCGGTCGAAGGATGCAAGAGGTCTTAGCAAAAAACAAATCGGTGGTCGACACGATTCCGTCCTACTGCCGATTCTTTTCGCAAAGAACTTTTCTATAATTCTAGTATTTAATGGGAAAAAATTAAACGAATTTTTTGTCCATGTAAAAAACTATTAATTCTGAATAAAATGACGCCCATTTATGCAATTAAAATTATTGAAATGTCTCTTATTAGATAAGGCATCTTTACGTCAGATAAGGTACTTCTTCTTCAATGATTTCGAGGATATTTTAGTTTTGATCAAAAAAATTTTATTTCTTATGACTTTTCGTTAAATATGTTCATGTCATCTGGAAGAGAAACAGATAAGCTTTCCATCGAGCTCTTAGTCGAAGAAGTCGGTCGAAGGATGCAAGAGTTATTAGCAAAAAACTTATCGGTGGTCAACACGTTTCCGTCCTACTGCCGATTCTTTTCGCAAAGAACTTTTCTATAATTCTAGTATTTAATGGGAAAAAATTAAACGAATTTTTTGTCCATGTAAAAAACTATTAATTCTGAATAAAATGACGCCCATTTATGCAATTAACAAAATTTAAATGTCTCTCATTAGATAAGGCATATTTTCGTCTGATAAGGTACTTCTTCTTCAATGATTTCGAGGATATTTTAGTTTTGATCAAAAAAATTTTATTTCTTATGACTTTTCGTTAAATATGTTCATGTCATCTGAAAGAGAAACAGATAAGCTTTCCATCGAGCTCTTAGTCGAAGAAGTCGGTCGAAGGATGCAAGAGTTATTAGCAAAAAACTTATCGGTGGTCAACACGTTTCCGTCCTACTGCCGATTCTTTTCGCAAAGAACTTTTCTATAATTCTAGTATTTAATGGGAAAAAATTAAACGAATTTTTTGTCCATGTAAAAAACTATTTATTCTGTATTAAATGCCGCTCATTTATGCAATTAAAATTATTTAAATGTCTCTTATTAGATAAGGCATATTTTCGTCTGATCAGGTACTTCTTCTTCAATGATTTCGAAGATATTTTAGTTTTGATCAAAAAAAATGTATTTCTTATGACTTTTCGTAAAATATGTTCATGTCATCTGAACATCCATCAGAAACAGATAAGGTTTCCATCGAGCTCTTAGTCGAAGAAGTCGGTCGAAGGATGCAAGAGTTATTAGCAAAAAACTAATCGGTGGTCAACACGTTTCCGTCCTACTGCCGATTCTTTTCGCAAAGAATTTTTCTATAATTCTAGTATTTAATGGGAAAAAATTAAACGACTTTTTTGTCCATGTAAAAAACTATTAATTCTGAATAAAATGACGCCCATTTATGCAATTAACAAAATTTAAATGTCTCTTATTAGATAAGGCATATTTTCGTCTGATAAGGTACTTCTTCTTCAATGATTTCGAGGATATTTTAGTTTTGATCAAAAAAATTTTATTTCTTATTACTTTTCGTTAAATATGTTCATGTCATCTGAAAGAGAAACAGATAAGCTTTCCATCGAGCTCTTAGTCGAAGAAGTCGGTCGAAGGATGCAAGAGTTATTAGCAAAAAACTTATCGGTGGTCAACACGTTTCCGTCCTACTGCCGATTCTTTTCGCAAAGAACTTTTCTATAATTCTAGTATTTAATGGGAAATAATTAAACGAATTTTTTGTCCATGTAAAAAACTATTAATTCTGAATAAAATGACGCCCATTTATGCAATTAACAAAATTTAAATGTCTCTTATTAGATAAGGCATATTTTCGTCTGATAAGGTACTTCTTCTTCAATGATTTCGAAGATATTATAGTTTTGATGAAAAAAAAATGTATTTCTTATGACTTTTCGTAAAATATGTTCATGTCATCTGAAAGAGAAACAGATAAGGTTTCCATGGAGCTCTTAGTCGAAGGAGTCGGTCGAAGAATGCAAGAGTTATTAGCAAAAAACTAATCGGTGGTCAACACGATTCCGCCGTACTGCCGATTCTTTTCGCAAAGTACTTTTCTATAATTCTAGTATTTTATGGGACAAAATTAAAAGAACTTTTTGTCCATGTAGAAAACTATTAATTCTGAATAAAATGCCTCTCATTTATGCAATTAAAAAAATTTAAATGTCTCTTATTAGTTAAGGCATATTTTCGTCTGATAAGGTACTTCTTCTTCAATGATTTCGAGGATATTTTAGTTTTGATCAAAAAAATTTTGTTTCTTATGACTTTTCGTTAAATATGTTCATGTCATCTGAAAGAGAAACAGATAAGCTTTCCATCGAGCTCTAAGTCGAAGAAGTCGGTCGAAGGATGGAAGAGTTATTAGCAAAAAACTTATCGGTGGTCAACACGTTTCCGTCCTACTGCCGATTCTTTTCGCAAAGAACTTTTCTATAATTCTAGTATTTAATGGGAAAAAATTAAACGAATTTTTTGTCCATGTAAAAAACTGTTAATTCTGAATAAAATGGCGCCCATTTATGCAATTAAAAAAATTTAAATGTCTCTTATTAGATAAGGCATATTTTCCTCTAATAAGGTACTTCATCTTCAATGATTTCGAAGATATTTTAGTTTTGATCAAAAAAAATGTATTTCTTATGACTTTTCGTAAAATATATTCATGTCATCTGAACATCCATCAGAAACAGATAAGGTTTCCATCGAGCTCTTAGTCGAAGAAGTTGGTCGAAGGATGCAAGAGTTATTAGCAAAAAACTAATCGGTGGTCAACACGTTTCCGTCCTACTGCCGATTCTTTTCGCAAAGAACGTTTCTATAATTCTAGTATTTAATGGGAAAAAATTAAACGAATTTTTTGTCCATGTAAAAAATTATTAATTCTGAATAAAATGACGCCCATTTATGCAATTAAAAAAATTTAAATGTCTCTTATTAGATAAGGCATATTTTCGTCTGATAAGGTACTTCTTCTTCAATGATTTCGAAGATATTTTAGTTTTGATCAAAAAAATTTTATTTCTTATGACTTTTCGTTAAATATGTTCATGTCATCTGAAAGAGAAACAGATAAGCTTTCCATCGAGCTCTTAGTCGAAGAAGTCGGTCGAAGGATGCAAGAGTTATTAGCAAAAAACTTATCGGTGGTCAACACGTTTCCGTCCTACTGCCGATTCTTTTCGCAAAGAACTTTTCTATAATTCTAGTATTTAATGGAAAAAAATTAAACAAATTTTTTGTCCATGTAAAAAACTATTAATTCTGAATAAAATGACGCCCATTTATGCAATTAAAAAAATTTAAATGTCTCTTATTAGATAAGGCATATTTTCGTCTGATAAGGTACTTCTTCTTCAATGATTTCGAGGATATTATAGTTTTGATCAAAACAATTTTATTTCTTACGACTTTTCGTAAAATATGTTTATGCCATCTGAACGAGGAACAGATAAGCTTTCCATCGACCCTTTAGTCGAAGAAGTCGGTCGAAGGATGCAAGAGTTATTAGCAAAAAACTAATCGGGGGTCAACACGTTTCCGTTCTACTGCCGATTCTTTTCGCAAAGTACTTTTCTATAATTCTAGTACTTAATGGAAAAAATTAAACGAAATTTTAAGTCAAGGTAAAAAACTATAAGTTCTGAATAAAATGCCGCCCATTTATGCAATTAAACAAATTTAAATGTCTCTTATTAGATAAGGCATATTTTCGTCTGATAAGGTACTTCTTCTTCAATGATTTCGAAGATATTTTAGTTTTGATCAAAAAAATTTTATTTCTTATGACTTTTCGTTAAATATGTTCATGTCATCTGAAAGAGAAACAGATAAGCTTTCCATCGAGCTCTTAGTCGAAGAAGTAGGTCGAAGGATGCAAGAGTTATTAGCAAAAAACTTATCGGTGGTCAACACGTTTCCGTCCTACTGCCGATTCTTTTCGCAAAGAACTTTTCTATAATTCTAGTATTTAATTGAAAAAAATTTAACGAGTTTTTTGTCCATGTATAAAACTATTAATTCTGAATAAAATGCCGCCCATTTATGCAATTAAAAAAATTTAAATGTCTCTTATTAGATAAGGCATATTTTCGTCTGACAAGGTACTTCTTCGAGGATATTTTAGTTTTGATTAAAAAAATTTTATTTTTTATGATTTTTCGTATAATATGTTTATGCCATCTGAACGAGGAACAGATAAGCTTTCTATCGAGCTCTTAGTCGAAGAAGTCGGTCGAAGGATGCAAAAATTTTTAGCAAAAAACGAATTGGTGGTCAACACGATTCCGCCCTACTGCCGATTCTTTTCGCAAAGTACATTTCTATAATTCCAGTATTTAATGGGAATAAATTAAACGAATTCTTTGTCCATGAAAAAAACAACAAATTCAGACTAAAATGCCGCTCATTTATGCAATTAAAAAAATTTAATTGTCTCTTATTAGATAAGGCATTTTTTCGTCTGATAAGGTACTTCTTCTTCAACGATTTCGAGGATATTTTAGTTTTGATCAAAAAAATTGTATATCTTACGACTTTTCGTAAAATATGTTAATGCCATCTGAAAGAGGAATAGATAAGCTTTCCATCGAGCTCTTAGTCGAAGAAGTCGGTCACAGGATGCAAGAGTTTTTAGCAAAAAACGAATTGGTGGTCAACATGATTCCGCCCTACTGCCGATTCTTTTCGCAAAGTACTTTTCTATAATTCCAGTATTTAATGGGAATAAATTACACGAATTTTTTGTCCATGAACAAAACAATAAATTCTGACTAAAATGCCGCTCATTTATGCAATTAAAAAAATTTAATTGTCTCTATTAGATAAGGCATATTTTCGTCTGATAAGGTACTTCTTCTTCAATGATTTCGAGGATATTTTAGTTCTGATCAGAAAATTTTATTTCTTACGACTTTTCGTAAAATATGTTAATGCCATCTGAAAGAGGCACAGATAAGCTTTCCATCGAGCTCTTAGTCGAAGAAGTCGGTCGAAGGATGCAAGAGTTTTTAGCAAAAAACGAATTGGTGGTCAACACGATTCCGTCCTACTGCCGATTCTTTTCGCAAAGTACTTTTCTATAATTCTAGTATTTACTCGAAAAAATTAAACGAAATTTCTTGTCCATGAAAAAAACTATAAATTCTGAATAAAATGCCGCCCATTTATGCAATTAAAAAAATTTAAATGTCTCTTATGAGATAAGGCATATTTTCGTCTGACAAGGTACTTCTTCTTCAATGATTTTGACAATATTTTAGTTTTGATCAAAAAAAATTTTTTTTTATGACTTTTCGTAAAATATGTTAATGCCATCTGAACGAGGAACAGATAAGCTTTCCATCGAGCTCTTAGTCGAAGGAGTCGGTCGAAGGATGCAAGAGTTTTTAGCAAAAAACGAATTGGTGGTCAACACGATTCCGTCCTACTGCCGATTCTTTTCGCAAAGTACTTTTCTATAATTCTAGTATTTAATGGAAAAAATTAAACGAAATTTTTTGTCCATGTAAAAAACTATTAATTCTGAATAAAATGACGCCCATTTATGCAATTAAAAAATTTAAATGTCTCTTATTAGAGAAGGCATATTTTCGTCTGATAAGGTACTTCTTCTTCAATGATTTCGAGGATATTTTAGTTTTGATCAAAAAAATTTTATTTCTTACGACTTTTCGTAAAATATGTTAAGGCCATCTGAATGAGGAACAGATAATCTTTCCATCGAGCCTTTAGTCGAAGAAGTAGGTCGAAGGATGCAAGAGTTATTAGCAACAAACTAATCGGTAGTCAACACATTTCCATCCTACTGCCGATTCTTTTCGCAAAGTACTTTTCTATAATTCTAGTATTTAATGGGAAAAAATTAAACGAATTTTTTGTCCATGTAAAAAACTATTAATTCTGTATAAAATGCCGCCCATTTATGCAATTAAAAAAATTTAAATGTCTCTTAGTAGATAAGCCATATTTTCGTCTGACAAGGTACTTCTTCTCCAATGATTTCGAGGATATTTTAGTTTTGATCAAAAAAATTTTATTTCTTACGACTTTTCGTAAAATATGTTAATGCCATCTGAACGAGGAACAGATAAGCTTTCCATCGAGCCTTTAGTCGAAGAAGTCGGTCGAAGGATGCAAGAGTTATTAGCAAAAAACTAATCGGGTGTCAACACATTTCCGTCCTACTGCCGATTCTTTTCGCAAAGTACTTTTCTATAATTCTAGTATTTAATGGAAAAAATTAAACGAAATTTTTTGTCCATGTCAAAATCTATTAATTCTGTATAAAATGCCGCCCATTTATGCAATTCAAACAATTTAAATGTCTCTTAGTAGATAAGGCATATTTTCGTCTGATAAGGTACTTCTTCTTCAATGATTTCGAGGATATTTTAGTTTTGATCAAAAAAATTTTATTTCTTACGACTTTTCGTAAAATATGTTAATGCCATCTGAATGAGGAACAGATAATCTTTCCATCGAGCCTTAAGTCGAAGAAGTCGGTCGCAGGATGCAAGAGTTTTAAGCAAAAAACCAATTGGTGTTCAACACGATTCCGTCCTACTGCCGATTCTTTTCGCAAAGTACTTTTCTATAATTCTAGTATTTAATGGAAAAAATGAAACGAAATTTTTTGTCCATGTCAAAATCTATTAATTCTGAATAAAATGCCGCCCATTTATGCAATTAAAAAAATTTAAATGTCTCATATTAGATAAGGCAAATTTTCGTCTGATAAGGTACTTCTTCTTCAATGATTTCGAGGATATTTTAGTTTTGATCAAAAAAATTTATTTCTTACGACTTTTCGTAAAATATGTTAATGCCATCTGAAAGAGGAACAGATAAGCTTTCCATCGAGCCTTTAGTCGAAGAAGTCGGTCGAAGGATGCAAGAGTTTTTAGCAAAAAACACGATTCCGTCCTACTGCCGATTCTTTTCGCAAAGTACTTTTCTATAATTCTAGTATTTAATTGAAAAAATTAAACGAAATTTTTTGTCCATGTAAAAAACTATTAATTCTGAATAAAATGGCGCCCATTTATGCAATTAAATAAATGTAAATGTCTTTTATTAGATAAGGCATATTTTCGTCTGATAAGGTTCTTATTCTTCAATGATTTCGAGGATATTTTAGTTTTGATCAAAAAAATTTTATTTCTTACGACTTTGCGTAAAATATGTTAATGCCATCTGAAACAGGAACAGATAAGCTTTCCATAGAGCCTTTAGTCGAAGAAGTCGGTCGAAGGATGCAAGAGTTATTAGCAAAAAACTAATCGGTATTCAACACGATTCCGTCCTACTGCCGATTCTTTTCGCAAAGTACTTTTCTATAATTCTAGTATTTAATGGAAAAAATGAAACGAAATTTTTTGTCCATGTCAAAATCTATTAATTCTGAATAAAATGCCGCCCATTTATGCAATTAAAAAAATTTAAATGTCTCATATTAGATAAGGCATATTTTCGTCTGATAAGGTACTTCTTCTTCAATGATTTCGAGGATATTTTAGTTTTGATCAAAAAAATTTTATTTCTTACGACTTTGCGTAAAATATGTTAATGCCATCTGAAACAGGAACAGATAAGCTTTCCATCGAGCCTTTAGTCGAAGAAGTCGGTCGAAGGATGCAAGAGTTTTTAGCAAAAAACACGATTCCGTCCTACTGCCGATTCTTTTCGCAAAGTACTTTTCTATAATTCTAGTATTTATTTGAAAAAATGAAACGAAATTTTTTGTCCATGTCAAAATCTATTAATTCTGAATAAAATGCCGCCCATTTATGCAATTAAAAAAATTTAAATGTCTCATATTAGACAAGGCATATTTTCGTCTGATAAGGTACTTCTTCTTCAATGATTTAGAGGATATTTTAGTTTTGATCAAAAAAATTTTATTTCTTACGACTTTTCGTAAAATATGTTAATGCCATCTGAAAGAGGAACAGATAAGCTTTCCATCGAGCCTTTAGTCGAAGAAGTCGGTCGAAGGATGCAAGAGTTTTGAGCAAAAAACACGATTCCGTCCTACTGCCGATTCTTTTCACAAAGTACTTTTCTATAATTCTAGTATTTAATTGAAAAAATTAAACGAAATTTTTTGTCCATGTAAAAAACTATTAATTCTGAATAAAATGCCGCCCATTTATGCAATTAAAAGAATTTAAATGTCTTTTATTAGATAAGGCATATTTTCGTCTGATAAGGTACTTCTTCTTCAATGATTTCGAGGATATTTTAGTTTTGATCAAAAAAATTTTATTTCTTACGTTTTTTCGTAAAATATGTTAATGCCATCTGAAACAGGAACAGATAAGCTTTCCATCGAGCCTTTAGTCGAAGAAGCCGGTCGAAGGATGCAAGAGTTTTTAGCAAAAAACACGATTCCGTCCTACTGCCGATTCTTTTCGCAAAGTACTTTTCTATAATTCTAGTATTTAATGGAAAAAATGAAACGAAATTTTTTGTCCATGTCAAAATCTATTAATTCTGAATAAAATGCCGCCCATTTATGCAATTAAAAAAATTTAAATGTCTCATATTAGATAAGGCATATTTTCGTCTGATAAGGTACTTCTTCTTCAATGATTTCGAGGATATTTTAGTTTTGATCAAAAAAATTTTATTTCTTACGACTTTTCGTAAAATATGTTAATGCCATCTGAAACAGGAACAGATAAGCTTTCCATCGAGCCTTTAGTCGAAGAAGTCGGTCGAAGGATGCAAGAGTTTTAAGCAAAAAACCAATTGGTATTCAACACGATTCCATCCTACTGCCGATTCTTTTCGCAAAGTACTTTTCTATAATTCTAGTATTTAATGGAAAAAATGAAACGAAATTTTTTGTCCATGTCAAAATCTATTAATTCTGAATAAAATGCCGCCCATTTATGCAATTAAAAAAATTTAAATGTCTCATATTAGATAAGGCATATTTTCGTCTGATAAGGTACTTCTTTTTCAATGATTTCGATGATATTTTAGTTTTGATCAAAAAAATTTTATTTCTTACGACTTTTCGTAAAATATGTTAATGCCATCTGAAACAGGAACAGATAAGCTTTCCATCGAGCCTTTAGTCGAAGAAGTCGGTCGAAGGATGCAAGAGTTTTTAGCAAAAAACACGATTCCGTCCTACTGCCGATTCTTTTCGCAAAGTACTTTTCTATAATTCTAGTATTTAATTGAAAAAATGAAACGAAATTTTTTGTCCATGTCAAAATCTATTAATTCTGAATAAAATGCCGCCCATTTATGCAATTAAAAAAATTTAAATGTCTCATATTAGATAAGGCATATTTTCGTCTGATAAGGTACTTCTTCTTCAATGATTTCGAGGACATTTTAGTTTTGATCAATTATTTGATTATTTCTTACGACTTTTCGTAAAATATGTTAATGCCATCTGAAAGAGGAACAGATAAGCTTTCCATCGAGCCTTTAGTCGAAGAAGTCGGTCGAAGGACGCAAGAGTTATTAGCAAAAAGCTAATCGGTAGTCAACACGTTTCCGTCCTACTGCCGATTCCTTTTGCAGTGTACTTTACTATAATTCTAGTATTTAATGGGAAAAAATTAAACGAAATTTTTTGTCCATGAAAAAAAATGCCGCCCATTTATGCAATTAAAAAAATTTAATTGTCTCTTATTAGAAAAGGCATATTTTCGTTTGATAAGGTACTTCTTCTTCAATGATTTCGGGGATATTTTACTTCTGATCAAAAAATTTTATTTCTTACGACTTTTCGTAAAATATGTTAATGCAATCTGAAAGAGGAACAGATAAGCTTTCCATTGAGCTCTTAGTCGAAGAAGTCGGTCGAAGGATGCAAGAGTTTTTAGCAAAAAATACGTTTCCGTCCTACTGCCGATTCTTTTCGCAAAGTACTTTTCTATAATTCTAGTATTTAATTGAAAAAATGAAACGAAATTTTTTGTCCATGTCAAAATCTATTAATTCTGAATAAAATGCCGCCCATTTATGCAATTAAAAAAATTTAAATGTCTCATATTAGATAAGGCATATTTTCGTCTGATAAGGTACTTCTTCTTCAATGATTTCGAGGATATTTTAGTTTTGATCAAAAAAATTTTATTTCTTACGACTTTTCGTAAAATATGTTAATGCCATCTGAAACAGGAACAGATAAGCTTTCCATCGAGCCTTTAGTCGAAGAAGTCGGTCGAAGGATGCAAGAGTTTTAAGCAAAAAACCAATTGGTATTCAACACGATTCCATCCTACTGCCGATTCTTTTCGCAAAGTACTTTTCTATAATTCTAGTATTTAATGGAAAAAATGAAACGAAATTTTTTGTCCATGTCAAAATCTATTAATTCTGAATAAAATTCCGCCCATTTATGCAATTAAAAAAATTTAAATGTCTCATATTAGATAAGGCATATTTTCGTCTGATAAGGTACTTCTTTTTCAATGATTTCGATGATATTTTAGTTTTGATCAAAAAAATTTTATTTCTTACGACTTTTCGTAAAATATGTTAATGCCATCTGAAACAGGAACAGATAAGCTTTCCATCGAGCCTTTAGTCGAAGAAGCCGGTCGAAGGATGCAAGAGTTTTTAGCAAAAAACACGATTCCGTCCTACTGCCGATTCTTTTCGCAAAGTACTTTTCTATAATTCTAGTATTTAATTGAAAAAATGAAACGAAATTTTTTGTCCATGTCAAAATCTTTTAATTCTGAATAAAATGCCGCCCATTTATGCAATTAAAAAAATTTAAATGTGTCATATTAGACAAGGCATATTTTCGTCTGATAAGGTACTTCTTCTTCAATGATTTCGAGGATATTTTAGTTTTGATCAAAAAAATTTTATTTCTTACGACTTTTCGTAAAATATGTTAATGCCATCTAAAAGAGGAACAGATAAGCTTTCCATCGAGCCTTTAGTCGAAGAAGTCGGTCGAAGGATGCAAGAGTTTTTAGCAAAAAACACGATTCCGTCCTACTGCCGATTCTTTTCACAAAGTACTTTTCTATAATTCTAGTATTTAATTGAAAAAATTAAACGAAATTTTTTGTCCATGTAAAAAACTATTAATTCTGAATAAAATGCCGCCCATTTATGCAATTAAAAAAATTTAAATGTCTTTTATTAGATAAGGCATATTTTCGTCTGACAAGGTTCTTATTTTTCAATGATTTCGAGGATATTTTAGTTTTGATCAAAAAAATTTTATTTCTTACGACTTTTCGTAAAATATGTTAATGCCATCTGAAAGAGGAACAGATAAGCTTTCCATCGAGCCTTTAGTCGAAGAAGTCGGTCGAAGGATGCAAGAGTTATTAGCAACAAGCTAATTGGTAGTCAACACGTTTCCGTCCTACTGCCGATTCTTTTTGCAATGTACTTTACTATAATTCTAGTATTTAATGGGAAAAAATTAAACGAATTTTTTGTCCATGTAAAAAACTATTGATTCTGAATAAAATGTTGCCCATTTATGCAATTAAAAAAATTTAAATGTCTCTTATTAGATAAGGCATATTTTCGTCTGACAAGGTACTTCTTCGAGGATATTCTAGTTTTGATTAAAAAAATTTTTTTTTTATGATTTTTCGTAAAATATGTTAATGCCACCTGAAAGAGGAACAGATAAGCTTTCCATCGAGCTCTTAGTCGAAGAAGTCGGTCGAAGGATGCAAGAGTTTTTAGCAAAAAACACGATTCCGTCCTACTGCCGATTCATTTCGCAAAGTACTTTTCTATAATTCTAGTATTTAATTGAAAAAATTAAACGAAATTTTTTGTCCATGTAAAAAACTATTAATTCTGAATAAAATGCCGACCATTTATGCAATTAAAAAAATTTAAATGTCTTTTATTAGATAAGGCATATTTTCGTCTGATAAGGTTCTTATTCTTCAATGATTTCGAGGATATTTTAGTTTTGATCAAAAAAATTTTATTTCTTACGACTTTTCGTAAAATATGTTAATGCCATCTGAAAGAGGAACAGATAAGCTTTCCATTGAGCTCTTAGTCGAAGAAGTCGGTCGAAGGATGCAAGAGTTTTTAGCAAAAAACACGATTCCGTCCTACTGCCGTTTCTTTTCGCAAAGTACTTTTCTATAATTCTAGTATTTAATTGAAAAAATGAAACGAAATTTTTTGTCCATGTCAAAATCTTTTAATTCTGAATAAAATGCCGCCCATTTATGCAATTAAAAAAATTTAAATGTCTCATATTAGACAAGGCATATTTTCGTCTGATAAGGTACTTCTTCTTCAATGATTTCGAGGATATTTTAGTTTTGATCAAAAAAATTTTATTTCTTACGACTTTTCGTAAAATATGTTAATGCCATCTAAAAGAGGAACAGATAAGCTTTCCATCGAGCCTTTAGTCGAAGAAGTCGGTCGAAGGATGCAAGAGTTTTTAGCAAAAAACACGATTCCGTCCTACTGCCGATTCTTTTCACAAAGTACTTTTCTATAATTCTAGTATTTAATTGAAAAAATTAAACGAAATTTTTTGTCCATGTAAAAAACTATTAATTCTGAATAAAATGCCGCCCATTTATGCAATTAAAAAAATTTAAATGTCTTTTATTAGATAAGGCATATTTTCGTCTGATAAGGTTCTTATTTTTCAATGATTTCGAGGATATTTTAGTTTTGATCAAAAAAATTTTATTTCTTACGACTTTTCGTAAAATATGTTAATGCCATCTGAAAGAGGAACAGATAAGCTTTCCATCGAGCCTTTAGTCGAAGAAGTCGGTCGAAGGATGCAAGAGTTATTAGCAACAAGCTAATCGGTAATCAACACGTTTCCGTCCTACTGCCGATTCTTTTTGCAATGTACTTTACTATAATTCTAGTATTTAATGGGAAAAAATTAAACGAATTTTTTGTCCATGTAAAAAACTATTGATTCTGAATAAAATGTTGCCCATTTATGCAATTAAAAAAATTTAAATGTCTCTTATTAGATAAGGCATATTTTCGTCTGACAAGGTACTTCTTCGAGGATATTCTAGTTTTGATTAAAAAAATTTTTTTTTTATGATTTTTCGTAAAATATGTTAATGCCACCTGAAAGAGGAACAGATAAGCTTTCCATCGAGCTCTTAGTCGAAGAAGTCGGTCGAAGGATGCAAGAGTTTTTAGCAAAAAACACGATTCCGTCCTACTGCCGATTCATTTCGCAAAGTACTTTTCTATAATTCTAGTATTTAATTGAAAAAATTAAACGAAATTTTTTGTCCATGTAAAAAACTATTAATTCTGAATAAAATGCCGCCCATTTATGCAATTAAAAAAATTTAAATGTCTTTTATTAGATAAGGCATATTTTCGTCTGATAAGGTTCTTATTCTTCAATGATTTCGAGGATATTTTAGTTTTGATCAAAAAAATTTTATTTCTTACGACTTTTCGTAAAATATGTTAATGCCATCTGAAAGAGGAACAGATAAGCTTTCCATCGAGCCTTTAGTCGAAGAAAACGGTCGAAGGATGCAAGAGTTATTAGCAAAAAACTAATCGGGGGCAACACGTTTCCGTCCTACTGCCGATTCTTTTCGCAAAGTACTTTTCTATAATTCTAGTATTTAATGGAAAAAATTAAACGAAATTTTTTGTCCATGAAAAAAAATGCCGCCCATTTATGCAATTAAAAAAATTTAATTGTCTCTTATTAGAAAAGGCAAATTTTCGTCTGATAAGGTACTTCTTCTTCAATGATTTCGAGGATATTTTAGTTCTGATCAAAAAATTGTATTTCTTACGACTTTTCGTTAAATATGTTAATGCATCTGAAAGAGGAACAGATAAGCTTTCCATTGAGCTCTTAGTCGAAGAAGTCGGTCGAAGGATGCAAGAGTTTTTAGCAAAAAACACGTTTCCGTCCTACTGCCGATTCTTTTCGCAAAGTACTTTTCTATAATTCTAGTATTTAATTGAAAAAATTAAACGAAATTTTTTGTCCATGTAAAAAACTATTAATTCTGAATAAAATGCCGCCCATTTATGCAATTAAAAAATTTAAATGTCTCTTATTAGAGAAGGCATATTTTCGTCTGATAAGGTACTTCTTCTTCAATGATTTCGAGGATATTTTAGTTTTGATCAAAAAAATTTTATTTCTTACGACTTTTCGTAAAATATGTTAATGCCATCTGAAAGAGGAACAGATAAGCTTTCCATCGAGCCTTTAGTCGAAGAAAACGGTCGAAGGATGCAAGAGTTATTAGCAAAAAACTAATCGGGGGCAACACGTTTCCGTCCTACTGCCGATTCTTTTCGCAAAGTACTTTTCTATAATTCTAGTATTTAATGGAAAAAATTAAACGAAATTTTTTGTCCATGAAAAAAAATGCCGCCCATTTATGCAATTAAAAAAATTTAATTGTCTCTTATTAGAAAAGGCAAATTTTCGTCTGATAAGGTACTTCTTCTTCAATGATTTCGAGGATATTTTAGTTCTGATCAAAAAATTTTATTTCTTACGACTTTTCGTAAAATATGTTAATGCCATCTGAAAGAGGAACAGATAAGCTTTCCATCGAGCCTTTAGTCGAAGAAAACGGTCGAAGGATGCAAGAGTTATTAGCAAAAAACTAATCGGGGGCAACACGTTTCCGTCCTACTGCCGATTCTTTTCGCAAAGTACTTTTCTATAATTCTAGTATTTAATGGAAAAAATTAAACGAAATTTTTTGTCCATGAAAAAAAATGCCGCCCATTTATGCAATTAAAAAAATTTAATTGTCTCTTATTAGAAAAGGCAAATTTTCGTCTGATAAGGTACTTCTTCTTCAATGATTTCGAGGATATTTTAGTTTTGATCAAAAAAATTTTATTTCTTACGACTTTTCGTAAAATATGTTAATGCCATCTGAAACAGGAACAGATAAGCTTTCCATCGAGCCTTTAGTCGAAGAAGTCGGTCGAAGGATGCAAGAGTTTTAAGCAAAAAACCAATTGGTATTCAACACGATTCCATCCTACTGCCGATTCTTTTCGCAAAGTACTTTTCTATAATTCTAGTATTTAATGGAAAAAATGAAACGAAATTTTTTGTCCATGTCAAAATCTATTAATTCTGAATAAAATGCCGCCCATTTATGCAATTAAAAAAATTTAATTGTCTCTTATTAGAAAAGGCATATTTTCGTCTGATAAGGTACTTCTTCTTCAATGATTTCGAGGATATTTTAGTTCTGATCAAAAAATTTTATTTCTTACGACTTTTCGTTAAATATGTTAATGCATCTGAAAGAGGAACAGATAAGCTTTCCATTGAGCCTTTAGTCGAAGAAGTCGGTCGAAGGATGCAAGAGTTTTTAGCAAAAAACACGTTTCCGTCCTACTGCCGATTCTTTTCGCAAAGTACTTTTCTATAATTCTAGTATTTAATTGAAAAAATTAAACGAAATTTTTTGTCCATGTAAAAAACTATTAATTCTGAATAAAATGCCGCCCATTTATGCAATTAAAAAATTTAAATGTCTCTTATTAGAGAAGGCATATTTTCGTCTGATAAGGTACTTCTTCTTCAATGATTTCGAGGATATTTTAGTTTTGATCAAAAAAATTTTATTTCTTACGACTTTTCGTAAAATATGTTAATGCCATCTGAAAGAGGAACAGATAAGCTTTCCATCGAGCCTTTAGTCGAAGAAAACGGTCGAAGGATGCAAGAGTTATTAGCAAAAAACTAATCGGGGGCAACACGTTTCCGTCCTACTGCCGATTCTTTTCGCAAAGTACTTTTCTATAATTCTAGTATTTAATGGAAAAAATTAAACGAAATTTTTTGTCCATGAAAAAAAATGCCGCCCATTTATGCAATTAAAAAAATTTAATTGTCTCTTATTAGAAAAGGCAAATTTTCGTCTGATAAGGTACTTCTTCTTCAATGATTTCGAGGATATTTTAGTTCTGATCAAAAAATTTTATTTCTTACGACTTTTCGTTAAATATGTTAATGCATCTGAAAGAGGAACAGATAAGCTTTCCATTGAGCTCTTAGTCGAAGAAGTCGGTCGAAGGATGCAAGAGTTTTTAGCAAAAAACACGTTTCCGTCCTACTGCCGATTCTTTTCGCAAAGTACTTTTCTATAATTCTAGTATTTAATTGAAAAAATTAAACGAAATTTTTTGTCCATGTAAAAAACTATTAATTCTGAATAAAATGCCGCCCATTTGTGCAATTAAAAAATTTAAATGTCTCTTATTAGAGAAGGCATATTTTAGTCTGATAAGGTACTTCTTCTTCAATGATTTCGAGGATATTTTAGTTTTGATCAAAAAAATTTTATTTCTTACGACTTTTCGTAAAATATGTTAATGCCATCTGAAAGAGGAACAGATAAGCTTTCCATCGAGCCTTTAGTCGAAGAAGTCGGTCGAAGGATGCAAGAGTTTTAAGCAAAAAACCAATTGGTATTCAACACGATTCCATCCTACTGCCGATTCTTTTCGCAAAGTACTTTTCTATAATTCTAGTATTTTATGGAAAAAATGAAACGAAATTTTTTGTCCATGTCAAAATCTATTAATTCTGAATAAAATGCCGCCCATTTATGCAATTAAAAAAATTTAATTGTCTCTTATTAGATAAGGCATATTTTCGTCTGATAAGGTACTTCTTCTTCAATGATTTCGAGGATATTTTAGTTCTGATCAAAAAATTTTATTTCTTACGACTTTTCGTAAAATATGTTAATGCATCTGAAAGAGGAACAGATAAGCTTTCCATTGAGCTCTTAGTCGAAGAAGTCGGTCGAAGGATGCAAGAGTTTTTAGCAAAAAACACGTTTCCGTCCTACTGCCGATTCTTTTCGCAAAGTACTTTTCTATAATTCTAGTATTTAATTGAAAAAATTAAACGAAATTTTTTGTCCATGTAAAAAACTATTAATTCTGAATAAAATGCCGCCCATTTATGCAATTAAAAAATTTAAATGTCTCTTATTAGAGAAGGCATATTTTCGTCTGATAAGGTACTTCTTCTTCAATGATTTCGAGGATATTTTAGTTTTGATCAAAAAAATTTTATTTCTTACGACTTTTCGTAAAATATGTTAATGCCATCTGAAACAGGAACAGATAAGCTTTCCATCGAGCCTTTAGTCGAAGAAGTCGGTCGAAGGATGCAAGAGTTTTAAGCAAAAAACCAATTGGTATTCAACACGATTCCATCCTACTGCCGATTCTTTTCGCAAAGTACTTTTCTATAATTCTAGTATTTAATGGAAAAAATGAAACGAAATTTTTTGTCCATGTCAAAATCTATTAATTCTGAATAAAATGCCGCCCATTTATGCAATTAAAAAAATTTAAATGTCTCATATTAGATAAGGCATATTTTCGTCTGATAAGGTACTTCTTCTTCAATGATTTCGATGATATTTTAGTTTTGATCAAAAAAATTTTATTTCTTACGACTCTTCGTAAAATATGTTAATGCCATCTGAAACAGGAACAGATAAGCTTTCCATCGAGCCTTTAGTCGAAGAAGTCGGTCGAAGGATGCAAGAGTTTTAAGCAAAAAACCAATTGGTATTCAACACGATTCCATCCTACTGCCGATTCTTTTCGCAAAGTACATTTCTATAATTCTAGTATTTAATTGAAAAAATGAAACGAAATTTTTTGTCCATGTCAAAATCTTTTAATTCTGAATAAAATGCCGCCCATTTATGCAATTAAAAAAATTTAAATGTCTCATATTAGACAAGGCATATTTTCGTCTGATAAGGTACTTCTTCTTCAATGATTTCGAGGATATTTTAGTTTTGATCAAAAAAATTTTATTTCTTACGACTTTTCGTAAAATATGTTAATGCCATCTAAAAGAGGAACAGATAAGCTTTCCATCGAGCCTTTAGTCGAAGAAGTCGGTCGAAGGATGCAAGAGTTATTAGCAACAAGCTAATCGGTAGTCAACACGTTTCCGTCCTACTGCCGATTCTTTTTGCAATGTACTTTACTATAATTCTAGTATTTAATGGGAAAAAATTAAACGAATTTTTTGTCCATGTAAAAAACTATTGATTCTGAATAAAATGCCGCCCATTTATGCAATTAAAAAAATTTAAATGTCTCTTATTAGATAAGGCATATTTTCGTCTGACAAGGTACTTCTTCGAGGATATTTTAGTTTTGATTAAAAAAATTTTTTTTTTATGATTTTTCGTAAAATATGTTAATGCCACCTGAAAGAGGAACAGATAAGCTTTCCATCGAGCTCTTAGTCGAAGAAGTCGGTCGAAGGATGCAAGAGTTTTTAGCAAAAAACACGATTCCGTCCTACTGCCGATTCATTTCGCAAAGTACTTTTCTATAATTCTAGTATTTAATTGAAAAAATTAATCGAAATTTTTTGTCCATGTAAAAAACTATTGATTCTGAATAAAATGCCGCCCATTTATGCAATTAAAAAAATTTAAATGTCTCTTATTAGATAAGGCATATTTTCGTCTGACAAGGTACATCTTCGAGGATATTTTAGTTTTGATCAAAAAAATTTTATTTCTTACGACTTTTCGTAAAATATGTTAATGCCATCTGAAAGAGGAACAGATATGCTTTCCATCGAGCCTTTAGTCAAAGAAAACGGTCGAAGGATGCAAGAGTTATTAGCAAAAAACTAATCGGGGGCAACACGTTTCCGTCCTACTGCCGATTCTTTTCGCAAAGTACTTTTCTATAATTCTAGTATTTAATGGAAAAAATTAAACGAAATTTTTTGTCCATGAAAAAAAATGCCGCCCATTTATGCAATTAAAACCAGTAAGGACGCTATCTTCAGCAAGGCTGAAGCTATAATACTTTTCACGTTGTGTCACTAAAAAACTAAATGAATAGTTTTCATGCCTCCCTAACAACATAACTGTAAGGTTTCAAGTCAATTGGTTAAAAAACAAAAAAGCTTTCCATACAGTGGGTCAATTTTCACTAAAAAAGGGCGTGGCCACGCCCACTTTTGGTCAACATTCTTTTCATTCCTCCCTAAGAACATAACTGTAAAGTTTCAAGTCAATTGGTTGAAAAACAAAAAAGTTGTCCATACAACGGGTCAAATTTCGCTAGAAGTGGGCGTGGCTACGCTCACTTTGGGTCAAAATAGTTTTCATGCCTCCCTAAGAACATAACTGTAAAGTTTCAAGTCAATTGGTTAAAAAACAAAAAAGTTTTCCATACAACGGGTCAAATTTCGCTATAAAAGGGCGTGGCCGCGCCCACTTTTGGTCAAAATTGTTTTCATTCCTCCCTAAGAACATAACTGTAAAGTTTCAAGTCAATTGGTTAAAAAACACAAAACTTTTCCATACAACGGGTCAAATTTCGCTATAAAAGGGCGTGGCCACGCCCACTTTTGGTCAAAATAGTTTTCATTCCTCCCTAAGAACATAACTGTAAAGTTTCAAGTCAATTGGTTAAAAAACAAAAAAGTTTTCCATACAACGGGTCAAATTTCGCTATAAAAGGGCGTGGCCACGCCCACTTTTGGTCAAAATAGTTTTCATTCCTCCCTAAGAACATAACTGTAAAGTTTGAAGTCAATTCGTTGAAAAACAAAAAAGTTTTCCATACAACGGGTCAATTTTTGCTATAAGTGGGCGTGGCTACGCCCACTTTTGGTCAAAATAGTTTTCATTCCTCCCTAAGAACATAACTGTAAAGTTTCAAGTCAATTGGTTAAAAAACAAAAAAGTTTTCCATACAACGGGTCAATTTTCGCTATAAGTGGGCGTGGCTACCCCTGGCTACGCCCACTTTTGGTCAAAATAGTTTTCATTCCTTCCTAAGAACATAACTTTAAAATTTCAAGTCAATTGGTTAAAAAACAAAAAAGTTTTTCATACAACGGGTCATTTTTCGCTAGAAGTGGGCGTGGCTACGCCTACTTTTGGTCAAAATAGTTTTCATTCCTCCCCAAGAACATAACTTTAAAATTTCAAGTCAATTGGTTGAAAAACAAAAAAGTTGTCCATACAACGACGTGAATATTGCTTCTCTTCCTCTTCTTCATTTTGTATGGGAGCTACCAGTTCCAGATGTCCAGTCTCATTGAAACTTTCAGGCATGTAGTCGGACTATGTAGAACTACTATGTTTAAAATTTCAGCACTCTATCATACAAAACAAAAAAGTTTTCCATACAACGATTCAAGTTTTGTTCATTTTTCTTCTTCTTTTCGTATGGGGGCTACCAGTTCCAGTGGTCCGATATGGCCGGTTCCGACCAATGATTTGACTGCACGAATAAGAAGTCTCTGTGCAAAATTTCAGCTCGATATCTTCAAAATTGTGGGAGGAGATTGTATATATACAGACAGACGGACAGACCGACATGGCTAAATCAACTCGTCTTGTCGTCCTGATCAAGAATATATATACTTTATATAGTCGGAAATGAATATTTCGATCTGTTACAAACTTCAGCACAAAGTTATTATACTATTTCACATACGTGAAAAGTATAAAAATTTAATTGTCTCTTATTAGAAAAGGCATATTTTCGTCTGATAAGGTACTTCTTCTTCAATGATTTCGAGGATATTTTAGTTCTGATCAAAAAAATTTATTTCTTACGACTTTTCGTAAAATATGTTAATGCATCTGAAAGAGGAACAGATAAGCTTTCCATTCAGCTCTTAGTCGAAGAAGTCGGTCGAAGGATGCAAGAGTTTTTAGCAAAAAACACGTTTCCGTCCTACTGCCGATTCTTTTCGCAAAGTACTTTTCTATAAATCTAGTATTTAATTGAAAAAATTAAACGAAATTTTTTGTCCATGTAAAAAACTATTAATTCTGAATAAAATGCCGCCCATTTATGCAATTAAAAAATTTAAATGTCTCTTATTAGAGAAGGCATATTTTCGTCTGATAAGGTACTTCTTCTTCAATGATTTCGAGGATATTTTAGTTTTGATCAAAAAAATTTTATTTCTTACGACTTTTCGTAAAATATGTTAATGCCATCTGAATGAGGAACAGATAATCTTTCCATCGAGCCTTTAGTCGAAGAAGTCAGTCAAAGGATGCAAGAGTTTTTAGCAAAAAACGAATTGGTGGTCAACACGATTCCGTCCTACTGCCGATTCTTTTCGCAAAGTACTTTTCTATAATTCTAGTATTTAATGGAAAAAATTAAACGAAATTTTTTGTCCATGTAAAAAACTATTAATTCTGAATAAAATGCCGCCCATTTATGCAATTAAAAAATTTAAATGTCTCTTATTAGAGAAGGCATATTTTCGTCTGATAAGGTACTTCTTCTTCAATGATTTCGAGGATATTTTAGTTTTGATCAAAAAAATTTTATTTCTTACGACTTTTCGTAAAATATGTTAATGCCATCTGAATGAGGAACAGATAATCTTTCCATCGAGCCTTTAGTCGAAGAAGTCAGTCAAAGGATGCAAGAGTTTTTAGCAAAAAACGAATTGGTGGTCAACACGATTCCGTCCTACTGCCGATTCTTTTCGCAAAGTACTTTTCTATAATTCTAGTATTTAATGGAAAAAATTAAACGAAATTTTTTGTCCATGTAAAAAACTATTAATTCTGAATAAAATGCCGCCCATTTATGCAATTAAAAAATTTAAATGTCTCTTATTAGAGAAGGCATATTTTCGTCTGATAAGGTACTTCTTCTTCAATGATTTCGAGGATATTTTAGTTCTGATCAAAAAAATTTATTTCTTACGACTTTTCGTAAAATATGTTAATGCATCTGAAAGAGGAACAGATAAGCTTTCCATTCAGCTCTTAGTCGAAGAAGTCGGTCGAAGGATGCAAGAGTTTTTAGCAAAAAACACGTTTCCGTCCTACTGCCGATTCTTTTCGCAAAGTACTTTTCTATAATTCTAGTATTTAATTGAAAAAATTAAACGAAATTTTTTGTCCATGTAAAAAACTATTAATTCTGAATAAAATGCCGCCCATTTATGCAATTAAAAAAATTTAAATGTCTTTTATTAGATAAGGCATATTTTCGTCTGATAAGGTTCTTATTCTTCAATGATTTCGAGGATATTTTAGTTTTGATCAAGAAAACTTTTATTTCTTATGATAAGCTTTCCATCGAGCTCTTAGTCGAAGAAGTCGGTCGAAGGATGCAAGAGTTATTAGCAAAAAACTAATTGGTGGTCAACACGATTCCGTCCTACTGCCGATTCTTTTCGCAAAGTACTTTTCTATAATTCTAGTATTTTTTCGTCTGATAAGGTACTTCTTCTTCAATGATTTCGATTATATTTTAATTTTGATCAACAAAATTTTATTTCTTACGACTTTTCGTAAAATATGTTCATGTCATCTGAATGAGAAACAGATAAGGTTTCCATCGAGCTCTTAGTCGAAGAAGTCGGTCGAAGAATGCAAGAGTTATTAGCAAAAAACTAATCGGTGGTCAACACGATTCCGCCCTACTGCCGATTCTTTTCGCAAAGTACTTTTCTATAATTCTAGTATTTAATGGGAAAAAATTAAACGAATTTTTAGTCCATGTAAAAAACTATTAATTCTGAATAAAATGCCGCCCATTTATGCAATTAAAAAAATTTAAATGTCTCTTATGAGTTAAGGCATATTTTCGTCTGATAAGGTACTTCTTCTTCAATGATTTCGAGGATATTTTAGTTTTGATCAAAAAAATTTTATTTCTTTCGACTTTTCGTAAAATATGTTAATGCCATCTGAAAGAGAAACAGATAAGCTTTCCATCGAGCTCTTAATCGAAGAAGTCGTCGAAGGATGTAAGAGTTATTAGCAAAAAAACTACTCGGCGGTCAACACGTTTCCATCCTACTGCCGATTCTTTTCGCAATGTACTTTACTATAATTCTAGTATTTAATGGGAAAAAATTAAACGAATTTTTTGTCCATGTAAAAAACTATTAATTCTGAATAAAATGCCGCCCATTTATGCAATGAAAAAATTTAAATGTCTCTTATTAGAGAAGGCATATTTTCGTCTGATAAGGTACTTCTTCTTCAATGATTTCGAGGATATTTTAGTTTTGATCAAAAAAATTTTATTTCTTACGACTTTTCGTAAAATATGTTAATGCCATCTGAATGAGGAACAGATAATCTTTCCATCGAGCCTTTAGTCGAAGAAGTCGGTCAAAGGATGCAAGAGTTTTTAGCAAAAAACGAATTGGTGGTCAACACGATTCCGTCCTACTGCCGATTCTTTTCGCAAAGTACTTTTCTATAATTCTAGTATTTAATGGAAAAAATTAAACGAAATTTTTTGTCCATGTAAAAAACTATTAATTCTGAATAAAATGCCGCCCATTTATGCAATTAAAAAATTTAAATGTCTCTTATTAGAGAAGGCATATTTTCGTCTGATAAGGTACTTCTTCTTCAAAGATTTCGACGATATTTTAGTTTTGATCAAAAAAATTTTATTTCTTACGACTTTTCGTAAAATATGTTAATGCCATCTGAATGAGGAACAGATAATCTTTCCATCGAGCCTTTAGTCGAAGAAGTCGGTCAAAGGATGCAAGAGTTTTTAGCAAAAAACGAATTGGTGGTCAACACGATTCCGTCCTACAGCCGATTCTTTTCGCAAAGCACTTTTCTATAATTCTAGTATTTAATGGAAAAAATTAAACGAAATTTTTTGTCCATGAAAAAAATGCCGCCCATTTATGCAATTAAAAAAATTTAATTGTCTCTTATTAGAAAAGGCATATTTTCGTCTGATAAGGTACTTCTTCTTCAATGATTTCGAGGATATTTTAGTTCTGATCAAAAAATTTTATTTCTTACGACTTTTCGTAAAATATGTTAATGCCATCTGAAACAGGAACAGATAATCTTTCCATCGAGCCTTTAGTCGAAGAAGCCGGTCAAAGGATGCAAGAGTTTTTAGCAAAAAACGAATTGGTGGTCAACACGATTCCGTCCTACTGCCGATTCTTTTCGCAAAGTACTTTTCTATAATTCTAGTATTTAAAGGAAAAAATTAAACGAAATTTTTTGTCCATGTAAAAAACTATTAATTCTGAATAAAATGACGCCCATTTATGCAATTAAAAAAATTTAAATGTCTTTTATTAGATAAGGCATATTTTCGTCTGATAAGGTTCTTATTTTTCAATGATTTCGAGGATATTTTAGTTTTGATCAAAAAAATTTTATTTCTTACGACTTTTCGTAAAATATGTTAATGCCATCTGAAAGAGGAACAGATAAGCTTTCCATCGAGCGTTTAGTCGAAGAAGTCGGTCGAAGGATGCAAGAGTTATTAGCAACAAGCTAATCGGTAGTCAACACGTTTCCGTCCTACTGCCGATTCTTTTTGCAATGTACTTTACTATAATTCTAGTATTTAATGGGAAAAAAATTAAACGAATTTTTTGTCCATGTAAAAACCTATTGATTCTGAATAAAATGTCGCCCATTTATGCAATTAAAAAAATTTAAATGTCTCTTATTAGATAAAGCATATTTTCGTCTGACAAGGTACTTCTTCGAGGATATTTTAGTTTTGATTAAAAAAATTTTTTTTTTATGATTTTTCGTAAAATATGTTAATGCCACCTGAAAGAGGAACAGATAAGCTTTCCATCGAGCTCTTAGTCGAAGAAGTCGGTCGAAGGATGCAAGAGTTTTTAGCAAAAAACACGATTCCGTCCTACTGCCGATTCATTTCGCAAAGTACTTTTCTATAATTCTAGTATTTAATTGAAAAAATTAAACGAAATTTTTTGTCCATGTAAAAAACTATTAATTCTGAATAAAATGCCGCCCATTTATGCAATTAAAAAAATTTAAATGTCTTTTATTAGAGAAGGCATATTTTCGTCCGATAAGGTTCTTATTCTTCAATGATTTCGAGGATATTTTAGTTTTGATCAAAAAAATTTTATTTCTTACGACTTTTCGTAAAATATGTTAATGCCATCTGAAAGAGGAACAGATAAGCTTTTCATTGAGCTCTTAGTCAAAAAAGTCTGTCGAAGGATACAAAAGTTATAAGAAAACCAGTAAGGATGCTATCTTCAGCAAGGCTGAAGCTATAATACTTTCCACTTTGTGTCACTATAAAAATAACTAAATGAATAGATTTCATGCCTCCCTCTCAACATAACTGTAATGTTTCAAGTCAATTCGTTAAAAAAACAAAAAAGTTTTCCATACAACGGTTCAAGTTTTGCGATAAGTGGGCGTAGCCATGCCCACTTTTTATCAAAATAGTTTTCATTCCTCCCTAAAAGCATAACTGCAAAGTTTCAAGTCAATTGGTAAAAAAACAAAAAAGTTTTCCATACAACGGGTCAATTTTCGCTATAAGTAGGCGTGGCTACGCCCACTTTTGGTCAAAACTGTTTTCATTTCACCCTAAGAACATAACTCCAAAGTTTCAAGTCAATTGGTTAAAAAGCAAAAAAGTTTTCCATACAACGACGTGAATATTCCTTCTCTTCCTCTTCTTCATTTTGTATGGGAGCTACCAGTTCCAGATGTCCAATCTCAATGAAACTTTCAGGCATGTAGTCGGACTATGTAAAACTACTATGTTTAAAATTTCAGCACTCTATTGTACAAAACAAAAAAGTTTTCCATACAACGATTCAAGTTTTGTTCACTTTTCTTTTTCTTTTCGTATGGGAGCTACCTGTTCCAATAATCCGATCATGCTGGTTCCGACGAATGATTCATCGTAATAAATTCTAAGAATCTGTGCAAAGTTTCAGCTCGATAGCTTCAAAACTGAGGGACTAGTTTGCATACATACAGACAGACAGACAGACAGACGGATCAAGAATATATATACTTTATATAGTCGGAAATTAATATTTCGATCTGTTACAAACTCCGTGACAAAGTTATTATACTATTTCATATAAGTGAAAAGTATAAAAACTAATCGGTGGTCAACACGATTCCGTCCTACTGCCGATTCTTTTCGCAGAGTACTTTTCTATAATTCTAGTATTTAATGGGAAAAAATTAAACGAATTTTTTGTCCATGTAAAAAACTATTAATTCTGAATAAAATGACACCCATTTATGCAATTAAAAAAATTTATATGTCTCTTATTAGATAAGGCATATTTTCGTCTGATAAGGTAATTAATCTTCAATGACTCCGAGGATATTTTAGTTTTGATCAAAAAAATTTTATTTCTTACAACTTTTCGAAAAATATGTTACCGCTATCTGAAAGAGGAACAGATATGCTTTCCATTGAGCTCTTAGTCGAAGAACTCGGTTGAAGGATGCAAGAGTTATTAGCATAAAACTTATCGGTGGTCAACACAATTCCGTCCTACTGCGGATTATTTTCGCAAAGTTCTTTTCTACAATTCTAGTATTTAATAAGAAAAAATTAAACGAATTTTGTATCCATGTAAAAAACTATTAATTCTGAATAAAATACCGCCCATTTATGCAATTAAAAAAATTTAAATGTCTCTTATTAGATAAGGCATATTTTCGTCTGATAAGGTACTTCTTTTTCAATGATTTCAAGGATATTTTAGTTTTGATCAAAAAAAATTTATTTCTTACGACTTTTCGTAAAATATGTAAATGCCTTCTGAAAGAGGAACAGATAAGCTTTCCATCGAGCTCTTAGTCGGAGAATTCGGTTGAAGGATGCAAGAGTTATTAGCATAAAACTTATCGGTGGTCAACGCGATTCCGTCCTTCTGCCGATTCTTTTCGCAAAGTACTTTTCTATAATTCTAGTATTTGATGGGTAAAAATTAAACGAATTTTTTGTCCATGTAAAAAACTATTAATTCTGAATAAAATGCCGCCCAATTTATGCAATTAAAAAAATTTAAATGTCTCTTATTAGATAAGGCATATTTTCGTCTTATAAGGTACATCTTTTCCAATGATTTTGAGGATATTTTAGTTTTGATCAAAAAAATTTTATTTCTTACGACTTTTCGTAAAATATGTTACCGCTATCTGAAAGAGGAACAGATAAGCTTTTCATCGAGCTCTTAGTCGAAGAAGTCGGTCGAAGGATGCAAGAGTTATTAGAACAAACTAATCGGTGGTCAACACAATTCCGTCCTTCTGCGGATTATTTTCGCAAAGTTCTTTTCTATAATTCTAGTATTTATTAAGAAAAAATTAAACGAATTTTGTATCCATGTAAAAAACTATTAATTCTGAATAAAATACCGCCCATTTATGCAATTAAAAAAATTTAAATGTCTCTTATTAGATAAGGCATATTTTCGTCTTAAAAGGTACATCTTTTCCAATGATATTGAGGATATTTTAGTTTTGATCAAAAAAATTTTATTTCTCACGACTTTCGTAAAATATGTTACTGCTATCTGAAAGAGGAACAGATAAGCTTTCCATCGAGCTCTTAGTCAAAGAAGTCGGTCGAAGGATGCAAGAGTTATTAGCACAAACTAATCGGTGGTCAATACAATTCCGTCCTACTGCGGATTATTTTGGCAAAGTTCTTTTCTATAATTCTAGTATTTTATGGGAAAAAATTAAACGAATTTTTTGTCCATGTAAAAAACTATTAATTCTGAATAAAATGCCGCCCATTTATGCAACTAAAAAAATTTAAATGTCTCTTATTAGATAAGGCATATTTTCGTCTTATAAGGTACATCTTTTCCAATGATTTTGAGGATATTTTAGTTTTGATCAAAAAAATTTTATTTCTTACGACTTTTCGTAAAATATGTTAATGCCATCTGAAAGAGGAACAGATAAGCTTTCCATCGAGCTCTTAGTCGGAGAATTCGGTTGAAGGATGCAAGAGTTATTAGCATAAAACTTATCGGTGGTCAACGCGATTCCGTCCTTCTGCCGATTCTTTTCGCAAAGTACTTTTCTATAATTCTAGTATTTGATGGGAAAAAATTAAACGAATTTTTTGTCCATGTAAAAAACTATTAATTCTGAATAAAATGCCGCCCAATTTATGCAATTAAAAAAATTTAAAAGTCTCTTATTAGATAAGGCATATTTTCGTCTTATAAGGTACATCTTTTCCAATGATTTTGAGGATATTTTAGTTTTGATCAAAAAAATTTTATTTCTTACGACTTTTCGTAAAATATGTTAATGCCATCTGAAAGAGGAACAGATAAGCTTTTCATCGAGCTCTTAGTCGAAGAAGTCGGTCGAAGGATGCAAGAGTTATTAGAACAAACTAATCGGTGGTCAACACAATTCCGTCCTTCTGCGGATTATTTTCGCAAAGTTCTTTTCTATAATTCTAGTATTTATTAAGAAAAAATTAAACGAATTTTGTATCCATGTAAAAAACTATTAATTCTGAATAAAATACCGCCCATTTATGCAATTAAAAAAATTTAAATGTCTCTTATTAGATAAGGCATATTTTCGTCTTAAAAGGTACATCTTTTCCAATGATATTGAGGATATTTTAGTTTTGATCAAAAAAATTTTATTTCTCACGACTTTCGTAAAATATGTTACTGCTATCTGAAAGAGGAACAGATAAGCTTTCCATCGAGCTCTTAGTCAAAGAAGTCGGTCGAAGGATGCAAGAGTTATTAGCACAAACTAATCGGTGGTCAATACAATTCCGTCCTACTGCGGATTATTTTCGCAAAGTTCTTTTCTATAATTCTAGTATTTTATGGGAAAAAATTAAACGAATTTTTTGTCCATGTAAAAAACTATTAATTCTGAATAAAATGCCGCCCATTTATGCAACTAAAAAAATTTAAATGTCTCTTATTAGATAAGGCATATTTTCGTCTTATAAGGTACATCTTTTCCAATGATTTTGAGGATATTTTAGATTTGATCAAAAAAATTTTATTTCTTACGACTTTTCGTAAAATATGTTAATGCCATCTGAAAGAGGAACAGATAAGCTTTTCATCGAGCTCTTAGTCGAAGAAGTCGGTCGAAGGATGCAAAAGTAATTAGCAAAAAACTTTTCGGTGGTCAACATGATTCCGTCCTACTGCCGATTCTTTTCGCAAAGTACTTTTCAACAATTCTAGTATTTAATGGGAAAAACTTAAACGAATTTTTTGTCCATGTAAAAAACTATTAATTCTGAATAAAATACCGCCCATTTATGCAATTAAAAAAATTTAAATGTCTCTTATTAGATAAGGTATATTTTCGTCTGATAAAGTACTTCTTCTTCAATGATTTTGACGATATTTTAGTTTTGATCAAAAAAATTTTATTTCTTACGACTTTCGTAAAATATGTTAATGCCATCTGAAAGAGGAACAGATAAGCTTTTCATCGAGCTCTTAGTCGAAGAAGTCGGTCGAAGGATGCAAGAGTTATTAGAACAAACTAATCGGTGGTCAACACAATTCCGTCCTTCTGCGGATTATTTTCGCAAAGTTCTTTTCTATAATTCTAGTATTTATTAAGAAAAAATTAAACGAATTTTGTATCCATGTAAAAAACTATTAATTCTGAATAAAATACCGCCCATTTATGCAATTAAAAAAATTTAAATGTCTCTTATTAGATAAGGCATATTTTCGTCTTAAAAGGTACATCTTTTCCAATGATATTGAGGATATTTTAGTTTTGATCAAAAAAATTTTATTTCTCACGACTTTCGTAAAATATGTTACTGCTATCTGAAAGAGGAACAGATAAGCTTTCCATCGAGCTCTTAGTCAAAGAAATCGGTCGAAGGATGCAAGAGTTATTAGCAAAAAACTAATCGGTGGTCAACACGATTCCGTCCTACTGCCGATTGTTTTCGCAAAGTACTTTTCTATAATTCTAGTATTGAATGGGAAAAACTTAAACGAATTTTTTGTTCATGTAAAAAACTATTAATTCTGAATAAAATGCCGCCCATTTATGCAACTAAAAAAATTTAAATATCTTTTATTAGATAAGGCATATTTTCGTCTGATAAGGTACTTCTTCTTCAATGATTTCGTGGATATTTTAGTTTTAATCAAAAAAATTTTATTTCTTACGACTTTTCGTAAAATATGTAAATGCCTTCTGAAAGAGGAACAGATAAGCTTTCCATCGAGCTCTTAGTCGGAGAATTCGGTTGAAGGATGCAAGAGTTATTAGCATAAAACTTATCGGTGGTCAACGCGATTCCGTCCTTCTGCCGATTCTTTTCGCAAAGTACTTTTCTATAATTCTAGTATTTGATGGGAAAAAATTAAACGAATTTTTTGTCCATGTAAAAAACTATTAATTCTGAATAAAATGCCGCCCAATTTATGCAATTAAAAAAATTTAAATGTCTCTTATTAGATAAGGCATATTTTCGTCTTATAAGGTACATCTTTTCCAATGATTTTGAGGATATTTTAGTTTTGATCAAAAAAATTTTATTTCTTACGACTTTTCGTAAAATATGTTAATGCCATCTGAAAGAGGAACAGATAAGCTTTTCATCGAGCTCTTAGTCGAAGAAGTCGGTCGAAGGATGCAAGAGTTATTAGAACAAACTAATCGGTGGTCAACACAATTCCGTCCTTCTGCGGATTGTTTTCGCAAAGTTCTTTTCTATAATTCTAGTATTTATTAAGAAAAAATTAAACGAATTTTGTATCCATGTAAAAAACTATTAATTCTGAATAAAATACCGCCCATTTATGCAATTAAAAAAATTTAAATGTCTCTTATTAGATAAGGCATATTTTCGTCTTAAAAGGTACATCTTTTCCAATGATATTGAGGATATTTTAGTTTTGATCAAAAAAATTTTATTTCTCACGACTTTCGTAAAATATGTTACTGCTATCTGAAAGAGGAACAGATAAGCTTTCCATCGAGCTCTTAGTCAAAGAAGTCGGTCGAAGGATGCAAGAGTTATTAGCAAAAAACTAATCGGTGGTCAACACGATTCCGTCCTACTGCCGATTGTTTTCGCAAAGTACTTTTCTATAATTCAAGTATTGAATGGGGAAAAACTTAAACGAATTTTTTGTTCATGTAAAAAACTATTAATTCTGAATAAAATACCGCCCATTTATGCAATTAAAAAAATGTAAATGTCTCTTATTAGATAAGGCATATTTTCGTCTTAAAAGGTGCATCTTTTCCAATGATTTTGAGGATATTTTAGTTTGGATCAAAAAAATTTTATTTCTTACGACTTTTCGTAAAATATATTAATGCCTTCTGAAAGAGAAACAGATAAGCTTTCCATCGAGCTCTTAGTCGAAGAAATCGGTCGAAGGATGCAAGAGTTATAAGCACAAACTAATCGGTGGTCAATACAATTCCGTCCTACTGCGGATTATTTTCGCAAAGTTCTTTTCTATAATTCTAGTATTTTATGGGAAAAAATTAAACGAATTTTTTGTCCATGTAAAAAACTATTAATTCTGAATAAAATGCCGCCCATTTATGCAACTAAAAAAATTTAAATGTCTTATTAGATAAGGCATATTTTCGTCTGATAAGGTACTTCTTCTTCAATGATTTCGTGAATATTTTAGTTTTGATCAAAAAAATTTTATTTCTTACGACTTTTCGTAAAATATGTTAATGCCTTCTGAAAGAGGAACAGATAAGCTTTCCATCGAGCTCTTAGTCGAAGAAGTCGGTCGAAGGATGCAAAAGTAATTAGCAAAAAACTTTTCGGTGGTCAACATGATTCCGTCCTACTGCCGATTCTTTTCGCAAAGTACTTTTCAACAATTCTAGTATTTAATGGGAAAAACTTAAACGAATTTTTTGTCCATGTAAAAAACTATTAATTCTGAATAAAATACCGCCCATTTATGCAATTAAAAAAATTTAAATGTCTCTTATTAGATAAGGCATATTTTCGTCTGATAAAGTACTTCTTCTTCAATGATTTTGACGATATTTTAGTTTTGATCAAAAAAATTTTATTTCTTACGACTTTCGTAAAATATGTTAATGCCTTCTGAAAGAGGAACAGATAAGCTTTCCATCGACCTCTTAGTCGAAGAAGTCGGTCGAAGGATGCAAGAGTTATTAGAACAAACTAATCGGTGGTCAACACAATTCCGTCCTACTGCGGATTATTTTCGCAAAGTTCTTTTCTACAATTCTAGTATTTAATAAGAAAAAATTAAACGAATTTTGTATCCATGTAAAAAACTATTAATTCTGAATAAAATACCGCCCATTTATGCAATCAAAAATATTTAAATGTCTCTTATTAGATAAGGCATATTTTCGTCTGATAAGGTACTTCTTTTTCAATGATTTCAAGGATATTTTAGTTTTGATCAAAAAAATTTTATTTCTTACGACTTTTCGTAAAATACGTTAATGCCATCTGAAAGAGGAACAGATAAGCTTTCTATCGAGCTCTTAGTCGAAGAAGTCGGTCGAAGGATGTAAGAGTTATTAGCAAAAAACTAATCGGTGGTCAACACGATTCCGGCCGACAGCCGATTCTTTTCGCAAAGTTTTTTTCTATAATTCTAGTATTTACCGGGAAAAAATTAAACGAATTTTATGTCTATGTAAAAAACTATTAATTCTGAATAAAATGCCGCCCATTTATGCAACTAAAAAAATTTAAATATCTCTTATTAGATAAGGCATATTTTCGTCTGATAAGGTACTTCTTCTTCAATGATTTCGTGGATATTTTAGTTTTGATCAAAAAAATTTTATTTCTTACGACTTTTCGTAAAATATGTTAATGCCATCTGAAAGAGGAACAGATAAGCTTTTCATCGAGCTCTTAGTCGAAGAAGTCTGTCGAAGGATGCAAGAGTTATTAGAACAAACTAATCGGTGGTCAACACAATTCCGTCCTTCTGCGGATTATTTTCGCAAAGTTCTTTTCTATAATTCTAGTATTTATTAAGAAAAAATTAAACGAATTTTGTATCCATGTAAAAAACTATTAATTCTGAATAAAATACCGCCCATTTATGCAATTAAAAAAATTTAAATGTCTCTTATTAGATAAGGCATATTTTCGTCTTAAAAGGTACATCTTTTCCAATGATATTGAGGATATTTTAGTTTTGATCAAAAAAATTTTATTTCTCACGACTTTCGTAAAATATGTTACTGCTATCTGAAAGAGGAACAGATAAGCTTTCCATCGAGCTCTTAGTCAAAGAAGTCGGTCGAAGGATGCAAGAGTTATTAGCAAAAAACTAATCGGTGGTCAACACGATTCCGTCCTACTGCCGATTGTTTTCGCAAAGTACTTTTCTATAATTCTAGTATTGAATGGGAAAAACTTAAACGAATTTTTTGTTCATGTAAAAAACTATTAATTCTGAATAAAATACCGCCCATTTATGCAATTAAAAAAATTTAAATGTCTCTTATTAGAGAAGGCATATTTTAGTCTTAAAAGGTGCATCTTTTCCAATGATTTTGAGGATATTTTAGTTTGGATCAAAAAAATTTTATTTCTTACGACTTTTCGTAAAATATGTTAATGCCTTCTGAAAGAGGAACAGATAAGCTTTCCATCGAGCTCTTAGTCGAAGAAGTCGGTCGAAGGATGCAAGAGTTATTAGAACAAACTAATCGGTGGTCAACACAATTCCGTCCTACTGCGGATTATTTTCGAAAAGTTCTTTTCTATAATTCTAGTATTTAATAAGAAAAAATTAAACGAATTTTGTATCCATGTAAAAAACTATTAATTCTGAATAAAATACCGCCCATTTATGCAATTAAAAAAATTTAAATGTCTCTTATTAGATAAGGCATATTTTCGTCTTAAAAGGTACATTTTTTCCAATGATTTTGAGGATATTTTAGTTTTGATCAAAAAAATTTTATTTCTTACGACTTTCGTAAAATATGTAACTGCTATCTGAAAGAGGAACAGATAAGCTTTCCATCGAGCTCTTAGTCGAAGAAGTCGGTCGAAGGATGCAAGAGTTATTAGAACAAACTAATCGGTGGTCAACATGATTCCGTCCTACTGCCGATTCTTTTCGCAAAGTACTTTTCAACAATTCTAGTATTTAATGGGAAAAACTTAAACGAATTTTTTGTCCATGTAAAAAACTATTAATTCTGAATAAAATACCGCCCATTTATGCAATTAAAAAAATTTAAATGTCTCTTATTAGATAAGGCATATTTTCGTCTTAAAAGGTACATCTTTTCCAATGATTTTGAGGATATTTTAGTTTGGATCAAAAAAATTTTATTTCTTACGACTTTTCGTAAAATATGTTAATGCCTTCTGAAAGAGGAACAGATAAGCTTTCCATCGAGCTCTTAGTCGAAGAAGTCGGTCGAAGGATGCAAGAGTTATTAGAACAAACTAATCGGTGGTCAACACAATTCCGTCCTACTGCGGATTATTTTCGAAAAGTTCTTTTCTATAATTCTAGTATTTAATAAGAAAAAATTAAACGAATTTTGTATCCATGTAAAAAACTATTAATTCTGAATAAAATACCGCCCATTTATGCAATTAAAAAAATTTAAATGTCTCTTATTAGATAAGGCATATTTTCGTCTTAAAAGGTAAATTTTTTCCAATGATTTTGAGGATATTTTAGTTTTGATCAAAAAAATGTTATTTCTTACGACTTTCGTAAAATATGTAACTGCTATCTGAAAGAGGAACAGATAAGCTTTCCATCGAGCTCTTAGTCAAAGAAGTCGGTCGAAGGATGCAAGAGTTATTAGCAAAAAACTAATCGGTGGTCAACACGATTCCGTCCTACTGCCGATTGTTTTCGCAAAGTACTTTTCTATAATTCTAGTATTGAATTGGAAAAACTTAAACGAATTTTTTGTTCATGTAAAAAACTATTAATTCTGAATAAAATACCGCCCATTTATGCAATTAAAAAAATTTTAATGTCTCTTATTAGATAAGGCATATTTTCGTCTTAAAAGGTGCATCTTTTCCAATGATTTTGAGGATATTTTAGTTTGGATCAAAAAAATTTTATTTCTTACGACTTTTCGTAAAATATGTTAATGCCTTCTGAAAGAGAAACAGATAAGCTTTCCATCGAGCTCTTAGTCGAAGAAGTCGGTCGAAGGATGCAAGAGTTATTAGCACAAACTAATCGGTGGTCAACACAATTCCGTCCTACTGCGGATTATTTTGGCAAAGTTCTTTTCTATAATTCTAGTATTTTATGGGAAAAAATTAAACGAATTTTTTGTCCATGTAAAAAACTATTAATTCTGAATAAAATGGCGCCCATTTATGCACTAAAAAAATTTATATATCTCTTATTAGATAAGGCATATTTTCGTCTGATAAGGTACTTCTTCTTCAATGATTTCGTGAATATTTCAGTTTTGATCAAAAAAATTTTATTTCTTACGACTTTTCGTAAAATATGTTAATGCCTTCTGAAAGAGGAACAGATAAGCTTTCCATCGAGCTCTTAGTCGAAGAAGTCGGTCGAAGGATGCAAGAATTATTAGCAAAAAACTAATCGGTGGTCAACACGATTCCGTCCTACTGCCGATTGTTTTCGCAAAGTACTTTTCTATAATTCTAGTATTGAATGGGAAAAACTTAAACGAATTTTTTGTCTATGTAAAAAACTATTAATTCTGAATAAAATACCGCCCATTTATGCAATTAAAAAAATTTAAATGTCTCTTATTAGATAAGGCATATTTTCGTCTTGTAAGGTACATCTTTTCCAATGATTTTGAGGATATTTTAGTTTTGATCAAAAAAATTTTATTTCTTACGACTTTCGTAGAATATGTTACTGCTATCTGAAAGAGGAACAGATAAGCTTTCCATCGAGCTCTTAGTCAAAGAAGTCGGTCGAAGGATGCAAGAATTATTAGCAAAAAACTAATCGGTGGTCAACACGATTCCGTCCTACTGCCGATTGTTTTCGCAAAGTACTTTTCTATAATTCTAGTATTGAATGGGAAAAACTTAAACGAATTTTTTGTCTATGTAAAAAACTATTAATTCTGAATAAAATACCGCCCATTTATGCAATTAAAAAAATTTAAATGTCTCTTATTAGATAAGGCATATTTTCGTCTTAAAAGGTACATCTTTTCCAATGATTTTGAGGATATTTTTGTTTGGATCAAAAAAATTTTTTTTCTTACGACTTTTCGTAAAATATGTTAATGCCTTCTGAAAGAGGAACAGATAAGCTTTCCATCGAGCTCTTAGTCGAAGAAGTCGGTCGAAGGATGCAAGAGTTATTAGCACAAACTAATCGGTGGTCAACATGATTCCGTCCTACTGCGGATTATTTTCGCAAAGTTCTTTTCTATAATTCTAGTATTTAATAAAAAAAAATTAAACGAATTTTGTATCCATGTAAAAAACTATTAATTCTGAATAAAATGCCGCCCATTTATGCAACTAAAAAAATTTAAATATCTCTTATTAGATAAGGCATATTTTCGTGTGATAAGGTACTTCTTCTTCAATGATTTCGTGAATATTTTAATTTTGATCAAAAAAATTTTATTTCTTACGACTTTTCGTAAAATATGTTAATGCCTTCTGAAAGAGGAACAGATAAGCTTTCCATCGAGCTCTTAGTCGAAGAAGTCGGTCGAAGGATGCAAGAGTTATTAGAACAAACTAATCGGTGGTCAACACAATTCCGTCCTACTGCGGATTATTTTCGCAAAGTTCTTTTCTATAATTCTAGTATTTAATAAAAAAAAATTAAACGAATTTTGTATCCATGTAAAAAACTATTAATTCTGAATAAAATACCGCCCATTTATGCAATTAAAAAAATTTAAATGTCTCTTATTAGATAAGGCATATTTTCGTCTTAAAAGGTACATTTTTTTCAATGCTTTTGAGGATATTTTAGTTTTGATCAAAAAAATTTTATTTCTTACGACTTTCGTAAAATATGTTACTGCTATCTGAAAGAGGAACAGATAAGCTTTCCATCGAGCTCTTAGTCAAACAAGTCGGTCAAAGGATGCAAGAGTTATTAGCAAAAAACTAATCGGTGGTCAACACGATTCCGTCCTACTGCCGATTGTTTTCGCAAAGTACTTTTCTATAATTCTAGTATTGAATAGGAAAAACTTAAACGAATTTTTTGTTCATGTAAAAAACTATTAATTCTGAATAAAATACCGCCCATTTATGCAATTAAAAAAATTTTAATGTCTCTTATTAGATAAGGCATATTTTCGTCTTAAAAGGTGCATCTTTTCCAATGATTTTGAGGATATTTTAGTTTGGATCAAAAAAATTTTATTTCTTACGACTTTTCGTAAAATATGTTAATGCCTTCTGAAAGAGAAAAAGATAAGCTTTCCATCGAGCTCTTAGTCGAAGAAGTCGGTCGAAGGATGCAAGAGTTATTAGCACAAACTAATCGGTGGTCAACACAATTCCGTCCTACTGCGGATTATTTTCGCAAAGTTCTTTTCTATAATTCTAGTATTTTATGGGAAAAAATTAAACGAATTTTTTGTCCATGTAAAAAACTATTAATTCTGAATAAAATGCCGCCCATTTATGCAACTAAAAAAATTTAAATATGTCTTATTAGATAAGGCATATTTTCGTCTGATAAGGTACTTCTTCTTCAATGATTTCGTGAATATTTTAGTTTTGATCAAAAAAATTTTATTTCTTACGACTTTTCGTAAAATATGTTAATGCCTTCTGAAAGAGGAACAGATAAGCTTTCCATCGAGCTCTTAGTCGAAGAAGTCGGTCGAAGGATGCAAAAGTAATTAGCAAAAAACTTTTCGGTGGTCAACATGATTCCGTCCTACTGCCGATTCTTTTCGCAAAGTACTTTTCTACAATTCTAGTATTTAATGGGAAAAACTTAAACGAATTTTTTGTCCATGTAAAAAACTATTAATTCTGAATAAAATACCGCCCATTTATGCAATTAAAAAAATTTAAATGTCTCTTATTAGATAAGGCATATTTTCGTCTTAAAAGGTACATCTTTTCCAATGATTTTGAGGATATTTTAGTTTGGATCAAAAAAATTTTATTTCTTACGACTTTTCGTAAAATATGTTAATGCCTTCTGAAAGAGGAACAGATAAGCTTTCCATCGACCTCTTAGTCGAAGAAGTCGGTCGAAGGATGCAAGAGTTATTAGCACAAACTAATCGGTGGTCAACACAATTCCGTCCTACTGCGGATTATTTTCGCAAATTTCTTTTCTATAATTCCAGTATTTAATAAAAAAAAATTAAACGAATTTTGTATCCATGTAAAAAACTATTAATTCTGAATAAAATACCGCCCATTTATGCAATTAAAAAAATTTAAATGTCTCTTATTAGATAAGGCATATTTTCGTCTTATAAGGTACATCTTTTCCAATGATTTTGAGGATATTTTAGTTTTGATCAAAAAAATTTTATTTCTTACGACTTTCGTAAAATATGTTACTGCTATCTGAAAGAGGAACAGATAAGCTTTCCATCGAGCTCTTAGTCAAAGAAGTCGGTCGAAGGATGCAAGAGTTATTAGCAAAAAACTAATCGGTGGTCAACACGATTCCGTCCTACTGCCGATTGTTTTCGCAAAGTACTTTTCTATAATTCTAGTATTGAATGGGAAAAACTTAAACGAATTTTTTGTCTATGTAAAAAACTATTAATTCTGAATAAAATACCGCCCATTTATGCAATTAAAAAAATTTAAATGTCTCTTATTAGATAAGGCATATTTTCGTCTTAAAAGGTACATCTTTTCCAATGATTTTGAGGATATTTTAGTTTGGATCAAAAAAATTTTTTTTCTTACGACTTTTCGTAAAATATGTTAATGCCTTCTGAAAGAGGAACAGATAAGCTTTCCATCGAGCTCTTAGTCGAAGAAGTCGGTCGAAGGATGCAAGAGTTATTAGCACAAACTAATCGGTGGTCAACACAATTCCGTCCTACTGCGGATTATTTTCGCAAAGTTCTTTTCTATAATTCTAGTATTTAATAAAAAAAAATTAAACGAATTTTGTATCCATGTAAAAAACTATTAATTCTGAATAAAATGCCGCCCATTTATGCAACTAAAAAAATTTAAATATCTCTTATTAGATAAGGCATATTTTCGTGTGATAAGGTACTTCTTCTTCAATGATTTCGTGAATATTTTAATTTTGATCAAAAAAATTTTATTTCTTACGACTTTTCGTAAAATATGTTAATGCCTTCTGAAAGAGGAACAGATAAGCTTTCCATCGAGCTCTTAGTCGAAGAAGTCGGTCGAAGGATGCAAGAGTTATTAGCACAAACTAATCGGTGGTCAACACAATTCCGTCCTACTGCGGATTATTTTCGCAAAGTTCTTTTCTATAATTCTAGTGTTTAATAAAAAAAAATTAAACGAATTTTGTATCCATGTAAAAAACTATTAATTCTGAATAAAATGCCGCCCATTTATGCAACTAAAAAAATTTAAATATCTCTTATTAGATAAGGCATATTTTCGTCTGATAAGGTACTTCTTCTTCAATGATTTCGTGAATATTTTAATTTTGATCAAAAAAATTTTATTTCTTACGACTTTTCGTAAAATATGTTAATGCCTTCTGAAAGAGGAACAGATAAGCTTTCCATCGAGCTCTTAGTCGAAGAAGTCGGTCGAAGGATGCAAAAGTAATTAGCAAAAAACTTTTCGGTGGTCAACATGATTCCGTCCTTCTGCCGATTCTTTTCGCAAAGTACTTTTCTATAATTCTAGTATTTGATGGGAAAAAATTAAACGAATTTTTTGTCCATGTAAAAAACTATTAATTCTGAATAAAATGCCGCCCAATTTATGCAATTAAAAAAATTTAAATGTCTCTTATTAGATAAGGCATATTTTCGTCTTATAAGGTACATCTTTTCCAATGATTTTGAGGATATTTTAGTTTTAATCAAAAAAATTTTATTTCTTACGACTTTCGTAAAATATGTTAATGCCTTCTGAAAGAGGAACAGATAAGCTTTCCATCGAGCTCTTAGTCGAAGAAGTCGGTCGAAGGATGCAAGAGTTATTAGCAAAAAACTAATCGGTGGTCAACACGATTCCGTCCTACTGCCGATTCTTTTCGCAAAGTACTTTTCTATACTTCTAGTATTGAATGGGAAACGAATTTTTTGTCCATGTAAAATGCTATTAATTCTGAATAAAATGACACAGATTTACGCAATTAAAAGATTTTATATGTCTTTTATTAGATAAGGCGTATTTTCGTCTGATAAGGTACTTAATCTTCAATGACTCCGAGGATATTTTAGTTTTGATCAAAAAAATTTTATTTCTTACGACTTTTCGTAAAATATGTTAATGCCTTCTGAAAGAGGAACAGATAAGCTTTCCATCGAGCTCTTATGCAATTAAAAAAATGTAAATGTCTCTTATTGGATAAGGCATATTTTCGTCTGATAAGGTACTTAATCTTCAATGACTCCGAGGATATTTTAGTTTTGATCAAAAAAATTTTATTTTTTACAACTTTTCGTAAAATATGCTAATGCCATCTGAAAGAGGAACAGATAAGCTTTCCATCGAGCTTTTATGCAATTAAAAAAATGTAAATGGGTCTTATTGGATAAGGCATATTTTCGTCTGATAAGTTACTTCTTTTTCAATGATTTCGAGGATATTTTAGTTTTGATCAAAAAAATTTTATTTCTTACAACTTTTCGTAAAATACGTTAATGCCATCTGAAAGAGGAACAGATAAGCTTTCTATCGAGCTCTTAGTTGAAGAAGTCGGTCGAAGGATGCAAGAGTTATTAGCAAAAAACTAATCGGTGGTCAACACGATTCCGTCCTACTGCCGATTGTTTTCGCAAAGTATTTTTCTATAACTCTAGTATTGAATGGGAAAAAATTAAACGAATTTTTTGTCCATGTAAAAAACTATTAATTCTGAATAAAATGACACCCATTTATGCAATTAAAAAAATGTATATGTCTTTTATTAGATAAGGCATATTTTCGTCTGATAAGGTACTTAATCTTCAATGACTCCGAGGATATTTTAGTTTTGATCAAAAAAATTTTATTTTTTACAAATTTTCGTAAAATATGTTACTGCCATCTGAAAGAGGAACAGATAAGCTTTCCATCGAGCTCTTAGTCGAAGAAGTCGGTCGAAGGATGCAAGAGTTATTAGCAAAAACTAATCGGTGGTCAACACGATTCCGTCCTACTGCCGATTCTTTTTAAACGAATTTTTTGTCCATGTAAAAAGCTATTAATTCTGAATAAAATGACACACATTTCTGCAATTAAAAAAAATTTATATGTCTTTTATTAGATAAGGCATATTTTCGTCTGATAAGGTACTTAATCTTCAATGACTCCGAGGATATTTTAGTTTTGATCAAAAAAATTTTATTTTTTACAACTTTTCGTAAAATATGCTAATGCCATCTGAAAGAGGAACAGATAAGCTTTCCATCGAGCTTTTATGCAATTAAAAAAATGTAAATGTCTCTTATTGGATAAGGCATATTTTCGTCTGATAAGGTACTTAATCTTCAATGACTCCGAGGATATTTTAGTATTGATAAAAAAAAATTTTATTTCTTACAACTTTTCGTAAAATATGTTACTGCCTTCTGAAAGAGGAACAGATAAGCTTTCCATCGAGCTCTTAGTCGAAGAAGTCGGTCGAAGGATGCAAGAGTTATTAGCACAAACTAATCGGTGGTCAACACAATTCCGTCCTACTGCGGATTATTTTCGCAAAGTTCATTTCTATAATTCTAGTATTTAATAAGAAAAAATTAAACGAATTTTGTATCCATGTAAAAAACTATTAATTCTGAATAAAATGCCGCCCATTTATAACATTAAAAAAATTTAAATGTCTCTAATTAGATAAGGCATATTTTCGTCTGATAAGGTACTTCTTTTTCAATGATTTCGAGGATATTTTAGTTTTGATCAAAAAAATTTTATTTCTTACAACTTTTCGTAAAATACGTTAATGCCATCTGAAAGAGGAACAGATAAGCTTTCTATCGAGCTCTTAGTCGAAGAAGTCGGTCGAAGGATGCAAGAGTTATTAGCAAAAAACTAATCGGTGGTCAACACGATTCCGTCCTACTGCCGATTGTTTTCGCAAAGTACTTTTTTATAATTCTAGTATTGAATAGGAAAATTTTAAACGAATTTATTGTCCATGTAAAAAACTATTAATTCTGAATAAAATGCTGCCCATTTATGCAATTAAAAAAATTTAAATGTCAATGATTTCGAGGATATTTTAGTTTTGATCAAAAAACTTTTATTTCTTACGACTTTTCGTGAAATATGTTAATGCCATCGGAAAGACGAACAGATAAGCTTTCCATCGAGCTATTAGTCGAAGAAGTCGGTCGAAGGATGTAAAAGTTATTCGCAAAAAACTAATCGGTGGTCAACACGATTCCGTCCGACAGCCGATTCTTTTCGCAAAGTACTTTTCTATAATTCTAGTATTTAATGGGAAAAAATTAAACGAATTTTATGTCCATGTAAAAAACTATTAATTCTGAATAAAATGCCGCCCATTTATGCAACTAAAAAAATTTAAATATCTCTTATTAGATAAGGCATATTTTCGTCTGATAAGGTACTTCTTCTTCAATGATTTCGTGAATATTTTAGTTTTGATCAAAAAAATTTTATTTCTTACGACTTTTCGTAAAATATGTTAATGCCTTCTGAAAGAGGAATAGATAAGCTTTCCATCGAGCTCTTAGTCGAAGAAGTCGGTCGAAGGATGCAAGAGTTATTAGAACAAACTAATCAGTGGTCAACACGATTCCGTCCTACTGCCGATTCTTTTCGCAAAGTACTTTTCTATAATTCTAGTATTTAATGGGAAAAAATTGAACAAATTTTTTGTATCCATGTAAAAAACTATTAATTCTGAATAAAATGACACCCATTTATGCAATTAAAAAAATTTAAATGTCTCTTATTAGATAAGGCATATTTTCGTCTTATAAGGTACATCTTTTCCAATGATTTTGAGGATATTTTAGTTTTGATCAAAAACATTTTATTTCTTACGACTTTCGTAAAATATGTTAATGCCTTCTGAAAGAGGAACAGATAAGCTTTCCATCGAGCTCTTAGTCGAAGAAGTCGGTCGAAGGATGCAAGAGTTATTAGAACAAACTAATCGGTGGTCAACACAATTCCGTCCTACTGCGGATTATTTTCGCAAAGTTCTTTTCTATAATTCTAGTATTTAATTAGAAAAAATTAAACGAATTTTGTATCCATGTAAAAAACTATTAATTCTGAATAAAATGTCGCCCATTTATGCCATTAAAAAAATGTATATGTCTTTTATTAGATAAGGAATATTTTCGTCTGATAAGGTACTTAATCTTCAATGGCTCCGAGGATATTTTAGTTTTGATCAAAAAAATTTTATTTTTTACAACTTTTCGTAAAATATGTTACTGCCATCTGAAAGAGGAACAGATAAGCTTTCCATCGAGCTCTTAGTCGAAGAAGTCGGTCGAAGGATGCAAGAGTTATTAGAACAAACTAATCGGTGGTCAACACAATTCCGTCCTACTGCGGATTATTTTCGCAAGGTTCTTTTCTATAATTCTAGTATTTAATAAGAAAAAATTAAACGAATTTTTTGTCCATGTAAAAAACTATTAATTCTGAATAAAATGACACCCATTTATGCAATTAAAAAAATGTATATGTCTTTTATTAGATAAGGAATATTTTCGTCTGATAAGGTACTTAATCTTCAATGACTCCGAGGATATTTTAGTATTAATAAAAAAAAAATGGATTTCTTACAACTTTTCGTAAAATATTTTAATGCCATCTGAAAGAGGAACAGATAAGCTTTCCATCGAGCATTTAGTTAAAGAAGTCGGTCGAAGGATGCAAGAGTTATTAGCAAAAAACTAATCGGTGGTCAACACGATTCCGTCCTACTGCCGATTGTTTTCGCAAAATACTTTTCTATAATTCTAGTATTGAATGGGAAAAAATTAAACGAATTTTTTGTCCATGTAAAAAACTATTAATTCTGAATAAAATGACACCCATTTATGCAATTAAAAAAATGTATATGTCTTTTATTAGATAAGGAATATTTTCGTCTGATAAGGTACTTAATCTTCAATGGCTCCGAGGATATTTTAGTTTTGATCAAAAAAATTTTAATTTTTACAACTTTTCGTGAAATATGTTACTGCCATCTGAAAGAGGAATAGATAAGCTTTCCATCGAGCTCTTAGTCGAAGAAGTCGGTCGAAGGATGCAAGAGTTATTAGAACAAACTAATCGGTGGTCAACACAATTCCGTCCTACTGCGGATTATTTTCGCAAGGTTCTTTTCTATAATTCTAGTATTTAATAAGAAAAAATTAAACGAATTTTGTATCCATGTAAAAAACTATTAATTCTGAATAAAATGCCGCCCATTTATGCCATTAAAAAAATTAAAATGTCTCTTATTAGAAAAGCCATATTTTCGTCTGATAAGGTACTTAATCTTCAATGACTCCGAGGATATTTTAGTTTTGATCAAAAAAGTTTTATTTCTTACGACTTTTCGTAAAATATGTTAATGCCTTCTGAAAGAGGAACAGATAAGCTTTCCATCGAGCTCTTATGCAATGAAAACTAGAATCACGTCCAAGTCGCTGTACTGTCTGTCCGTCTATCTTATTATTATGCATAATGTCAGACTTGTATGCATTTGTACTAAAACGCCTTTTGCGAATGTATCTGTGTGTGTGTGTGTGTGTGTATGTATGTATGGATGTACATATGTATATATACATGGGCAGTTAGAAAACGATTCTACGTAAAGATTAACGTTTGTATACATAAATTTTCATACTATTCACTGAACGAGTTCAAAGTTGAGTACCAGTTCAAGGGTGCCTCAACAAATATGCAGACCAGCTATACTGCATTGATGTACCAAATACTAAAATTGCTGAACATTAGAGCTTTTAAGAAGATTCATACATTACATACATAACTGCCAAACGAAAAAGAAGTCTTTGATTTAATTACAAAGAAAAACCAGTAAGGGCGGTATAGTCGAGTATACTCGACAATATAATACCCTGCACACATGGTGGGCGGTGCCACACCCTCAATCTACAAAAACGTATTGATCTGACGTCGCCTATTCAAATAGTGTTCAAAATATCAAGAAAATCGGTCAAAAAATGTGGATTTTACGAAAAATTTACGTTTGTGGGTCTTTGAGGGGAAGCCATCAAAGAGAGGGGAAATTTGTGGTATGCAGTTTTTAAGATGTATTATCACTGAGCTTGTATACAAAATTTCAGGTTCATACCTTTGTTAGTTTTGGAGATATAGCTTTTTTAAGAACAATACTAGGGGAGGGGAAATTATGGGGAGGGGGAAAAATTGTGGTATGCAGTTTTTAGAGCTACTTATACTGAGTCTACATACCGACTTTCATGTTTCTATCTCTTTGGATGTTCGAGTTATAGCGTTTCAAAAAAGTGGGTGGTGCTGATTGGGCGGGAAGGAGTGGGCGTGGCACAAAAAAAAAATAAACTTGATCTGCTGCCGAGCATCACGAGTCTACCTTCCAAATTTCAAGTCTCTAGCTCTTATAGTTTCCGAGAACCGTTGGTGAGGACGGACGGACAGACGGACAGACAGACAGACGGACAGACGGACGGACATGGCTCAATTAATTTCTCTTGTCATCCTGATCAAGAATATATATACTTTTTGGGGTCCCCCTCCCCTCCTTCTGTGCGTTACATACATTTCGTTCAAACAAACCCAATATACCCTGACACACTATGTGTACAGGGTATAAAAATGTAAATGTCTCTTATTGGATAAGGCATATTTTCGTCTGATAAGGTACTTAATCTTCAATGACTCCGAGGATATTTTAGTATTGATCAAAATAATTGTATTTCTTACAACTTTTCGTAAAATATGTTAATGCCTTCTGAAAGAGGAACAGATAAGCTTTCCATCGAGCTCTTAGTCGAAGAAGTCGGTCGAAGGATGCAAGAGTTATTAGCACAAACTAATCGGTGGTCAACACAATTCCGTCCTACTGCGGATTATTTTCGCAAAGTTCTTTTCTATAATTCTAGTATTTAATAAGAAAAAATTAAACGAATTTTGTATCCATGTAAAAAAACTATTAATTCTGAATAAAATGCCGCCCATTTATGCCATTAAAAAAATTTAAATGTCTCTTATTAGATAAGCCATATTTTCGTCTGATGAGGTACTTCTTTTTCAATGATTTCGAGGATATTTTAGTTTTGATCAAAAAAATTTTATTTCTTACAACTTTTCGTAAAATATGTTAATGCCATCTGAAAGAGGAAGAGATAAGCTTTCCATTGAGCTCTTAGTCAAAGAAGTCGGTCGAAGGATGCAAGAGTTATTAGCAAAAAACTAATCGGTGGTCAACACGATTCCGTCCCACTGCCGATTGTTTTCGCAAAGTACTTTTCTATAATTCTAGTATTGAATGGGAAAAAATTAAACGAATTTTTTGTCCATGTAAAAAACTATTAATTCCGAATAAAATGACACCCATTTATGCAATTAAAAAAATGTATATGTCTTTTATTAGATAAGGCATATTTTCGTCTGATAAGGTACTTAATCTTCAATGACTCCGAGGGTATTTTAGTTTTGATCAAAAAAATTTTATTTTTTACAACTTTTCGTAAAATATGTTACTGCCATCTGAAAGAGGAACAGATAAGCTTTCCATCGAGCTCTTAGTCGAAGAAGTCGGTCGAAGGATGCAAGAGTTATTAGAACAAACTAATCGGTGGTCAACACAATTCCGTCCTACTGCGGATTATTTTCGCAAGGTTCTTTTCTATAATTCTAGTATTTAATAAGAAAAAATTAAACGAATTTTGTATCCATGTAAAAAACTATTAATTCTGAATAAATTGCCGCCCATTTATGCCATTAAAAAAATTTAAATGTCTCTTATTAGAAAAGCCATATTTTCGTCTGATAAGGTACTTAATCTTCATTGACTCCGAGGATATTTTAGTTTTGATCAAAAAAGTTTTATTTCTTACGACTTTTCGTAAAATATGTTAATGCCTTCTGAAAGAGGAACAGATAAGCTTTCCATCGAGCTCTTAGTCGAAGAAGTCGGTCGAAGGATGCAAGAGTAATAAGCAAAAAACTTATCGGTGGTCAACACGATTCCATCCTACTGCTGATTCTTTTCGCAAAGTACTTTTCTATAATTCTAGTATTTAATGGGAAAAAATTAAACGAATTTTTTGTCCATGTACAAAACTATTAATTCAGAATAAAATGCCGCCCATTTATGCAATTAAAAAAATTTAAATGTCTCTTATTGGATAAGGCGTATTTTCGTCTGATAAGGTACTTCTTCTTTAATGATTTCGAGGTTATTTTAGTTTTGATCAAAAAAATTTCATTTCTTACGACTTTTCGTAAAATATGTTAATGCCATCTGAAAGAGAAACAGATAAGCTTTCCATTGAGCTCTTAGTCGAAGAAGTCGGTCGAAGGATGCAAGAGTAATTAACAAAAAACTAATCGTTGGTCAACACGATCCCGTCCTACTGCCGACTCTTTTCGCAAAGTACTAAAAAAATTAAACGAATTTTTTGTACATGTAAAAAACTATTAATTCTGAATAAAATGCCGCCCATTTATGCAATTATTGAAATGTAAATGTCTCTTATTAGATAAGGCATATTTTCGTCTGATAAGGTACTTCTTCTTCAATGATTTCGAGGATATTTTAGTTTTGATCAAAAAACTTTTATTTTTTACGACTTTTCGTAAAATATGTTACTGCCATCTGGAAGAGGAACAGATAATGTAAATGTCTCTTATTAGATAAGGCAATGTAAAAAACTATTAATCCTGAATAAAATGCCGCCCATTTATGCAATTAAAACCAGTAAGGACGCTGTCTTCAGCAAGGCTGAAGCTATAATACTTTTCACGTTGTGTCACTAAAAAACTAAATGAATAGTTTTCATGCCTCCCTAACAACATAACTGTAAGGTTTCAAGTTAATTGGTTAAAAAACAAAAAAGTTTTCCATACAGCGGTTCAAGTTTTGCGATAAGTGGGCGTAGCCATACCCACTTTTGGTCAAAATAGTTTTCATTCCTCCCTAAGAAGATAACTGTAAGGTTTCAAAACAATTGGTCAATTTTCGCTAAAAAAAGGCGTGGGCACGCCCACTTTTGGTCAAAATAGTTTTCATTCCTCCCTAAGAACATAACTGCAAAGTTTCAAGTCAATTGGTTGAAAAACAAAAAAGTTGTCCATACAACGGGTCAAATTTCGCTAGAAGTGGGCGTGGCTACGCTCACTTTTGGTCAACATTGTTTTCATTCCTCCCTAAGAACATAACTGTAAAGTTTCAAGTCAATTGGTTAAAAAACAAAAAAGTTTTCCATACAACGGGTCAAATTTCGCTATAAAAGGGCGTGGCCGCGCCCACTTTTGGTCAAAATTGTTTTCATTCCTCCGTAAGAACATAACTGTAAAGTTTCAAGAACATAACTGTAAAGTTTCAAGTCAATTCGTTGAAAAACAAAAAAGTTTTCCATACAACGGGTCAATTTTTGCTATAAGTGGGCGTGGCTACGCCCACTTTTGGTCAAATTAGTTTTCATTCTTCCCTAAGAATATAACTGTAAAGTTTCAAGTCAATTGGTTAAAAAACAAAAAAGTTTTCCATACAACGGGTCAATTTTCGCTATAAGTGGGCGTGGCTACGCGTGGCTACGCCCACTTTTGGTAAAATAGTTTTCATTATTTCCTAAGAACATAACTTTAAAATTTCAAGTCAATTGGTTAAAAAACAAAAAAGTTTTTCATACAACGGGTCAATTTTCGCTAGAAGTGGGCGTGGCTACGCGTGGCTACGCCCATTTTTGGTCAAAATAGTTTTCATTCCTCCCCAAGAAAATAACTTTAAAATTTCAAGTCAATTGGTTGAAAAACAAAAAAGTTGTCCATACAACGACGTGAATATTGCTTCTCTTCCTCTTCTTCATTTTGTATGGGAGCTACCAGTTCCAGATGTCCAATCTCATTGAAACTTTCAGGCATGTAGTGGGACTATGTAGAACTACTATGTTGAAAATTTCAGCACTCTATCATACAAAACAAAAAAGTTTTCCACACAACGATTCAAGTTTTGTTCATTTTTCTTCTTCTTTTCGTATGGGGGCTACCAGTTCCAGTGGTCCGATATGGCTGGATCCGACAAATGAGTTGACTGCACGAATAAGAAGTCTCTGTGCAAAATTTCAGCTTCATCTTAAAAACTGTGGGAGGAGATTGTATATATACAGACAGACGGACAGACAGACATGGCTAAATCAACTCGTCTTGTCGTCCTGATCAAGAATATATATACTTTATATAGTCGGAAATGAATATTTCGATCTGTTACAAACTTCAGCACAAAGTTATTATACTATTTCACATACGTGAAAAGTATAAAAATGTAAATGTCTCTTATTGGGTAAGGCGTATTTTCGTCTGATAAGGTACTTCTTCTTTAATGATTTCGAGGTTATTTTAGTTTTGATCAAAAAAATTTTATTTCTTACGACTTTTCGTAAAATATGTTAATGCCATCTGAAAGAGGAACAGATAAGCTTTCCATCGAGCTCTTAGTCGAAGAAGTCGGTCGAAGGATGCAAGAGTAATAAGCAAAAAACTTATCGGTGGTCAACACGATTCCGTCCTACTGCCGATTCTTTTCGCAAAGTACTAAAAAAATTAAACGAATTTTTTGTCCATGTAAAAAACTATTAATTCTGAATAAAATGCCGCCCATTTATGCAATTAAAAAAATTTAAATGTCTCTTATTAGATAAGGCATATTTTCGTCTGATAAGGTACTTCTTTTTCAATGATTTCGAGGATATTTTAGTTTTGATCAAAAAAATTTTATTTCTTACGACTTTTCGTAAAATATGTTAATGCCATCTGAAAGAGGAACAGATAAGCTTTCCATCGAGCTCTTAGTCGAAGAAGTCAGTCGAAGGATGTAAGAGTAATTAGCAAAAAACTAATTGGTGGTCAACACGTTTCCGTCCTACTGCCGATTCTTTTCGCAAAGTACTTTTCTATAATTCTAGTATTGAATGGGAAAAAATTAAACGAATTTTTTGTCCATGTAAAAAACTATTAATTCTGAATATAATGACACCCATTTATGCAATTAAAAAAATGTATAAGTCTTTTATTAGATAACGCATATTTTCGTCTGATAAGGTACTTAATCTTCAATGACTCCGAGGATATTTTAGTTTTGATCAAAAAAATTTTATTTCTTACATTTTTTCGTAAAATATGTTACTGCCATCTGAAAGAGGAACAGATAAGCTTTCCATCGAGCTCTTAGTCGAAGAAGTCGGTCGAAGGATGCAAGAGTTATTAGAAAAAAACTAATCGGTGGTCAACACGATTCCGTCCTACTGCCGATTCTTTTCGCAAAGTACTTTTCTATAATTCTAGTATTGAATGGGAAAAAATTAAACGAATTTTTTGTCCATGTAAAAAGCTATTAATTCTGAATAAAATGACACACATTTATGCAATTAAAAAAATTTATATGTCTTTTATTAGATAAGGCATATTTTCGTCTGATAAGGTACGTAATCTTCAATGACTCCGAGGATATTTTAGTTTTGATCAAAAAAATTTTATTTCTTACGACTTTTCGTAAAATATGTTAATGCCTTCTGAAAGAGGAACAGATAAGCTTTCCATCGAGCTCTTATGCAATTAAAAAAATGTAAATGTCTCTTATTGGATAAGGCATATTTTCGTCTGATAAGGTACTTAATCTTCAATGACTCCGAGGATATTTTAGTATTGATCAAAAAAATTTTATTTCTTACAACTTTTCGTAAAATATGTTACTGCCATCTGAAAGAGGAACAGATGAGCTTTCCATCGAGCTCTTAGTCGAAGAAGTCGGTCGAAGGATGCAAGAGTAATTAGCAAAAAATTTTTCGGTGGTCAACACGATTCCGTCCTACTGCCGATTGTTTTCGCAAAGTACTTTTCTATAATTCTAGTATTTAATGGGAAAAAATTAAACGAATTTTTTGTCCATGTAAAAAACTATTAATTCTGAATAAAATGCCGCCCATTTATGCAATTAAAAAAATGTAAATGTCTCTTATTGGATAAGGCGTATTTTCGTCTGATAAGGTACTTCTTCTTTAATGATTTCGAGGTTATTTTAGTTTTGATCAAAAAAATTTTATTTCTTACGCCTTTTCGTAAAATATGTATATGCCATCTAAAAGAGGAACAGATAAGCTTTCCATCGAGCTTTTAGTCGAAGAAGTCGGTCGAAGGATGCAAGAGTAATAAGCAAAAAACTTATCGGTGGTCAACACGATTCCATCCTACTGCTGATTCTTTTCGCAAAGTACTTTTCTATAATTCTAGTATTTAATGGGAAAAAATTAAACGAATTTTTTGTCCATGTACAAAACTATTAATTCAGAATAAAATGCCGCCCATTTATGCAATTAAAAAAATGTAAATGTCTCTTATTAGATAAGGCATATTTTAGTCTGATAAGGTACTTCTTCTTCAATGATTTCGAGGATATTTTAGTTTTGATCAAAAAAATTTTTTTTCTTACGACTTTTCGTAAAATATGTAAATGCCATCTGAAAGAGAAACAGATAAGCTTTCCATTGAGCTCTTAGTCGAAGAAGTCGGTCGAAGGATGCAAGAGTAATTAACAAAAAACTAATCGTTGGTCAACACGATCCCGTCCTACTGCCGACTCTTTTCGCAAAGTACTAAAAAAATTAAACGTATTTTTTGTCCATGTAAAAAACTATTAATTCTGAATAAAATGCCGCCCATTTATGCAATTATTGAAATGTAAATGTCTCTTATTAGATAAGGCATATTTTCGTCTGATAAGGTACTTCTTCTTCAATGATTTCGAGGATATTTTAGTTTTGATCAAAAAACTTTTATTTTTTACGACTTTTCGTAAAATATGTTACTGCCATCTGAAAGAGGAACAGATAATGTAAATGTCTCTTATTAGATAAGGCAATGTAAAAAACTATTAATCCTGAATAAAATGCCGCCCATTTATGCAATTAAAATCAGTAAGGACGCTGTCTTCAGCAAGGCTGAAGCTATAATACTTTTCACGTTGTGTCACTAAAAAACTAAATGAATAGTTTTCATGCCTCCCTAACAACATAACTGTAAGGTTTCAAGTTAATTGGTTAAAAAACAAAAAAGTTTTCCATACAGCGGTTCAAGTTTTGCGATAAGTGGGCGTAGCCATGCCCACTTTTGGTCAAAATAGTTTTCATTCCTCCCTAAGAAGATAACTGTAAGGTTTCAAGTCAATTGGTCAATTTTCGCTAAAAAAAGGCGTGGGCACGCCCACTTTTGGTCAAAATAGTTTTCATTCCTCCCTAAGAACATAACTGCAAAGTTTCAAGTCAATTGGTCAATTTTCGCTAAAAAAAGGCGTGGGAACGCCCACTTTTGGTCAAAATAGTTTTCATTCCTCCCTAAGAACATAACTGCAAAGTTTCAAGTCAATTGGTTGAAAAACAAAAAAGTTGTCCATACAACGGGTCAAATTTCGCTAGAAGTGGGCGTGGCTACGCTCACTTTTGGTCAACATTGTTTTCATTCCTCCCTAAGAACATAACTGTAAAGTTTCAAGTCAATTGGTTAAAAAACAAAAAAGTTTTCCATACAACGGGTCAAATTTCGCTATAAAAGGGCGTGGCCGCGCCCACTTTTGGTCAAAATTGTTTTCATTCCTCCCTAAGAACATAACTGTAAAGTTTCAAGTCAATTGGTTAAAAAACACAAAAGTTATCTATACAACGGGTCAAATTTCGCTATAAAAGGGCGTGGCCACGCCCACTTTTGGTCAAAATAGTTTTCATTCCTCCCTAAGAACATAACTGTAAAGTTTCAAGTCAATTCGTTGAAAAACAAAAAAGTTTTCCATACAACGGGTCAATTTTTGCTATAAGTGGGCGCATTTTGTATGGGAGCTACCAGTTCCAGATGTCCAATCTCATTGAAACTTTCAGGCATGTAGTGGGACAATGTAGAACTACTATGTTTAAACTGTGGGAGGAGATTGTATATATACAGACAGACGGACAGACGGACATGGCTAAATCAACACGTCTTGTCGTCCTGATCAAGAATATATATACTTTATATAGTCGGAAATGAATATTTCGGTCTGCTACAAACTTCAGCACAAAGTTATTATACTATTTCACATACGTGAAAAGTATAAAAATGTAAATGTCTCTTATTAGATAAGGCATATTTTCGTCTGATAAGGTACTTCTTCTCCAATGATTTCGAGGATATTTTAGTTTTGATCAAAAAAATTTTATTTCTTACGACTTTTCGTAAAATATGTAAACCCCATCTGAAAGAGAAACAGATAAGCTTTCCATTGAGCTCTTAGTCGAAGAAGTCGGTCGAAGGATGCAAGAGTAATTAACAAAAAACTAATCGTTGGTCAACACGATCCCGTCCTACTGCCGACTCTTTTCGCAAAGTACTAAAAAAATTAAACGAATTTTTTGTCCATGTAAAAAACTATTAATTCTGAATAAAATGCCGCCCATTTATGCAACTAAAAAAATTTTAATGTCTCTTATTAGAAAAGCCATATTTTCGTCTGATAAGGTACTTCTTCTTCAATGACTCCGAGGATATTTTAGTTTTGATCAAAAAAATTTTATTTCTTACGACTGTTCGTAAAATATGTTAATGCCATCTGAAAGAGGAACAGATAAGCTTTTCATCGAGCTCTTAATCGGAGAAGTCTGTCGAAGGATACAAGAGTTATAAGCAAAAAACTAATCGGTGGTCAACACGATTCCGTCCTACTGCCGATTGTTTCCGCAAAGTACTTTTCTATAATTCTAGTATTTAATGGGAAAAAATTAAATGAATTTTTTGTTCATGTAAAAAACAATTAATTCTGAATAAAATGCCGCCCATTTATGCAATTAAAAAAATTTTAATGTCTCTTATTAGATAAGGCATATTTTCATCTGATAAGGTACTTAATCTTCAATGACTCCGAGGATATTTTAGTCTGATAAGGTACTTCTTCTTCAATGATTTCGAGGATATTTTAGTTTTGATCAAAAAACTTTCATTTCTTACGACTTTTCATAAAATATGTTAATGCCATCTGAAAGAGGAACAGATAAGCTTTTCATCGAGCTCTTAGTCGAAGAAGTCTGTCGAAGGATGCAAGAGTTATTAGCAAAAAACTAATCGGTGGTCAACACGATTCCGTCCTACTGCCGATTCTTTTCGCAAAGTAATTTTCTATAATTCTAGTATTTAATGGGAAAAACTTAAACGAATTTTTTGTCCATATAAAAAACTATTAATTCTGAATAAAATGCCGCCCATTTATGCAATTAAAAAAATTTAAATGTCTCTTATTAGAAAAGCCATATTTTCGTCTGATAAGGTACTTCTTCTTCAATGATTTCGAGGATATTTTAGTTTCGATGGTCAACACGATTCCGACCAACTGCCGATTCTTTTCGCAAAGTACTTTTCTATAATTCTAGTATTTAATGGGAACAAATTAAACGCATTTTTTGTCCATGTAAAAAACTATTAATTCTGGATAAAATGCCGCCCATTTATGCAATTAAAAATTTTAATGTCTGTTATTAGATAAAGCATATTTTCGTCTTCAAAAGTATTTCTTTTTCAATGATTTCGAGGATATTTTAGTTTTGATTAAAAAAATTTTATTTCTTACGACTTTTCGTAAAATATGTTAACGGCATCTGAAAGACGAACAGATAAGCTTTCCATCGAGCTCTTAGTCAAAGAAGTCGGTCGAAGAATGCAAGAGTTATTAGCAAAAAACTAATCGGTGGTCAACACGATTCCGTCCTACTGCCGATTCTTTTCGCAAAGTACTTTTCTATAATTCTAGTATTTAATGGGAAAAAATTAAATGAATTTTTTGTTCATGTAAAAAACAATTAATTCTGAATAAAATGCCGCCCATTTATGCAATTAAAAAAATTTTAATGTCTCTTATTAGATAAGGCATATTTTCATCTGATAAGGTACTTAATCTTCAATGACTCCGAGGATATTTTAGTCTGATAAGGTACTTCTTCTTCAATGATTTCGAGGATATTTTAGTTTTGATCAAAAAACTTTCATTTCTTACGACTTTTCATAAAATATGTTAATGCCATCTGAAAGAGGAACAGATAAGCTTTTCATCGAGCTCTTAGTCGAAGAAGTCTGTCGAAGGATGCAAGAGTTAAGAGCAAAAAACTAATCGGTGGTCAACACGATTCCGTCCTACTGCCGATTGGAAAAAATTAAATGAATTTTTTGTCCATGTAAAAAACTATTAATTCTGAATAAAATGCCGCCCATTTATGCAATTAAAAATTTTAATGTCTGTTATTAGATAAAGCATATTTTCGTCTTCAAAAGTATTTCTTTTTCAATGATTTCGAGGATATTTTAGTTTTGATTAAAAAAATTGTATTTCTTACGACTTTTCGTAAAATATGTTAACGGCATCTGAAAGACGAACAGATAAGCTTTCCATCGAGCTCTTAGTCAAAGAAGTCGGTCGAAGAATGCAAGAGTTATTAGCAAAAAACTAATCGGTGGTCAACACGATTCCGTCCTACTGCCGATTCTTTTCGCAAAGTAATTTTCTATAATTCTAGTATTTAATGGGAAAAACTTAAACGAATTTTTTGTCCATATAAAAAACTATTAATTCTGAATAAAATGCCGCCCATTTATGCAATCAAAAAAATTTAAATGTCTCTTATTAGAAAAGCCATATTTTCGTCTGATAAGGTACTTCTTCTTCAATGACTCCGAGGATATTTTAGTTTTGATCAAAAAAATTTTATTTCTTACGACTTTTCGTAAAATATGTTAATGCCATCTGAAAGAGGAACAGATAAGCTTTCCATCGAGCTCTTAGTCGAAGAAGTCGGTCGAAGGATGCAAGAGTAATTAGCAAAAAACTTTTCGGTGGTCAACACGATTCCGTCCTACTGCCGATTCTTTTCGCAAAGTACTTTTCTATAATTCTAGTATTTTATGGGAAAAAATTAAACGAATTTTTTGTCCATGTAAAAAACTATTAATTCTGAATAAAATGCCGCCCATTTATGCAATTAAAAAAATGTAAATGTCTCTTATTAGATAAGGCATATTTTCGTCTGATAAGGTACTTCTTCTTCAATGATTTCGAATATATTTTAGTTTTGATCAAAAAAATTTTATTTCTTACGACTTTTCGTAAAATATGTTAATGCCATCTGAAAGAGGATCGAGCTCTTAGTCGAAGAAGTCGGTCGAAGGATGCAAGAGTAATTAGCAAAAAACTAATTGGTGGTCAACACGTTTCCGTCCTACTGCCGATTCTTTTCGCAAAGTACTTTTCTATAATTCTAGTATTTAATGGGAAAAAATTAAACGAATTTCTTGTCCATGTAAAAAACTATTAATTCTGAAAAAAATGCCGCCCATTTATGCAATTAAAAAAATTTTAATGTCTCTTATTAGATAAGGCATATTTTCGTCTGATAAGGTACTTCTTCTTCAATGATTTCGAGTATATTTTAGTTTTGATCAAAAAAATTTTATTTCTTACGACTTTTCGTAAAATATGTTAATGCCATCTGAAAGAGGAACAGATAAGCTTTCCATCGAGCTCTTAGTCGAAGAAGTCGGTCGAAGGATGCAAGAGTAATTAGCAAAAAACTAATTGGTGGTCAACACGTTTCCGTCCTACTGCCGATTCTTTTCGCAAAGTACTTTTCTATAATTCTAGTATTTAATGGGAAAAAATTAAACGAATTTTTTGTCCATGTAAAAAACTATTAATTCTGAAAAAAATGCCGCCCATTTATGCAATTAAAAAAATTTTAAAGTCTCTTATTAGATAAGGCATATTTTCGTCTGATAAGGTACTTCTTCTTCAATGATTTCGAGGATATTTTAATTTTGATCAAAAAATTTTATTTCTTACGACTTTTCATAAAATATGTAAATGCCATCTGAAAGAGAAACAGATAAGCTTTCCATTGAGCTCTTAGTCGAAGAAGTTGGTCGAAGGATGCAAGAATAATTAACAAAAAACTAATCGTTGGTCAACACGATTCCGTCGTACTGCCGATTCTTTCCGCAAAGTACTTTTCTATAATTCTAGTATTTAATGGGAAAGAATTAAACGAATTTTTTGTCCATGAAAAAAAACTATTAATTCTGAATAAAATGCCGCCCATTTATGCAATTATTGAAATGTAAATGTCTCTTATTAGATAAGGCATATTTTCGTCTGATAAGGTACTTCTTCTTCAATGATTTCGAGTATATTTTAGTTTTGAATAAAACAATTTATTTCTCACGACTTTTCGTAAAATATGTTAATGCCATCTGAAAGGGGAACAGATAAGCTTTCCATCGAGCTCTTAGTCGAAGAAGTCGTTCGAAGGATGCAAGAGTAATAAGCAAAAAACTTATCGGTGGTCAACACGATTCCGTCCTACTGCCGATTCTTTTCGCAAAGTACTTTTCTATAATTCTAGTATTTGATGCGAAAAAATTAAATGAATTTTTTGTTCATGTAAAAAACAATTAATTCTGAATAAAATGCCGCCCATTTATGCAATTAAAAAAATGTAAATGTCTCTTATTAGATAAGGCATATTTTCATCTGATAAGGTACTTAATCTTCAATGACTCCGAGGATATTTTAGTCTGATAAGGTACTTCTTCTTCAATGATTTCGAGGATATTTTAGTTTTGATCAAAAAAATTTTATTTCTGACGACTTTTCGTAAAATATGTTAATGCCATCTGAAAGAGGAACAGATAAGCTTTTCATCGAGCTCGTAGTCGAAGAAGTCTGTCGAAGGATGCAAGAGTTAAAAGCAAAAAACTAATCGGTGGTCAACACGATTCCGTCCTACTGCCGATTGGAAAAAATTAAATGAATTTTTTGTCCATGTAAAAAACTATTAATTCTGAATAAAATGCCGCCCATTTATGCAATTAAAAATTTTAATGTCTGTTATTAGATAAAGCATATTTTCGTCTTCAAAAGTACTTCTTTTTCAATGATTTCGAGGATATTTTAGTTTTGATTAAAAAAAATTTATTTCTTACGACTTTTCGTAAAATATGTTAATGGCATCTGAAAGAGGAACAGATAAGCTTTCCATCGAGCTCTTAGTCAAAGAAGTCGGTCGAAGGATGCAAGAGTTATTAGCAGAAAACTAATCGGTGGTCAACACGATTCCGTCCTACTGCCGATTCTTTTCGCAAAGTAATTTTCTATAATTCTAGTATTTAATGGGAAAAACTTAAACGAATTTTTTGTCCATATAAAAAACTATTAATTCTGAATAAAATGCCGCCCATTTATGCAATTAAAAAAATTTAAATGTCTCTTATTAGAAAAGCCATATTTTCGTCTGATAAGGTACTTCTTCTTCAATGACTCCGAGGATATTTTAGTTTTGATCAAAAAAATTTTATTTCTTACGACTTTTCGTAAAATATGTTAATGCCATCTGAAAGAGGAACAGATAAGCTTTCCATCGAGCTCTTAGTCGAAGAAGTCGGTCGAAGGATGCAAGAGTAATTAGCAAAAAACTTTTCGGTGGTCAACACGATTCCGTCCTACTGCCGATTCTTTTCGCAAAGTACTTTTCTATAATTCTAGTATTTTATGGGAAAAAATTAAACGAATTTTTTGTCCATGTAAAAAACTATTAATTCTGAATAAAATGCCGCCCATTTATGCAATTAAAAAAATGTAAATGTCTCTTATTAGATAAGGCATATTTTCGTCTGATAAGGTACTTCTTCTTCAATGATTTCGAGTATATTTTAGTTTTGATCAAAAAAATTTTATTTCTTACGACTTTTCGTAAAATATGTTAATGCCATCTGAAAGAGGAACAGATAAGCTTTCCATCGAGCTCTTAGTCGAAGAAGTCGGTCGAAGGATGCAAGAGTAATTAGCAAAAAACTAATTGGTGGTCAACACGTTTCCGTCCTACTGCCGATTCTTTTCGCAAAGTACTTTTCTATAATTCTAGTATTTAATGGGAAAAAATTAAACGAATTTTTTGTCCATGTAAAAAACTATTAATTCTGAAAAAAATGTCGCCCATTTATGCAATTAAAAAAATTTTAATGTCTCTTATTAGATAAGGCATATTTTCGTCTGATAAGGTACTTCTTCTTCAATGATTTCGAGGATATTTTAGTTTTGATCAAAAAATTTTATTTCTTACGACTTTTCATAAAATATGTAAATGCCATCTGAAAGAGAAACAGATAAGCTTTCCATTGAGCTCTTAGTCGAAGAAGTTGGTCGAAGGATGCAAGAGTAATTAACAATAAACTAATCGTTGGTCAACACGATTCCGTCGTACTGCCGATTCTTTCCGCAAAGTACTTTTCTATAATTCTAGTATTTAATGGGAAAAAATTAAACGAATTTTTTGTCCATGAAAAACAACTATTAATTCTGAATAAAATGCCGCCCATTTATGCAATTATTGAAATGTAAATGTCTCTTATTAGATAAGGCATATTTTCGTCTGATAAGGTACTTCTTCTTCAATGATTTCGAGTATATTTTAGTTTTGAATAAAACAATTTATTTCTTACGACTTTTCGTAAAATATGTTAATGCCATCTGAAAGGGGAACAGATAAGCTTTCCATCGAGCTCTTAGTCGAAGAAGTCGTTCGAAGGATGCAAGAGTAATAAGCAAAAAACTTATCGGTGGTCAACACGATTCCGTCCTACTGCCGATTCTTTTCGCAAAGTACTTTTCTATAATTCTAGTATTTGATGCGAAAAAATTAAACGAATTTTTTGTCCATGTAAAAAACTTTTAATTCTGAATAAAATGCCGCCCATTTATGCAACTAAAAAAATTTAAATGTCTCTTATTAGATAAGCCATATTTTCGTCTGATAAGGTACTTCTTTTTCAATGATTTCGAGGATATTTTAGTTTTAATCAAAAAAATCTTATTTCTTACGACTTTTCGTAAAATATGTTAATGCCATCTGAAAGAGGAACAGATAAGCTTTTCATCGAGCTCTAAGTCGAAGAAGTCTGTCGAAGGATACAAGAGTTATAAGCAAAAAACTAATCGGTGGTCAACACGATTCCGTCCTACTGCCGATTGTTTCCGCAAAGTACTTTTCTATAATTCTAGTATTTGATGCGAAAAAATTAAACGAATTTTTTGTCCATGTAAAAAACTTTTAATTCTGAATAAAATGCCGCCCATTTATGCAGTTAAAAAAATTTTAATGTCTCTTATTAGATAAGGCATATTTTCGTCTGCTAAGGTACTTAATCTTCAATGACTCCGAGGATTTTTTAGTTTTGATCAAAAAAATCTTATTTTTTACAACTTTTCGTTAAATTTGTTACTGCCATCTGAAAGAGGAACAGATAAGCTTCTTATCGAGCTCTTAGTCGCAGAAGTCGGTCGAAGGATGCAAGGGTAATTAGCAAAAAACTAATCGGTGGTCAACATGATTCCGTCCTACTGCCGATTCTTTTCGCAAAGTACTTTTCTATAATTCTAGTATTTAATGGGAAAAAATTAAACGAATTTTTTGTCCATTTAAAAAACTAATAATTCTGAATAAAACGACGCCCATTTATGCAATTAAAAAAATGTAAATGTCTCTTATTAGATAAGGCATATTTTCGTCTGATAAGGTACTTCTTATTCAATGATTTCGAGGATATTTTAGTTTTGATCAAAAAACTTTTATTTCTTACGACTTTTCATAAAATATGTTAATGCCATCTGAAAGAGGAACAGATAAGCTTTTCATCGAGCTCTTAGTCGAAGAAGTCTGTCGAAGGATACAAGAGTTATAAGCAAAAAACTAATCGGTGGTCAACACGATTCCGACCTACTGCCGATTCTTTTCGCAAAGTACTTTTCTATAATTCTAGTATTTAATGGAAAAAAATTAAACGAATTTTTTGTCCATGTAAAAAACTTTTAATTCTGAATAAAATGCCGCCCATTTATGCAACTAAAAAAATTTAAATGTGTCTTATTAGATAAGCCATATTTTCGTCTGATAAAGTACTTCTTTTTCAATGATTTCGAGGATATTTTAGTTTTAATCAAAAAAATTTTATTTCTTACGACTTTTCGTAAAATATGTTAATGCCTTCTGAAAGAGGAACAGATAAGCTTTCCATCGAGCTCTTAATCGAAGAAGTCGGTCGAAGGATGCAAATGTAATTAGCAAAAAACTTTTCGGAGGTCAACACGATTCCGTCTTACTGCGGATTATTTTCGCAAAGTTCTTTTCTATAATTCTAGTATTTAATAAGAAAAAATTAAACGAATTTTTTATCCATGTAAAAAACTATTAATTCTGAATAAAATGCCGCCCATTTATGCCATTAAAAAAATTTAAATGTCTCTTATTAGATAAGGCATATTTTCGTCTGATAAGGTACTTCTTTTTCAATGATTTCGAAGATATTTTAGTTTTGATCAAAAAAATTTTATTTCTTACGACTTTTCGTAAAATATGTTAATGCCATCTGAAAGACGAACAGATAAGCTTTTCATCGAGCTCTTAGTCAAAGAAGTCGGTCGAAGGATGCAAGAGTTATTAGCAAATAACTAATCGGTGGTCAAAACGATTCCGTCCTACTGCCGATTGTTTTCGCAAATTAATTTTCTATAATTCTAGTATTTATTGGGAAAAAATTAAATGAATTTTTTGTTCATGTAAAAAACAATTAATTCTGAATAAAATGCCGCCCATTTATGCAATTAAAAAAATGTAAATGTCTCTTATTAGGTAAGGCATATTTTCGTCTGATAAGGTACTTAATCTTCAATGACTCCGAGGATATTTTAGTTTTGATCAAAAAAATCTTATTTCTTACAACTTTTCGTAAAATATGTTACTGCCATCTGAAAGAGGAACAGATAAGCTTTCCATCGAGCTCTTAGTCGCAGAAGTCGGTCGAAGGATGCAAGAGTTATTAGCAAAAAACTAGTCGGTGGTCAACACGATTCCGTCCTACTGCCGATTCTTTTCGCAAAGTACTTTTCTATAATTCTAGTATTTAATGGGAAAAAATTAAACGAATTTTTTGTCCATTTAAAAAACTATTAATTCTGAATAAAATGCCGCCCATTTATGCAATTAAAAAACTGTAAATGTCTCTTATTAGATAAGGCATATTTTCGTCTGATAAGGTACTTCTTCTTCAATGATTTCGAGGATATTTAATTTTGATCAGAAAACTTTTATTTCTTACGACTTTTCATAAAATATGTTAATGCCATCTGAAAGAGGAACAGATAAGCTTTTCATCGAGCTCTTAGTCGAAGAAGTCTGTCGAAGGATGCAAGAGTTAAAAGCAAAAAACTAATCGGTGGTCAACACGATTCCGTCCTACTGCCGATTGTGTTCTCAAAGTACTTTTCTATAATTCTAGTATTTAATGAGAAAAACTTAAACGAATTTTTTGTCCATGTAAAAAACTATTAATTCTGAATAAAATGCCGCCCATTTATGCAATTAAAAAAATGTAAATGTCTCTTATTAGATAAGGCATATTTTCGTCTGATAAGGTACTTCTTTTTCAATGATTTCGAGGATATTTTAATTTTGAATAAATCAATTTATTTCTTACGACTTTTCGTAAAATATCTTAATGCCAGCTGAAAGGGGAACAGATAAGCTTTCCATCGAGCTCTTAGTTGAAGAAGTCGGTCGAAGCATGCAAGAGTTATTAGCAACAAACTAATCGGTGGTCAACACGATTCCGTCCTACTGTCGATTCTAATCGCAAGGTACTTTTCTATAATTCCAGTATTTAATGGGAAAAAATTAAACGAATTTTTTGTCGATGTAAGAAACTATTAATTCTGAATAAAATGACATATTTTCGTCTGATAAGGTACTTAATCTTCAATGACTCCGAGGATATTTTAGTCTGATAAGGTACTTCTTCTTCAATGATTTTGAGGATATTTTAATTTTTAATAAAAAATTTTATTTTTTACGACTTTTCGTAAAATATGTTAATGGCATCTGAAAGAGGATCAGATAAGCTTTCCATCGAGCTCTTAGTCAAAGAAGTCGGTCGAAGGATGCAAGAGTTATTAGCAAAAAACTAATCGGTGGTCAACACGATCCGTCCTACTGCCGATTCTTTTCGCAAAGTACTTTTCTATAATTCTAGTATTTAATGGGAAAAACTTAAACGAATTTCTTGTCCATGTAAAAAACTATTAATTCTGAATAAAATGCCGCCCATTTATGCAATTAAAAAAATTTTAATGTCTCTTATTAGAAAAGCCATATTTTCGTCTGATAAGGTACTTCTTCTTCAATGACTCCGAGGATATTTTAGTTTTGATCAAAAAAATTTTATTTCTTACGACTTTTCGTAAAATATGTTAATGCCATCTGAAAGAGGAACAGATAAGCTTTCCATCGAGCTCTTAGTCGAAGAAGTCGGTCAAAGGATGCAAGAGTAATTAGCAAAAAACTTCTGGGTGGACAACACGATTCCGTCCTACTGCCGATTCTTTTCGCAAAGTACTTTTCTTCGACCAAACGAAATCGCTAATATTATCAAAAAGGAACTGAACCCAAAAAAATCACCGGGCTGCGATTTAATAACCCCAAAAATGATTATTGAGCTCCCATATTGTGCTGTTTGCACGATCGCGAAGCTCTTCAATGCCATCACTAAACTTGGCTATTTTCCAGAAAGATGGAAAAAGTCTATCATCATAATGATACCAAAGCCAGGAAAAGAACACACGATTCCCTCGTCGTACAGACCTATAAGTTTACTATCGTGTCTATCAAAACTTTTCGAAAAATGCGTGCTAACTCGGATCAACTCATTCCTGAGAACACACAACAAAATCCCTTCACACCAGTTCGGCTTTCGTGAAAAACACGGAACTATTGAGCAAGTTAATAGCATAACATCAGAAATACGAAGCGCGTTTGAAAATCGAGAATACTGCACAGCAATATTTTTGGATGTCTCACAAGCATTCGACAGAGTTTGGTTAGACGGTTTAATGCATAAAATTAAAACAATGCTTCCAAACAACACGCACAAGCTACTAAAGTCATACCTCTACGACAGGAAGTTTACAGTGAGATGTAACAGTGATATGTCCGACGACCACACCATTAGAGCTGGAGTTCCTCAAGGTAGCGTACTCGGTCCTACGTTATATGTCCTCTACACATCAGACATCCCAACAAGCAGACGTCTAACAACATCCACCTTTGCTGACGATACAGCTATTCTCAGCCGTTCCAGATGCCCTATGCAAGCAACAGCGCAGTTAGCTCTTCACCTGGTCGACATAGAAAAATGGCTAGCTGACTGGCGAATAAAAGTCAACGAACAAAAATGCAAACACGTTACGTTCACTCTAAACAGGCAAGATTGCCCACCGCTGATGTTAAACAACACTACGCTTCCGCAAACAAACGACGTGACATACCTCGGAGTACACCTCGATAGAAGACTCACATGGCGCAGGCACATCGAGGCCAAGAGAACGCATTTAAAACTAAAAGCAAATAGCCTCCATTGGCTTATCAACGCTCGCTCTTCCCTTAGTCTTGACTACAAAGTCCTGCTCTACAATTCTGTTCTCAAACCTATCTGGACCTACGGCTCCCAGTTATGGGGAAACGCTAGCAGTAGCAACATTGAAATCATTCAGAGAACCCAGTCAAAGATATTGAGAACCATCACCGGGGCACCGTGGTATGTTCGAAACGAAAACATACAAAAAGATTTAAATATTCAACCAGTCAGAGATGTAATAGCAGAACTCAAGGAACAATACTACAGCAAGCTTTCTACGCACCCTAACCATCTCGCCAGAAGATTAACAAGGTTGAGCAGCCAATCCCGTCTTCGTCGAAATGACCTTCCAACCCAGCGATAGACCCTAGGGCCCCGCAACCTATCTGCAGTTCAAAAGAACTGCTAGTTAATATATAGGCATAAGATCTGCAAACTTATTGTTAGTCTCATAAAGAGAAGATTCAATAAATAAAGCAAAGTTTTAATAAAAAAAAAAAAAAAAAAAGTAATTTTCTATAATTCTAGTATTTTATGGGAAAAAATTAAACGAATTTTTTGTCCATGTAAAAAACTATTAATTCTGAATAAAATGCCGCCCATTTATGCAATTATTGAAATGTAAATGTCTCTTATTAGATAAGGCATATTTTCGTCTGATAAGGTACTTAATCTTCAATGACTCCGAAGATATTTTAGTTTTGATCAAAAAATCTTATTTCTTACAACTTTTCGTAAAATATGTTACTGCCATCTGAAAAGGGAACAGATAAGCTTTTCATCGAGCTTTTAGTCGAAAAAGTCGGTCGAACGATGCAGGAGTTGTTAGCAAAAAATAATTGGTGGTCAACACGTTTCCGTCCTACTGCCGATTGTTTTCGCAAAGTACTTTTCTATAATTCTAGTATTTAATGGGAAAAAATTAAACGAATTTTTTGTCTATGTAAAAAACTATTAATTCTGAATAAAATGCCGCCCATTTATGTAATTAAAAAAATTTAAATGTCTCTTATTAGATAAGCCATATTTTCGTCTGATAAGGTACTTCTTTTTCAATGATTTCGAGGATATTTTAGTTTTGATCAAAAAAATTTATTTCTTACGACTTTTCGTAAAATATGTTAATGCCATCTGAAAGAGGAACAGATAAGCTTTCCATCGAGCTCTTAGTCGAAGAAGTCGGTCGCTGGATGCAAGAGTTATTAGCAAAAAATTAATCGGTGGTCAACACGATTCCGTCCTACTGCGGATTATGTTCGCAAAGTTCTTTTCTATAATTCTTTTATTTAATATGAAAAAATTAAACGAATTTTTTATCCATGTAAAAAACTATTAATTCTGAATAAAATGCCGCCCATTTATGCAATTAAAAAACTGTAAATGTCTCTTATTAGATAAGGCATATTTTCGTCTGATAAGGTACTTCTTCTTCAATGATTTCGATGATATTTTAGTTTTCATCAAAAAAATTGTAATTCTTACGACTTTTCGTCAAATATGTTAATGCCATCTGAAAGAGGAACAGATAAGCTTACCATCGAGCTCTTAGTCGAAGAAGTCGGTCGAAGGATGCAAGAGTTATAAGCAAAAAACTTATCGGTTTTCAACACGATTCCGACATACTGCCGATTCTTTTCGCAAAGTACTTTTCTATAATTCTAGTATTTAATGGGAAAAAATTAAACGAATTTTTTGTCCATGTAAAAACTATTCATTCTTATTAAAATGCCGCCCATTTATGCAATTAAAAAAATTTAAATGTCTCTTATTAGATAAGGCATATTTTCGTCTTAAAAGGTACTTCTTTTTCAATGATTTCGGAGATATTTTAATTTTGAATAAAAAAATTTATTTCTCACGACTTTTCATAAAATATGTTAATGCCATCTGAAAGAGGAACAGATAAGCTTTCCATCGAGCTCTTAGTCGAAGAAGTAGGTCGAAGGATGCAAGAGTTATTAGCACAAACTAATCGGTGGTCAACACGATTCCGTCCTACTGCGGATTATGTTCGCAAGGTTCTTTTCTATAATTCTTTTATTTAATATGAAAAAATTAAACGAATTTTTTATCCATGTAAAAAACTATTAATTCTGAATAAAATGCCACCCATTTATGCAATTAAAAAAAATTAAGTGTCTCTTATTAGATAAGGCATATTTTCGTCTTAAAAGGTACTTCTTTTTCAATGATTTCGAGGATATTTTAATTTTGAATAAAAAAATTTATTTCTTACGACTTTTCATAAAATATGTTAAAGCCATCCGAAAGAGGAACAGATAAGCTTTCCATCGAGCTCTTAGTCGAAGAAGTCGGTCGCTGGATGCAAGAGTTATTAGCAAAAAACTAATCGGTGGTCAACACGATCCGTCCTACTGCCGATTGTTTTCGCAAAGTACTTTTCTATAATTCTAGTATTTAATGGGAAAAAATTTAACGAATTTTTTGTCTATGTAAAAAACTATTAATTCTGAATAAAATGCCTACCATTTATGCAATTAAAAAAATTTAAATGTCTCTTATTAGATAAGGCATATTTTCGTCTTATAAGGTACATCTTTTTCAATGATTTCGAGGATATTTTAGCTTTGATCAAAAAAATTTTATTTCTTAAGACTTTTCGTAAAATATGTTAATGCCTTCTAAAAGAGGAACAGATAAGCTTTCCATCGAGCTCTTAGTCGAAGAAGTCGGTCGAAGGATGCAAGAGTTATTAGCACAAACTAATCGGTGGTCAACACGATTCCGTCCTACTGCGGATTATTTTCGCAAAGTTCTTTTCTATAATTCTTTTATTTAATAAGAAAAAATTAATCGAATTTTTTATGCATGTAACAAACTATTAATCCTGAATAAAATGCCGCCCATTTATGCAATTAAAAAAAATTAAGTGTCTCTTATTAGATAAGGCATATTTTCGTCTTAAAAGGTACTTCTTTTTCAATGATTTCGAGGATATTTTAATTTTGAATAAAAAAATTTATTTCTTACGACTTTTCATAAAATATGTTAAAGCCATCTGAAAGAGGAACAGATAAGCTTTCCATCGAGCTCTTAGTCGAAGAAGTCGGTCGCTGGATGCAAGAGTTATTAGCAAAAAACTAATCGGTGGTCAACACGATTCCGTCCTACTGCCGATTGTTTCCGCAAAGTACTTTTCTATAATTCTAGTATTTAATGGGAAAAAATTTAACGAATTTTTTGTCTATGTAAAAAACTATTAATTCTGAATAAAATGCCACCCATTTATGCAATTAAAAAAATTTAAATGTCTCTTATTAGATAAGGCATATTTTCGTCTTATAAGGTACTTTTTCTTCAATGATTTCGATGATATTTTAGTTTTGATCAAAAAAATTTTATTTCTTACGACTTTTCGTCAAATATGTTAATGCCATCTGAAAGAGGAACAGATAAGCTTACCATCGACCTCTTAGTCGAAGAAGTCGGTCGCTGGATGCAAGAGTTATTAGCAAAAAACTAATCGGTGGTCAACACGATTCCGTCCTACTGCCGATTGTTTCCGCAAAGTACTTTTCTATAATTCTAGTATTTAATGGGAAAAAATTAAACGAATTTTTTGTCCATGTAAAAACTATTCATTCTTATTAAAATACCGCCCATTTAAGCAATTAAAAAAATTTAAATGTCTCTTATTAGATAAGGCATATTTTCGTCTTAAAAGGTACTTCTTTTTCAATGATTTCGGAGATATTTTAATTTTGAATAAAAAAATTTATTTCTCACGACTTTTCATAAAATATGTTAATGCCATCTGAAAGAGGAACAGATAAGCCTTCCATCGAGCTCTTAGTCGAAGAAGTCGGTCGAAGGATGCAAGAGTTATTAGCACAAACTAATCGGTGGTCAACACGATTCCGTCCTACTGCGGATTATGTTCGCAAGGATCTTTACTATAATTCTTTTATTTAATATGAAAAAATTAAACGAATTTTTTATCCATGTAAAAAACTATTAATTCTGAATAAAATGCCGCCCATTTATGCCATTAAAAAAATTTTAATGTCTCTTATTAGATAAGGCATATTTTCGTCTTATAAGGTACTTTTTCTTCAATGATTTCGATGATATTTTAGTTTTGATCAAAAAAATTTTATTTCTTACGACTTTTCGTAAAATATGTTAATGCCATCTGAAAGAGGATCAGATAAGCTTTCCATCGAGCTTTTAGTCAAAGAAGTCGGTCGAAGGATGCAAGAGTTATAAGCAAAAAACTAATCGGTGGTCAACACGATTCCGTCCTACTGCCGATTGTTTTCGCAAAGTACTTTTCTATAATTCTAGTATTTAATGGGAAAAAATTTAACGAATTTTTTGTCTATGTAAAAAACTATTAATTCTGAATAAAATGCCACCCATTTTTGCAATTAAAAAAATTTAAATGTCTCTTATTAGATAAGGCATATTTTCGTCTGATAAGGTACTTTTTCTTCAATGATTTCGATGATATTTTAGTTTTGATCAAAAAAATTTTATTTCTTACGACTTTTCGTAAAATATGTTAATGCCATCTGAAAGAGGATCAGATAAGCTTTCCATCGAGCTTTTAGTCAAAGAAGTCGGTCGAAGGATGCAAGAGTTATTAGCACAAACTAATCGGTGGTCAACACGATTCCGTCCTACTGCGGATTATTTTCGCAAAGTTCTTTTGTATAATTCTTTTATTTAATAAGAAAAAATTAAACTAATTTTTTATCCATGTAAAAAACTATTAATCCTGAATAAAATGCGGCCCATTTATGCAATTAAAAAAAATTAAATGTCTCTTATTAGATAAGGTATATTTTCGTCTTAAAACGTACTTCTTTTTCAATGATTTCAAGGATATTTTAATTTTGAAAAAAAAATTTATTTCTTACGACTCTTCATAAAATATGTTAATGCCATCTGAAAGAGGAACAGATAAGCTTTCCATCGAGCTCTTTGTTGAAGAAGTCGGTCGAAGGATGCAAGAGTTATAAGCAAAAAACTAATCGGTGGTCAACACGATTCCATCCTACTGCCGATTGTTTTCGCAAAATTCTTTTCTATAATTCTTTTATTTAATAAGAAAAAATTAAACGAATTTTTTACCCATGTAAAAAACTATTAATCCTGAATAAAATGCCGCCCATTTATGCAATTAAAAAAAATTAAGTGTCTCTTATTAGATAAGGCATATTTTCGTCTTATAAGGTACTTTTTCTTCAATGATTTCGATGATATTTTAGTTTTGATCAAAAAAATTTTATTTCTTACGACTTTTCGTCAAATATGTTAATGCCATCTGAAAGAGGAACAGATAAGCTTACCATCGACCTCTTAGTCGAAGAAGTCGGTCGAAGGATGCAAGAGTTATTAGCACAAACTAATCGGTGGTCAACACGATTCCGTCCTACTGCCGATTGTTTTCGCAAAATTCTTTTCTATAATTCTTTTATTTAATAAGAAAAAATTAAACGAATTTTTTACCCATGTAAAAAACTATTAATCCTGAATAAAATGCCGCCCATTTATGCAATTAAAAAAAATTAAGTGTCTCTTATTAGATAAGGCATATTTTCGTCTTATAAGGTACTTTTTCTTCAATGATTTCGATGATATTTTAGTTTTGATCAAAAAAATTTTATTTCTTACGACTTTTCGTAAAATATGTTAATGCCATCTGAAAGAGGATCAGATAAGCTTTCCATCGAGCTTTTAGTCAAAGAAGTCGGTCGAAGGATGCAAGAGTTATTAGCACAAACTAATCGGTGGTCAACACGATTCCGTCCTACTGCGGATTATTTTCGCAAAGTTCTTTTGTATAATTCTTTTATTTAATAAGAAAAAATTAAACTAATTTTTTATCCATGTAAAAAACTATTAATCCTGAATAAAATGCGGCCCATTTATGCAATTAAAAAAAATTAAATGTCTCTTATTAGATAAGGTATATTTTCGTCTTAAAACGTACTTCTTTTTCAATGATTTCGAGGATATTTTAATTTTTAATAAAAAAAATTTATTTCTTACGACTTTTCGTAAAATATGTTAATGCCATCTGAAAGAGGAACAGATAAGCTTTCCATCGAGCTCTTAGTTGAAGAAGTCGGTCGAAGCATGCAAGAGTTATTAGCAACAAACTAATCGGTGGTCAACACGATTCCGTCCTACTGCCGATTCTAATCGCAAGGTACTTTTCTATAATTCCAGCATTTAATGGGAAAAAATTAAACAAATTTTGTGTCCATGTAAAAAACTATTAATTCTGAATAAAATGACTCCCATTTATGATATTAAAAAAATTTATGTCTCTTATTAGATAAGGCATATTTTCGTCTGATAAGGTACTTAATCTTCAATGACTCCGAGGATATTTTAGTTTTGATCAAAAAAATCTTATTTCTTACGACTTTTCGTAAAATATTTTAATGCCTTCTGAAAGAGGAACAGATAAGCTTTCCATCGAGCTATTAGTTGAAGAAGTCGGTCGAAGCATGCAAGAGTAATTAGCCAAAAACTAATCGGTGGTCAACACGATTCCGTCCTACTGCCGATTCCTTTCGTAAGTACTTTTCTATAATTCTAGTATTTAATGGAAAAAATTAAACGAATTTTTTGTCCATGTAAAAATCTCTTAATTCTGAATAAAATGCCGCCCATTTATGCAATTAAAAAAATTTAAATGTCTCTTATTAGATAAGGCATATTTTCGTCTGATAAGGTACTTCTTCTTCAATGATTTCGAGGATATTTTAGTTTTGATCAAAAAAACTTTATTTCTTACGACTTTCCGTAAAAAATGTCAATGCCGTCTGAAAGAGACACAAATAAGCTTTACATCGAGCTCTTATTAGAAAAAAGCTATTCGGTGGTCAACACGGTTACGTCCTACTGCCGATTGTTTTCGCAAAGTACTTTTCTATAATTGTAGTATTTAATGGGAAAAAATTAAACGAATTTTTTGTCCATGAAAACACTATTAATTCTGAATAAAATACAGCCCACTTATGCAATTAAAAAAATTTAAATATCTCTTATTCGAGAAGGCATATTTTCGTCTGATAAGGTATTTCTTCTTCAATGATTTCGAGGATATTTTAGTTTTGATCAAAAAAACTTTATTTCTTACGACTTTTCGTAAAATATGTTAATGCCTTCTGAAATTGGAACAGATGAGCTTTCCATCGAGCTCTTAGTTGAAAAAGTCGGTCGAAGGATGCAAGAGTTATAAGCAAAAAACTAATCGGTGGTCAACACGATTCCGTCGTACTGCCGATTCTTTTCGCAAAGTACTTTTCTATAATTCTAGTATTTAATAGGAAAAAATTAAACGAATTTTTTGTTCATGCAAAAAACAATTAATTCTGAAAAAAATGCCGCCCATTTATGCAATTAAAAAAATTTTAATGTCTCTTATTAGATAAGGCATATTTTCGTCTGATAAGGTACTTCTTTTTCAATGATTTCGAGGATATTTTAGTTTTCATCAAAAAAAATTGTATTTCTTACGACTTTTCGTCAAATATGTTAATGCTATCTGAAAGAGGAACAGATAAGCCTACCATCGAGCTCTTAGTCGAAGAAGTCGGTCGAAGGATGCAAGAGTTATAAGCAAAAAACTTATCGGTGGTCAACACGATTTAGTCCTACTGCCGATTCTTTTCGCAAAGTACTTTTCTATAATTCTAGTATTTAATGGGAAAAAATTAAACGAATTTTTTGTCCATGTAAAAAACTATTAATTCTGAATAAAATACCGCCCATTTATGCAATTAATAAAATTTAAATGTCTCTTATTAGATAAGGCATATTTTCGTCTTAAAAGGAACTTCTTTTTCAATGATTTCGAGGATATTTTAATTTTTAATAAAAAAATTGTTTTCTTACGACTTTTCGTAAAATATGTTAATGCCATCTGAAAGAGGAACAGATAAGCTTTCCATCGAGCTCTTAGTTGAAGAAGTCGGTCGAAGCATGCAAGAGTTATTAGCAACAAATTAATCGGTGGTCAACACGATTCCGTCCTACTGCCGATTCTAATCGCAAGGTACTTTTCTATAATTCCAGTATTTAATGGGAAAAAATTAAACGAATTTTTTGTCCATGTAAAAAACTATTAATTCTGAATAAAATGACACCCATTTATGCAATTAAAAAAATTTATGTCTCTTATTAGATAAGGCATATTTTCGTCTGATAAGCTACTTAATCTTCAATGACTCCGAGGATATTTGAGTTTTGATCAAAAAAATCTTATTTCTTACGACTTTCCGTAAAATATGTTAATGCCATCTGAAAGAGGAACAGATAAGCTTTTCATCGAGTTCTTAGTCGAAGAAGTCGGTTGAAGGATGCAAGAGTAATTAGCCAAAAACTAATCGGTGGTCAACACGATTCCGTCCTACTGCCGATTGTTTTCGCAAAGTACTTTCTATAATTCTAGTATTTAATGGGAAAAACTTAAACGAATTTTCTGTCCATGTAAAAAACTATTAATTCTGAATAAAATGCCGGCCATTTATGCTATTAAAACCAGTGAGGACGCTATCTTCAGCAAGGCTGAAGCTATAATACTTTTCAGGTTGTGTCACTAAAAAACTAAATGACTAGTTTTCATGCCTCCCTAACAACATAACTGTAAGGTTTCAAGTCAATTGGTTAAAAAACAAAAAAGTTTTCCATACGGCGGTTCAAGTTTTGCGATAAGTGGGCGTAGCCATGCCCACTTTTGGTCAAAATAGTTTTCATTCCTCCCTAAGAAGATAACTGTAAGGATTCAAGTCAATTGGTCAATTTTCGCTAAAAAAAGGCGTGGGCACGCCCACTTTTGGTCAAAATAGTTTTCATTCCTCCCTAAGAACATAACTGTAAAGTTTCAAGTCAATTCGTTGAAAAACAAAAAAGTTGTCCATACAACGGGTCAAATTTCGCTAGAAGTGGGCGTGGCTACGCTCACTTTTGGTCAACATTGTTTTCATTCCTCCCTAAGAACATAACTGTAAAGTTTCAAGTCAATTGGTTAAAAAACAAAAAAGTTTTCCATACAACGGGTCAAATTTCGCTATAAAAAGGCTTGGGCACGCCCACTTTTGGTCAAAATAGTTTTCATTCCTCCCTAAGAACATAACTTTAAAATTTCAAGTCAATTGGTTAAAAAACAAAAAAGTTTTTCATACAACGGGTCAATTTTCGCTAGAAGTGGGCGTGGCTACGCCCATTTTTGGTCAAAATAGTTTTCATTCCTCCCCAAGAACATAACTTTAAAATTTCAAGTCAATTGGTTGAAAAACAAAAAAGTTGTCCATACAACGACGTGAATATTGCTTCTCTTCCTCTTCTTCATTTTGTATGGGAGCTACCAGTTCCAGATGTCCAATCTCATTGAAACTTTCAGGCATGTAGTCGGACTATGTAGAACTACTATGTTTAAAATTTCAGCACTCTATCATACAAAACAAAAAACTTTTCCATACAACGACTCAAGTTTTGTTCATTTTTCTTCTTCTTTTCGTATGGGGGCTACCAGTTCCAGTGGTCCGATATGGCTGGATCCGACAAATGAGTTGATCGCACAAATAAGCAGTCTCTGTGCAAAATTTCAGCTCAATATCTTCAAAACTGTGGGAGGAGATTGTATATATACAGACAGACGGACGGACAGACGGACATGGCTAAATCAACTCGTCTTGTCGTCCTGATCAAGAATATATATACTTTATATAGTCGGAAATTAATATTTCGATCTGTTACAAACTTCAGCACAAAGTTATTATACTATTTCACATACGTGAAAAGTATAAAAATTTTAATGTCTCTTATTAGATAAGGCATATTTTCGTCTGATAAGGTACTTCTTTTTCAATGATTTCGAGGATATTTTAGTTTTGATCAAAAAAATTTTATTTCTTACGACCTTCCGTAAAAAATGTCAATGCCATCTGAAAGAGGAACAGATAAGCTTTCCATCGATCTCTTAGTCAAAGAAGTCGGTCGAAGGATGCAAGAGTTATTAGCAAAAAACTAATCGGTGGTCAACACGATTCCGTCCTACTGCCGATTCTAATCGCAAGGTACTTTTCTATAATTCCAGTATTTAATGGTAAAAAATTAAACGAATTTTTTGTCCATGTAAAAAACTATTAATTCTGAATAAAATGCCGGCCATTTATGCAATTAAAAAAATTTAAATGTCTCTTATTAGATAAGGCATATTTTCGTCTGATAAGGTACTTCTTTTTCAATGATTTCGAGGATATTTTAGTTTTGATCAAAAAAATATTATTTCTTACGACCTTCCGTAAAAAATGTCAATGCCATCTGAAAGAGGAACAGATAAGCTTTCCATCGATCTCTTAGTCAAAGAAGTCGGTCGAAGGATGCAAGAGTTATTAGCAAAAAACTAATCGGTGGTCAACACGATTCCGTCCTACTGCCGATTCTTTTCGCAAAGTACTTTTCTATAATTCTGGTATTTAATGGGAAAAACTTAAACGAATGTTTTGTCCATGTAAAAAACTATTAATTCTGAATAAAATACCGCCCATTTATGCAATTAAAAAAATTTAAATGTCTCTTATTAGATAAGGCATATTTTCGTCTTAAAAGGTACTTCTTTTTCAATGATTTCGAGGATATTTTAATTTTTAATAAAAAAATTTATTTCTTACGACTTTTCGTAAGATATGTTAATGCCATCTGAAAGAGGAACAGATAAGCTTTCCATCGAGCTCTTAGTTGAAGAAGTCGGTCGAAGCGTGCAAGAGTTATTAGCAACAAACTAATCGGTGGTCAACACGATTCCGTCCTACTGCCGATTCTAATCGCAAGGTACTTTTCTATAATTCCAGTATTTAATGGGAAAAAATTAAACGAATTTTTTGTCCATGTTAAAAACTATTAATTCTGAATAAAATGACACCCATTTATGCAATTAAAAAAATTTATGTCTCTTATTAGATAAGGCATATTTTCGTCTGATAAGGTACTTAATCTTCAATGACTCCGAGGATATTTTTGTTTTGATCAAAAAAATCTTATTTCTTACGACTTTTCGTAAAATATGTTAATGCCTTCTGAAAGAGGAACAAATAAGCTTTCCATCGAGCTCTTAGTTGAAGAAGTCGGTCGAAGCATGCAAGAGTAATTAGCCAAAAACTAATCGGTGGTCAACACGGTTCCGTCCTTCTGCCTATTGTTTTCGCAAAGTAATTTTCTATAATTCTAGTATTTAATGGGAAAAAATTAAACGAATTTATTGTCTATGTAGAAAACTATTAATTCTGAATAAAATGGCACCCATTTATGTAATAAAAAAAATGTAAATGTCTCTTATTAGATAAGGCATATTTTCGTCTGATAAGGTACTTTTTCTTCAATGATTTCAAAGATATTTTAGTTTTGATCAAAAAACTTTTATTTCTTACGACTTTTCGTAAAATATGTTATTGGATAAGCCATATTTTCGTCTTAAAAGGTACTTCTTTTTCAATGATTTCGAGGATATTTTAATTTTTAATAAAAAAATTTATTTCTTACGACTTTTCGTAAGATATGTTAATGCCATCTGAAAGAGGAACAGATAAGCTTTCCATCGAGCTCTTAGTTGAAGAAGTCGGTCGAAGCATGCAAGAGTTATTAGCAACAAACTAATCGGTGGTCAACACGATTCCGGCCTACTGCCGATTCTAATCGCAAGGTACTTTTCTATAATTCCAGTATTTAATGGGAAAAAATTAAACGAATTTTTTGTCCATGTTAAAAACTATTAATTCTGAATAAAACGACACCCATTTATGCAATTAAAAACATGTATGTCTCTTATTAGATAAGGCATATTTTCGTCTGATAAGGTACTTAATCTTCAATGACTCCGAGGATATTTTTGTTTTGATCTAAAAAATCTTATTTCTTACGACTTTTCGTAAAATATGTTAATGCCTTCTGAAAGAGGAACAGATAAGCTTTCCATCGATCTCTTAGTCAAAGAAGTCGGTCGAAGGATGCAAGAGTTATTAGCAAAAAACTAATCGGTGGTCAACACGATTCCGTCCTACTGCCGATTGTTTTCGCAAAGTACTTTTCTATAATTCTAGTATTTAATGGGAAAAACTGAAACGAATTTTTTGTCCATGTAAAAAGCTATAAATTCTGAATAAAATGCCGCCCATTTATGCAATTATAAAAATTTAAATGTCTCTTATTAGATAAGGCATATTTTCGTCTGATAAGGTACTTCTTTTTCAATGATTTCGAGGATATTTTAGTTTTGATCAAAAAAATTTTATTTCTTACGACTTTCCGTAAAAAATGTCAATGCCGTCTGAAAGAGGAACAAATAAGCTTTACATCGAGCTCTTAGTCGAAAAAGTCGGTCGAAGGATGCAAGAGTTATTAGCACAAACTAATCGGTGGTCAACACGATTCCGTCCTACTGCGGATTATTTTCGCAAAGTTCTTTTCTATAATTCTTTTATTTAATAAGAAAAAATTAATCGAATTTTTTATGCATGTAACAAACTATTAATCCTGAATAAAATGCCGCCCATTTATGCAATTAAAAAAAATTAAGTGTCTCTTATTAGATAAGGCATATTTTCGTCTTAAAAGGTACTTCTTTTTCAATGATTTCGAGGATATTTTAATTTTGAATAAAAAAATTTATTTCTTACGACTTTTCATAAAATATGTTAAAGCCATCTGAAAGAGGAACAGATAAGCTTTCCATCGAGCTCTTAGTCGAAGAAGTCGGTCGCTGGATGCAAGAGTTATTAGCAAAAAACTAATCGGTGGTCAACACGATTCCGTCCTACTGCCGATTGTTTCCGCAAAGTACTTTTCTATAATTCTAGTATTTAATGGGAAAAAATTTAACGAATTTTTTGTCTATGTAAAAAACTATTAATTCTGAATAAAATGCCACCCATTTATGCAATTAAAAAAATTTAAATGTCTCTTATTAGATAAGGCATATTTTCGTCTTATAAGGTACTTTTTCTTCAATGATTTCGATGATATTTTAGTTTTGATCAAAAAAATTTTATTTCTTACGACTTTTCGTCAAATATGTTAATGCCATCTGAAAGAGGAACAGATAAGCTTACCATCGACCTCTTAGTCGAAGAAGTCGGTCGCTGGATGCAAGAGTTATTAGCAAAAAACTAATCGGTGGTCAACACGATTCCGTCCTACTGCCGATTGTTTCCGCAAAGTACTTTTCTATAATTCTAGTATTTAATGGGAAAAAATTAAACGAATTTTTTGTCCATGTAAAAACTATTCATTCTTATTAAAATACCGCCCATTTAAGCAATTAAAAAAATTTAAATGTCTCTTATTAGATAAGGCATATTTTCGTCTTAAAAGGTACTTCTTTTTCAATGATTTCGGAGATATTTTAATTTTGAATAAAAAAATTTATTTCTCACGACTTTTCATAAAATATGTTAATGCCATCTGAAAGAGGAACAGATAAGCCTTCCATCGAGCTCTTAGTCGAAGAAGTCGGTCGAAGGATGCAAGAGTTATTAGCACAAACTAATCGGTGGTCAACACGATTCCGTCCTACTGCGGATTATGTTCGCAAGGATCTTTACTATAATTCTTTTATTTAATATGAAAAAATTAAACGAATTTTTTATCCATGTAAAAAACTATTAATTCTGAATAAAATGCCGCCCATTTATGCCATTAAAAAAATTTTAATGTCTCTTATTAGATAAGGCATATTTTCGTCTTATAAGGTACTTTTTCTTCAATGATTTCGATGATATTTTAGTTTTGATCAAAAAAATTTTATTTCTTACGACTTTTCGTAAAATATGTTAATGCCATCTGAAAGAGGATCAGATAAGCTTTCCATCGAGCTTTTAGTCAAAGAAGTCGGTCGAAGGATGCAAGAGTTATAAGCAAAAAACTAATCGGTGGTCAACACGATTCCGTCCTACTGCCGATTGTTTTCGCAAAGTACTTTTCTATAATTCTAGTATTTAATGGGAAAAAATTTAACGAATTTTTTGTCTATGTAAAAAACTATTAATTCTGAATAAAATGCCACCCATTTTTGCAATTAAAAAAATTTAAATGTCTCTTATTAGATAAGGCATATTTTCGTCTGATAAGGTACTTTTTCTTCAATGATTTCGATGATATTTTAGTTTTGATCAAAAAAATTTTATTTCTTACGACTTTTCGTAAAATATGTTAATGCCATCTGAAAGAGGATCAGATAAGCTTTCCATCGAGCTTTTAGTCAAAGAAGTCGGTCGAAGGATGCAAGAGTTATTAGCACAAACTAATCGGTGGTCAACACGATTCCGTCCTACTGCGGATTATTTTCGCAAAGTTCTTTTGTATAATTCTTTTATTTAATAAGAAAAAATTAAACTAATTTTTTATCCATGTAAAAAACTATTAATCCTGAATAAAATGCGGCCCATTTATGCAATTAAAAAAAATTAAATGTCTCTTATTAGATAAGGTATATTTTCGTCTTAAAACGTACTTCTTTTTCAATGATTTCAAGGATATTTTAATTTTGAATAAAAAAATTTATTTCTTACGACTCTTCATAAAATATGTTAATGCCATCTGAAAGAGGAACAGATAAGCTTTCCATCGAGCTCTTTGTTGAAGAAGTCGGTCGAAGGATGCAAGAGTTATAAGCAAAAAACTAATCGGTGGTCAACACGATTCCATCCTACTGCCGATTGTTTTCGCAAAATTCTTTTCTATAATTCTTTTATTTAATAAGAAAAAATTAAACGAATTTTTTACCCATGTAAAAAACTATTAATCCTGAATAAAATGCCGCCCATTTATGCAATTAAAAAAAATTAAGTGTCTCTTATTAGATAAGGCATATTTTCGTCTTATAAGGTACTTTTTCTTCAATGATTTCGATGATATTTTAGTTTTGATCAAAAAAATTTTATTTCTTACGACTTTTCGTCAAATATGTTAATGCCATCTGAAAGAGGAACAGATAAGCTTACCATCGACCTCTTAGTCGAAGAAGTCGGTCGAAGGATGCAAGAGTTATTAGCACAAACTAATCGGTGGTCAACACGATTCCGTCCTACTGCCGATTGTTTTCGCAAAATTCTTTTCTATAATTCTTTTATTTAATAAGAAAAAATTAAACGAATTTTTTACCCATGTAAAAAACTATTAATCCTGAATAAAATGCCGCCCATTTATGCAATTAAAAAAAATTAAGTGTCTCTTATTAGATAAGGCATATTTTCGTCTTATAAGGTACTTTTTCTTCAATGATTTCGATGATATTTTAGTTTTGATCAAAAAAATTTTATTTCTTACGACTTTTCGTAAAATATGTTAATGCCATCTGAAAGAGGATCAGATAAGCTTTCCATCGAGCTTTTAGTCAAAGAAGTCGGTCGAAGGATGCAAGAGTTATTAGCACAAACTAATCGGTGGTCAACACGATTCCGTCCTACTGCGGATTATTTTCGCAAAGTTCTTTTGTATAATTCTTTTATTTAATAAGAAAAAATTAAACTAATTTTTTATCCATGTAAAAAACTATTAATCCTGAATAAAATGCGGCCCATTTATGCAATTAAAAAAAATTAAATGTCTCTTATTAGATAAGGTATATTTTCGTCTTAAAACGTACTTCTTTTTCAATGATTTCGAGGATATTTTAATTTTTAATAAAAAAAATTTATTTCTTACGACTTTTCGTAAAATATGTTAATGCCATCTGAAAGAGGAACAGATAAGCTTTCCATCGAGCTCTTAGTTGAAGAAGTCGGTCGAAGCATGCAAGAGTTATTAGCAACAAACTAATCGGTGGTCAACACGATTCCGTCCTACTGCCGATTCTAATCGCAAGGTACTTTTCTATAATTCCAGCATTTAATGGGAAAAAATTAAACAAATTTTGTGTCCATGTAAAAAACTATTAATTCTGAATAAAATGACTCCCATTTATGATATTAAAAAAATTTATGTCTCTTATTAGATAAGGCATATTTTCGTCTGATAAGGTACTTAATCTTCAATGACTCCGAGGATATTTTAGTTTTGATCAAAAAAATCTTATTTCTTACGACTTTTCGTAAAATATTTTAATGCCTTCTGAAAGAGGAACAGATAAGCTTTCCATCGAGCTATTAGTTGAAGAAGTCGGTCGAAGCATGCAAGAGTAATTAGCCAAAAACTAATCGGTGGTCAACACGATTCCGTCCTACTGCCGATTCCTTTCGTAAGTACTTTTCTATAATTCTAGTATTTAATGGAAAAAATTAAACGAATTTTTTGTCCATGTAAAAATCTCTTAATTCTGAATAAAATGCCGCCCATTTATGCAATTAAAAAAATTTAAATGTCTCTTATTAGATAAGGCATATTTTCGTCTGATAAGGTACTTCTTCTTCAATGATTTCGAGGATATTTTAGTTTTGATCAAAAAAACTTTATTTCTTACGACTTTCCGTAAAAAATGTCAATGCCGTCTGAAAGAGACACAAATAAGCTTTACATCGAGCTCTTATTAGAAAAAAGCTATTCGGTGGTCAACACGGTTACGTCCTACTGCCGATTGTTTTCGCAAAGTACTTTTCTATAATTGTAGTATTTAATGGGAAAAAATTAAACGAATTTTTTGTCCATGAAAACACTATTAATTCTGAATAAAATACAGCCCACTTATGCAATTAAAAAAATTTAAATATCTCTTATTCGAGAAGGCATATTTTCGTCTGATAAGGTATTTCTTCTTCAATGATTTCGAGGATATTTTAGTTTTGATCAAAAAAACTTTATTTCTTACGACTTTTCGTAAAATATGTTAATGCCTTCTGAAATTGGAACAGATGAGCTTTCCATCGAGCTCTTAGTTGAAAAAGTCGGTCGAAGGATGCAAGAGTTATAAGCAAAAAACTAATCGGTGGTCAACACGATTCCGTCGTACTGCCGATTCTTTTCGCAAAGTACTTTTCTATAATTCTAGTATTTAATAGGAAAAAATTAAACGAATTTTTTGTTCATGCAAAAAACAATTAATTCTGAAAAAAATGCCGCCCATTTATGCAATTAAAAAAATTTTAATGTCTCTTATTAGATAAGGCATATTTTCGTCTGATAAGGTACTTCTTTTTCAATGATTTCGAGGATATTTTAGTTTTCATCAAAAAAAATTGTATTTCTTACGACTTTTCGTCAAATATGTTAATGCTATCTGAAAGAGGAACAGATAAGCCTACCATCGAGCTCTTAGTCGAAGAAGTCGGTCGAAGGATGCAAGAGTTATAAGCAAAAAACTTATCGGTGGTCAACACGATTTAGTCCTACTGCCGATTCTTTTCGCAAAGTACTTTTCTATAATTCTAGTATTTAATGGGAAAAAATTAAACGAATTTTTTGTCCATGTAAAAAACTATTAATTCTGAATAAAATACCGCCCATTTATGCAATTAATAAAATTTAAATGTCTCTTATTAGATAAGGCATATTTTCGTCTTAAAAGGAACTTCTTTTTCAATGATTTCGAGGATATTTTAATTTTTAATAAAAAAATTGTTTTCTTACGACTTTTCGTAAAATATGTTAATGCCATCTGAAAGAGGAACAGATAAGCTTTCCATCGAGCTCTTAGTTGAAGAAGTCGGTCGAAGCATGCAAGAGTTATTAGCAACAAATTAATCGGTGGTCAACACGATTCCGTCCTACTGCCGATTCTAATCGCAAGGTACTTTTCTATAATTCCAGTATTTAATGGGAAAAAATTAAACGAATTTTTTGTCCATGTAAAAAACTATTAATTCTGAATAAAATGACACCCATTTATGCAATTAAAAAAATTTATGTCTCTTATTAGATAAGGCATATTTTCGTCTGATAAGCTACTTAATCTTCAATGACTCCGAGGATATTTGAGTTTTGATCAAAAAAATCTTATTTCTTACGACTTTCCGTAAAATATGTTAATGCCATCTGAAAGAGGAACAGATAAGCTTTTCATCGAGTTCTTAGTCGAAGAAGTCGGTTGAAGGATGCAAGAGTAATTAGCCAAAAACTAATCGGTGGTCAACACGATTCCGTCCTACTGCCGATTGTTTTCGCAAAGTACTTTCTATAATTCTAGTATTTAATGGGAAAAACTTAAACGAATTTTCTGTCCATGTAAAAAACTATTAATTCTGAATAAAATGCCGGCCATTTATGCTATTAAAACCAGTGAGGACGCTATCTTCAGCAAGGCTGAAGCTATAATACTTTTCAGGTTGTGTCACTAAAAAACTAAATGACTAGTTTTCATGCCTCCCTAACAACATAACTGTAAGGTTTCAAGTCAATTGGTTAAAAAACAAAAAAGTTTTCCATACGGCGGTTCAAGTTTTGCGATAAGTGGGCGTAGCCATGCCCACTTTTGGTCAAAGTAGTTTTCATTCCTCCCTAAGAAGATAACTGTAAGGTTTCAAGTCAATTGGTCAATTTTCGCTAAAAAAAGGCGTGGGCACGCCCACTTTTGGTCAAAATAGTTTTCATTCCTCCCTAAGAACATAACTGTAAAGTTTCAAGTCAATTCGTTGAAAAACAAAAAAGTTGTCCATACAACGGGTCAAATTTCGCTAGAAGTGGGCGTGGCTACGCTCACTTTTGGTCAACATTGTTTTCATTCCTCCCTAAGAACATAACTGTAAAGTTTCAAGTCAATTGGTTAAAAAACAAAAAAGTTTTCCATACAACGGGTCAAATTTCGCTATAAAAAGGCTTGGGCACGCCCACTTTTGGTCAAAATAGTTTTCATTCCTCCCTAAGAACATAACTTTAAAATTTCAAGTCAATTGGTTAAAAAACAAAAAAGTTTTTCATACAACGGGTCAATTTTCGCTAGAAGTGGGCGTGGCTACGCCCATTTTTGGTCAAAATAGTTTTCATTCCTCCCCAAGAACATAACTTTAAAATTTCAAGTCAATTGGTTGAAAAACAAAAAAGTTGTCCATACAACGACGTGAATATTGCTTCTCTTCCTCTTCTTCATTTTGTATGGGAGCTACCAGTTCCAGATGTCCAATCTCATTGAAACTTTCAGGCATGTAGTCGGACTATGTAGAACTACTATGTTTAAAATTTCAGCACTCTATCATACAAAACAAAAAACTTTTCCATACAACGACTCAAGTTTTGTTCATTTTTCTTCTTCTTTTCGTATGGGGGCTACCAGTTCCAGTGGTCCGATATGGCTGGATCCGACAAATGAGTTGATCGCACAAATAAGCAGTCTCTGTGCAAAATTTCAGCTCAATATCTTCAAAACTGTGGGAGGAGATTGTATATATACAGACAGACGGACGGACAGACGGACATGGCTAAATCAACTCGTCTTGTCGTCCTGATCAAGAATATATATACTTTATATAGTCGGAAATTAATATTTCGATCTGTTACAAACTTCAGCACAAAGTTATTATACTATTTCACATACGTGAAAAGTATAAAAATTTTAATGTCTCTTATTAGATAAGGCATATTTTCGTCTGATAAGGTACTTCTTTTTCAATGATTTCGAGGATATTTTAGTTTTGATCAAAAAAATTTTATTTCTTACGACCTTCCGTAAAAAATGTCAATGCCATCTGAAAGAGGAACAGATAAGCTTTCCATCGATCTCTTAGTCAAAGAAGTCGGTCGAAGGATGCAAGAGTTATTAGCAAAAAACTAATCGGTGGTCAACACGATTCCGTCCTACTGCCGATTCTAATCGCAAGGTACTTTTCTATAATTCCAGTATTTAATGGTAAAAAATTAAACGAATTTTTTGTCCATGTAAAAAACTATTAATTCTGAATAAAATGCCGGCCATTTATGCAATTAAAAAAATTTAAATGTCTCTTATTAGATAAGGCATATTTTCGTCTGATAAGGTACTTCTTTTTCAATGATTTCGAGGATATTTTAGTTTTGATCAAAAAAATATTATTTCTTACGACCTTCCGTAAAAAATGTCAATGCCATCTGAAAGAGGAACAGATAAGCTTTCCATCGATCTCTTAGTCAAAGAAGTCGGTCGAAGGATGCAAGAGTTATTAGCAAAAAACTAATCGGTGGTCAACACGATTCCGTCCTACTGCCGATTCTTTTCGCAAAGTACTTTTCTATAATTCTGGTATTTAATGGGAAAAACTTAAACGAATGTTTTGTCCATGTAAAAAACTATTAATTCTGAATAAAATACCGCCCATTTATGCAATTAAAAAAATTTAAATGTCTCTTATTAGATAAGGCATATTTTCGTCTTAAAAGGTACTTCTTTTTCAATGATTTCGAGGATATTTTAATTTTTAATAAAAAAATTTATTTCTTACGACTTTTCGTAAGATATGTTAATGCCATCTGAAAGAGGAACAGATAAGCTTTCCATCGAGCTCTTAGTTGAAGAAGTCGGTCGAAGCGTGCAAGAGTTATTAGCAACAAACTAATCGGTGGTCAACACGATTCCGTCCTACTGCCGATTCTAATCGCAAGGTACTTTTCTATAATTCCAGTATTTAATGGGAAAAAATTAAACGAATTTTTTGTCCATGTTAAAAACTATTAATTCTGAATAAAATGACACCCATTTATGCAATTAAAAAAATTTATGTCTCTTATTAGATAAGGCATATTTTCGTCTGATAAGGTACTTAATCTTCAATGACTCCGAGGATATTTTTGTTTTGATCAAAAAAATCTTATTTCTTACGACTTTTCGTAAAATATGTTAATGCCTTCTGAAAGAGGAACAAATAAGCTTTCCATCGAGCTCTTAGTTGAAGAAGTCGGTCGAAGCATGCAAGAGTAATTAGCCAAAAACTAATCGGTGGTCAACACGGTTCCGTCCTTCTGCCTATTGTTTTCGCAAAGTAATTTTCTATAATTCTAGTATTTAATGGGAAAAAATTAAACGAATTTATTGTCTATGTAGAAAACTATTAATTCTGAATAAAATGGCACCCATTTATGTAATAAAAAAAATGTAAATGTCTCTTATTAGATAAGGCATATTTTCGTCTGATAAGGTACTTTTTCTTCAATGATTTCAAAGATATTTTAGTTTTGATCAAAAAACTTTTATTTCTTACGACTTTTCGTAAAATATGTTATTGGATAAGCCATATTTTCGTCTTAAAAGGTACTTCTTTTTCAATGATTTCGAGGATATTTTAATTTTTAATAAAAAAATTTATTTCTTACGACTTTTCGTAAGATATGTTAATGCCATCTGAAAGAGGAACAGATAAGCTTTCCATCGAGCTCTTAGTTGAAGAAGTCGGTCGAAGCATGCAAGAGTTATTAGCAACAAACTAATCGGTGGTCAACACGATTCCGGCCTACTGCCGATTCTAATCGCAAGGTACTTTTCTATAATTCCAGTATTTAATGGGAAAAAATTAAACGAATTTTTTGTCCATGTTAAAAACTATTAATTCTGAATAAAACGACACCCATTTATGCAATTAAAAACATGTATGTCTCTTATTAGATAAGGCATATTTTCGTCTGATAAGGTTCTTAATCTTCAATGACTCCGAGGATATTTTTGTTTTGATCTAAAAAATCTTATTTCTTACGACTTTTCGTAAAATATGTTAATGCCTTCTGAAAGAGGAACAGATAAGCTTTCCATCGATCTCTTAGTCAAAGAAGTCGGTCGAAGGATGCAAGAGTTATTAGCAAAAAACTAATCGGTGGTCAACACGATTCCGTCCTACTGCCGATTGTTTTCGCAAAGTACTTTTCTATAATTCTAGTATTTAATGGGAAAAACTGAAACGAATTTTTTGTCCATGTAAAAAGCTATAAATTCTGAATAAAATGCCGCCCATTTATGCAATTATAAAAATTTAAATGTCTCTTATTAGATAAGGCATATTTTCGTCTGATAAGGTACTTCTTTTTCAATGATTTCGAGGATATTTTAGTTTTGATCAAAAAAATTTTATTTCTTACGACTTTCCGTAAAAAATGTCAATGCCGTCTGAAAGAGGAACAAATAAGCTTTACATCGAGCTCTTAGTCGAAAAAGTCGGTCGAACGATGCAAGAGTTATTAGCAAAAAACTAATCGGTGGTCAACATGGTTCCGTCCTTCTGCCGATTGTTTTCGCAAAGTACTTTTCTATAATTCTAGTATTTAATGGGAAAAAATCAAACGAATTTTTTGTCTATGTAGAAAACTATTAATTCTGAATAAAATGGCACCCATTTATGTAATTAAAAAAATGTAAATGTCTCTTATTAGATAAGGCATATTTTCGTCTGATAAGGTACTTTTTCTTCAATGATTTCAAAGATATTTTAGTTTTGATCAAAAAACTTTTATTTCTTACGACTTTTCGTAAAATATGTTAATGCCTTCTGAAAGAGGAACAAATAAGCTTTTCATCGAGCTCTTAGTTGAGAAGTCGGTCGAAGCATGCAAGAGTTATTAGCAACAAACTAATCGGTGGTCAACACGATTCCGTCCTACTGCCGATTCTAATCGCAAGGTACTTTTCTATAATTCCAGTATTTAATGGGAAAAAATTAAACGAATTTTTTGTCCATGTTAAAAACTATTAATTCTGAATAAAATGACACCCATTTATGCAATTAAAAAAATTTATGTCTCTTATTAGATAAGGCATATTTTCGTCTGATAAGGTACTTAATCTTCAATGACTCCGAGGATAATTTTGTTTTGATCAAAAAAATCTTATTTCTTACGACTTTTCGTAAAATATGTTAATGCCTTCTGAAAGAGGAACAAATAAGCTTTTCATCGAGCTCTTAGTTGAAGAAGTCGGTCGAAGCATGCAAGAGTAATTAGCCAAAAACTAATCGGTGGTCAATACGATTCCGTCCTACTGCCGATTGTTTTCGCAAAGTACTTTTCTATAATTCTAGTATTTAATGGGAAAAACTGAAACGAATTTTTTGTCCATGTAAAAAGCTATAAATTCTGAATAAAATGCCGCCCATTTATGCAATTATAAAAATTTAAATGTCTCTTATTAGATAAGGCATATTTTCGTCTTAAAAGGTACTTCTTTTTCAATGATTTCGAGGATATTTTAATTTTTAATAAAAAAATTTATTTCTTACGACTTTTCGTAAGATATGTTAATGCCATCTGAAAGAGGAACAGATAAGCTTTCCATCGAGCTCTTAGTTGAGAAGTCGGTCGAAGCATGCAAGAGTTATTAGCAACAAACTAATCGGTGGTCAACACGATTCCGTCCTACTGCCGATTCTAATCGCAAGGTACTTTTCTATAATTCCAGTATTTAATGGGAAAAAATTAAACGAATTTTTTGTCCATGTTAAAAACTATTAATTCTGAATAAAATGACACCCATTTATGCAATTAAAAAAATTTATGTCTCTTATTAGATAAGGCATATTTTCGTCTGATAAGGTACTTAATCTTCAATGACTCCGAGGATAATTTTGTTTTGATCAAAAAAATCTTATTTCTTACGACTTTTCGTAAAATATGTTAATGCCTTCTGAAAGAGGAACAAATAAGCTTTTCATCGAGCTCTTAGTTGAAGAAGTCGGTCGAAGCATGCAAGAGTAATTAGCCAAAAACTAATCGGTGGTCAATACGATTCCGTCCTACTGCCGATTGTTTTCGCAAAGTACTTTTCTATAATTCTAGTATTTAATGGGAAAAACTGAAACAAATTTTTTGTCCATGTAAAAAACTATTAATTCTGAATAAAATGCCGGCCATTTATGCAATTAAAAAAATTTAAATGTCTCTTATTAGATAAGGCATATTTTCGTCTGATAAGGTACTTCTTCTTCAATGATTTCGAGGATATTTTAGTTTTCAGCAAAAAAATTTTATTTCTCACGACTTTTCGTAAAATATGTTAATGCCTTCTGAAAGAGGAACAGATAAGCTTTCCATCGAGCTCTTAGTTGAAGAAGTCGGTCGAAGCATGCAAGAGTAATTAGCCAAAAACTAATCGGTGGTCAATACGATTCCGTCCTACTGCCGATTGTTTTCGCAAAGTACTTTTCTATAATTCTAGTATTTAATGGGAAAAACTGAAACAAATTTTTTGTCCATGTAAAAAACTATTAATTCTGAATAAAATGCCGGCCATTTATGCAATTTAAAAAAATTTAAATGTCTCTTACTAGATAAGGCATATTTTCGTCTGATAAGGTACATCTTTTTCAATGATTTCGAAGATATTTTAGTTTTGATCAAAAAAATGTTATTTCCCTCGACTTTTCATAAAATATGTTGATGCCATCTGAAAGAGGAACAGATAAGCTTTTTATCGAGCCTTTAGTCGAGGAAGTCGGTTGAAGGATGCAAGAGTTACTAGCAAAAAACTAATCGGTGGTCAACAAGTTTCCGTCCTACTGCCGATTGTTTTCGCAAAGTACTTTTCTATAATTCTAGTATTTAATGGGAAAAAATTAAACGAATTTTTTGTCCATGTAAAAAACTATTAATTCTGAATAAAATGCCGCCAATTTATGCAATTAAAAAAATTTAAATGTCTCTTATTAGATAAGGCATATTTTCGTTTGATAAGGTACTTCTTCTTCAAAGATTTCGAGGATATTTTAGGTTTGATCAAAAAAATTTTATTTCTTACGACTTTTCATAAAATATGTTGATGCCATCTGAAAGAGGAACAGATAAGCTTTGCATCGAGCTCTTAGTCGAGGAAGTCGGTTGAAGGATGCAAGAGTTACTAGCAAAAAACTAATCGGTGGTCAACACGTTTCCTTCCTACTGCCGATTCTTTTCGCAAACTTCTTTTCTATAATTCTTGTATTTAATGGGAAAAAAATTAATAAATTTTTTATCCAGGTGAAAAACTATTAATTTTGAATAAAATGCCGCCCATTTATGCAATTAAAAAAATTTAAATGTCTCTTATTAGATAAGGCATATTTTCGTCTTATAAGGTACATCTTTTTCAACGATTTTGAAGATATTTTAGTTTTGATCAAAAAAATTTTATTTCTTACGACTTTTCGTAAAATATGTTAATGCCTTCTGAAAGAGGAACAGATAAGCTTTCCATCGAGCTCTTAGTCGAAGAAGTCGGTCGAAGGATGCAAGAGTAATGAGCAAAAAACTAGCCGGTGGTCAACACGATTTAGTCCTACTGCCGATTGTTTTCGCAAAGTACTTTTCTATAATTCTAATATTTAATGGGAAAAAATTAAACGAATTTTTTGTCCATGTTAAAATTTGTTAATTCTGAATACAATGCCGCCCATTTATGCCATTGAAAAAATTTAAATGTCTCTTATTAGATAAGGCATATTTTCGTCTTATAAGGTACATCTTTTTCAATGATTTCGAGGATATGTTAGTTTTGATCAAAAAAATTTTATTTCTTACGACTTTTCGTAAAATATGTAAATGCCTTCTGAAAGAGGAACAGATAAGCTGTCCATCGAGCTCTTAGTTGAAGAAGTCGGTTGAAGGATGCAAGAGTTACTAGCAAAAAACTAATCGGTGGTCAACACGTTTCCTTCCTACTGCCGATTCTTTTCGCAAACTTCTTTTCTATAATTCTAGTATTTAATGGGAAAAAATTTGATAAATTTTTTATCCAGGTGAAAAACTATTAATTCTGAATAAAATGCCGCCCATTTATGCAATTAAAAAAATTTAAATGTCTCTTATTAGATAAGGCATATTTTCGTCTTATAAGGTACATCTTTTTCAACGATTTTGAAGATATTTTAGTTTTGATCAAAAAAATTTTATTTCTTACGACTTTTCGTAAAATATGTTAATGCCTTCTGAAAGAGGAACAGATAAGCTTTCCATCGAGCTTTTAGTCGAAGAAGTCGGTCGAAGGATGCAAGAGTAATGAGCAAAAAACTAGCCGGTGGTCAACACGATTTAGTCCTACTGCCGATTGTTTTCGCAAAGTACTTTTCTATAATTCTAATATTTAATGGGAAAAAATTAAACGAATTTTTTGTCCATGTTAAAATTTATTGATTCTGAATACAATGCCGCCCATTTATGCCATTGAAAAAATTTAAATGTCTCTTATTAGATAAGGCATATTTTCGTCTGATAAGGTACATCTTTTTCAATGATTTCGAGGATATGTTAGTTTTGATCAAAAAAATTTTATTTCTTACGACTTTTCGTAAAATATGTTAATGCCTTCTGAAAGAGGAACAGATAAGCTGTCCATCGAGCTCTTAGTTGAAGAAGTCGGTCGAAGCATGCAAGAGTTATTAGCAACAAATTAATCGGTGGTCAAGACGATTCCGTCCTACTGCGGATTATTTTCGCAAAGTTCTTTTCTATAATTCTTTTATTTAATAAGAAAAAATTAAACGAATTTTTTATCCATGTAAAAAACTATTAATCCTGAATAAAATGCCGCCCATTTATGCAATTAAAAAAAATTAAATGTCTCTTATTAGATAAGGCATATTTTCGTCTTATAAGGTACATCTTTTTCAATGATTTCGAGGATATGTTAGTTTTGATCAAAAAAATTTTATTTCTTACGACTTTTCGTAAAATATGTTAATGCCTTCTGAAAGAGGAACAGATAAGCTGTCCATCGAGCTCTTAGTTGAAGAAGTCGGTCGAAGCATGCAAGAGTAATTAGCCAAAAACTAATCGGTGGTCAATACGATTCCGTCCTACTGCCGATTGTTTTCGCAAAGTACTTTTCTATAATTCTAGTGTTTAATGGGAAAAACTGAAACAAATTTTTTGTCCATGTAAAAAACTATTAATTCTGAATAAAATGCCGGCCATTTATGCAATTAAAAAAATTTAAATGTCTCTTATTAGATAAGGCATATTTTCGTCTGATAAGGTACATCTTTTTCAATGATTTCGAAGATATTTTAGTTTTGATCAAAAAAATGTTATTTCCCTCGACTTTTCATAAAATATGTTGATGCCATCTGAAAGAGGAACAGATAAGCTTTTTATCGAGCCTTTAGTCGAGGAAGTCGGTCGAAGCATGCAAGAGTAATTAGCCAAAAACTAATCGGTGGTCAATACGATTCCGTCCTACTGCCGATTGTTTTCGCAAAGTACTTTTCTATAATTCTAGTATTTAATGGGAAAAAATTAAACGAATTTTTTGTCCATGTAAAAAACTATTAATTCTGAATAAAATGCCGCCAATTTATGCAATTAAAAAAATTTAAATGTCTCTTATTAGATAAGGCATATTTTCGTTTGATAAGGTACTTCTTCTTCAAAGATTTCGAGGATATTTTAGGTTTGATCAAAAAAATTTTATTTCTTACGACTTTTCATAGAATATGTTGATGCCATCTGAAAGAGGAACAGATAAGCTTTGCATCGAGCTCTTAGTCGAGGAAGTCGGTTGAAGGATGCAAGAGTTACTAGCAAAAAACTAATCGGTGGTCAACACGTTTCCTTCCTACTGCCGATTCCTTTCGCGAAGTACTTTTCTATAATTCTAGTATTTAATGGGAAAAAATTAAACGAATTTTTTGTCCTTGTAAAAAACTATTAATTCGGAATAAAATGACGCCCATTTATGCAATTAAAAAAATTTAAATGTCTCTTATTAGATAAGGCATATTTTCGTCTTATAAGGTACATCTTTTTCAACGATTTTGAAGATATTTTAGTTTTGATCAAAAAAATTTTATTTCTTACAACTTTTCGTAAAATATGTTAATGCCTTCTGAAAGAGGAACAGATAAGCTTTCCATCGAGCTCTTAGTCGAAGAAGTCGGTCGAAGGATGCAAGAGTAATGAGCAAAAAACTAGCCGGTGGTCAACACGATTTAGTCCTACTGCCGATTGTTTTCGCAAAGTACTTTTCTATAATTCTAATATTTAATGGGAAAAAATTAAACGAATTTTTTGTCCATGTTAAAATTTGTTAATTCTGAATACAATGCCGCCCATTTATGCCATTGAAAAAATTTAAATGTCTCTTATTAGATAAGGCATATTTTCGTCTTATAAGGTACATCTTTTTCAATGATTTCGAGGATATGTTAGTTTTGATCAAAAAAATTTTATTTCTTACGACTTTTCGTAAAATATGTAAATGCCTTCTGAAAGAGGAACAGATAAGCTGTCCATCGAGCTCTTAGTTGAAGAAGTCGGTTGAAGGATGCAAGAGTTACTAGCAAAAAACTAATCGGTGGTCAACACGTTTCCTTCCTACTGCCGATTCTTTTCGCAAACTTCTTTTCTATAATTCTAGTATTTAATGGGAAAAAATTTAATAAATTTTTTATCCAGGTGAAAAACTATTAATTCTGAATAAAATGCCGCCCATTTATGCAATTAAAAAAATTTAAATGTCTCTTATTAGATAAGGCATATTTTCGTCTTATAAGGTACATCTTTTTCAACGATTTTGAAGATATTTTAGTTTTGATCAAAAAAATTTTATTTCTTACGACTTTTCGTAAAATATGTTAATGCCTTCTGAAAGAGGAACAGATAAGCTTTCCATCGAGCTTTTAGTCGAAGAAGTCGGTCGAAGGATGCAAGAGTAATGAGCAAAAAACTAGCCGGTGGTCAACACGATTTAGTCCTACTGCCGATTGTTTTCGCAAAGTACTTTTCTATAATTCTAATATTTAATAGGAAAAAATTAAACGAATTTTTTGCCCATGTTAAAATTTATTGATTCTGAATACAATGCCGCCCATTTATGCCATTGAAAAAATTTAAATGTCTCTTATTAGATAAGGCATATTTTCGTCTGATAAGGTACATCTTTTTCAATGATTTCGAGGATATGTTAGTTTTGATCAAAAAAATTTTATTTCTTACGACTTTTCGTAAAATATGTTAATGCCTTCTGAAAGAGGAACAGATAAGCTGTCCATCGAGCTCTTAGTTGAAGAAGTCGGTCGAAGCATGCAAGAGTTATTAGCAACAAATTAATCGGTGGTCAAGACGATTCCGTCCTACTGCGGATTATTTTCGCAAAGTTCTTTTCTATAATTCTTTTATTTAATAAGAAAAAATTAAACGAATTTTTTATCCATGTAAAAAACTATTAATCCTGAATAAAATGCCGCCCATTTATGCAATTAAAAAAAATTAAATGTCTCTTATTAGATAAGGCATATTTTCGTCTTATAAGGTACATCTTTTTCAATGATTTCGAGGATATGTTAGTTTTGATCAAAAAAATTTTATTTCTTACGACTTTTCGTAAAATATGTTAATGCCTTCTGAAAGAGGAACAGATAAGCTGTCCATCGAGCTCTTAGTCGAAGAAGTCGGTCGAAGGATGCAAGAGTTATTAGCACAAACTAATCGGTGGCCAACACGATTCCGTCCTACTGCGGATTATTTTCGCAAAGTTCTTTTCTATAATTCTTTTATTTAATAAGAAAAAATTAAACAAATTTTTTATCCATGTAAAAAACTATTAATCCTGAATAAAATTCCGCCCATTTATGCAATTAAAAAAAATTAAGTGTCTCTTATTAGATAAGGCATATTTTCTTCTTAAAATGTACTTCTTTTTCAATGATTTCGAGGATATTTTAATTTTGAATAAAAAAATTTATTTCTTACGACTTTTCATAAAATATGTTAATGCCATCTGAATGAGGAACGGATAAGCTTTCCATCGAGCTCTTAGTTGAAGAAGTCGGTCGAAGGATGCAAGAGTTATAAGCAAAAAACTAATCGGTGGTCAACACGATTCCGTCCTACTGCCGATTGTTTTCGCAAAGTACTTTTCTATAATTGTAGTATTTAATGGGAAAAACTTAAACGAATTTTTTGTCCATGAAAAAACTATTAATTCTGAATAAAATACAGCCCACTTATGCAATTTAAAAAAATTTAAATGTCTCTTATTAGATAAGGCATATTTTCGTCTGATAAGGTACTTCTTCTTTAATGATTTCGATGATATATTAGTTTTGATCAAAAAAATTTTATTTTTTACGACTTTCCGTAAAATATGTTAATGCCATCTGAAAGAGGAACAGATAAGCTTTTCATCGAGTTCTTAGTCGAAGAAGTCGGTTGAAGGATGCAAGAGTTATTAGCAAAAAACAAATCGGTGGTCAACACGATTCCGTTCTACTGCCGATTCTTTTCGCAAAGTACTTTTCTATAAGTCTAGTATTTAATGGGAAAAACTTAAACGAATTTTTTGTCCATGAAAACACTATTAATTCTGAATAAAATACAGCCCACTTATGCAATTAAAAAAATTTAAATGTCTCTTATTAGATAAGGCATATTCTCTTCTGATAAGGTACTTCTTCTTCAATGATTTCGAGGATATTTTAGTTTTGATCAAAAAAATTTTATTTCTTACGACTTTTCGTCAAATATGTTAATGCCATCTGAAAGAGGAAAAGATAAGCTTTCCATCGAGCTCTTAGTCGAAGAAGTCGGTCGAAGGATGCAAGAGTTATTAGCTCAAACTAATCGGTGGCCAACACGATTCCGTCCTACTGCGGATTATTTTCGCAAAGTTCTTTTCTATAATTCTTTTATTTAATAAGAAAAAATTAAACGAATTTTTTATCCATGTAAAAAACTATTAATCCTGAATAAAATGCCCCCCATTTAAGCAATTAAAAAAGATTAAATGTCTCTTATTAGATAAGGCATATTTTCGTCTAAAAATTTACTTCTTTTTCAATGATTTCGAGGATATTTTAATTTTGAATAAAAAAATTTTATTTTTTACGACTTTCCGTAAAATATGTTAATGCCATCTGAAAGAGGAACAGATAAGCTTTCCATCGAGCTCTTAGTTGAAGAAGTCGGTCGAAGGATGCAAGAGTTATAAGCAAAAAACTAATCGGTGGTCAACACGATTCCGTCCTACTGCCGATTGTTTTCGCAAAGTACTTTTCTATAATTCTAGTATTTAATGGGAAAAACTTAAACGAATTTTTTGTCCATGAAAACACTATTAATTCTGAATAAAATACAGCCCACTTATGCAATTAAAAAAATTGAAATATCTCTTATTAGATAAGGCATATTTTCGTCTGATAAGGTACTTCTTTTTCAATGATTTCGAGGATATTTTAGTTTTGATCAAAAAAATTTTATTTCTTACGACTTTCAGTAAAAAATGTCAATGCCGTCTGAAAGAGGAACAAATAAGCTTTACATCGAGCTCTTAGTCGAAAAAGTCGGTCGAACGATGCAAGAGTTATTAGCAAAAAACTAATCGGTGGTCAACACGGTTCCGTCCTACTGCCGATTCTAATCGCAAGGTACTTTTCTATAATTCCAGTATTTAATGGGAAAAAATTAAACGAATTTTTTGTCCATGTAAAAAACTATTAATTCTGAATAAAATGACACCCATTTATGCAATTAAAAAAATTTATGTCTCTTATTAGATAAGGCATATTTTCGTCTGATAAGGTTCTTAATCTTCAATGACTCCGAGGATATTTTTGTTTTGATCAAAAAAATCTCATTTTTTACGACTTTTCGTAAAATATGTTAATGCCTTCTGAAAGAGGAACAAATAAGCTTTCCATCGAGCTCTTAGTTGAAGAAGTCGGTCGAAGCATGCAAGAGTAATTAGCCAAAAACTAATCGGTGGTCAACACGATTCCGTCCTACTGCCGATTGTTTTCGCAAAGTACTTTTCTATAATTCTAGTATTTAATGGGAAAAACTTAAACGAATTTTTTGTCCATGAAAAAAATATTAATTCTGAATAAAATACAGCCCACTTATGCAATTAAAAAAATTTAAATGTCTCTTATTAGATAAGGCATATTTTCTTCTGATAAGGTACTTTTTCTTCAATGATTTCGAGGATATTTTAGTTTTGATCAAACAAATTTTATTTCTTACGACTTTTCGTCAAAAATGTTAATGCCATCTGAAAGAGGAAAAGATAAGCTTTCCATCGAGCTCTTAGTCGAAGAAGTCGGTCGAAGGATGCAAGAGTTATTAGCACAAACTAATCGGTGGTCAACACGATTCCGTCCTACTGCGGATTATTTTCGCATGGTTCTTTTCTATAATTCTTTTATTTAATAAGAAAAAATTAAACGAATTTTTTATCCATGTAAAAAACTATCAATCCTGAATAAAATGCCGCCCATTTATGCAATTAAAAAAAATTAAATGTCTCTTATTAGATAAGGCATATTTTCGTCTAAAAATGTACTTCTTTTTCAATGATTTCGAGGATATTTTAATTTTGAATAAACAAATTTATTTCTTACGACTCTTCATAAAATATGTTAATGCCATCTGAAAGAGGAACAGATAAGCTTTCAATCGAGCTCTGTGTTGAAGAAGTCGGTCGAAGGATGCAAGAGTTATAAGCAAAAAACTAATCGGTGGTCAACACGATTCCGTCCTACTGCCGATTGTTTTCGCAAAGTACTTTTCTATAATTCTAGTATTTAATGGGAAAAACGTTAACGAATTTTTTGTCCATGAAAACACTATTAATTCTGAATAAAATACAGCCCACTTATGCAATTAAAAAAATGTAAATATCTCTTATTAGATAAGGCATATTTTCGTCTGATAAGGTACTTCTTCTTCAATGATTTCGAGGATATTTTAGTTTTGATCAAAAAAATTTTATTTCTTACGACTTTTCGTGAAAAATGTCAATGCCGTCTGAAAGAGGAACAAATAAGCTTTACATCGAGCTCTTAGTCGAAAAAGTCGGTCGAAGCATGCAAGAGTAATTAGCCAAAAACTAATCGGTGGTCAACACGATTCCGTCCTACTGCCGATTGTTTTCGCCAAGTACTTTTCTATAATTCTAGTATTTAATGGGAAAAACTAAAACGAATTTTTTGTCCATGAAAAAACTATTAATTCTGAATAAAATACAGCCCACTTATGCAATTAAAAAAATTTAAATGTCTCTTAATAGATAAGGCATATTTTCGTCTGATAGGGTACATCTTCTTTAATGATTTCGATGATATTTTAGTTTTGATCAAAAAGATTTTATTTTTTACGACTTTCCGTAAAATATGTTAATGCCATCTGAAAGAGGAACAGATAAGCTTTTCATCGAGTTCTTAGTCGAAGAAGTCGGTTGAAGGATGCAAGAGGTATTAGCAAAAAACAAATCGGTGGTCAACACGATTCCGTCCTACTGCCGATTCTTTTCGCAAAGTACTTTTCTATAATTCTAGTATTTAATGGGAAAAACTTAAACGAATTTTTTGTCCATGAAAACACTATTAATTCTGAATAAAATACAGCCCACTTATGCAATTAAAAAAATTTAAATGTCTCTTATTAGATAAGGCATATTTTCGTCTGATAAGGTACTTCTTCTTTAATGATTTCGATGATATTTTAGTTTTGATCAAAAAAATTTTATTTCTTACGACTTTCCGTAAAAAATGTCAATGCCGTCTGAAAGAGGAACAAATAAGCTTTACATCGAGCTCTTAGTCGAAAAAGTCGGTCGAACGATGCAAGAGTTATTAGCAAAAAACTAATCGGTGGTCAACACGGTTCCGTCGTTCTGCCGATTGTTTTCGCAAAGTACTTTTCTATAATTCTAGTATTTGATGGGAAAAAATTAAACGAATTTTTTGTCTAAGTAGAAAACTATTAATTCTGAATAAAATGGCACGCATTTATGTAATTAAAAAAATGTAAATGTCTCTTATTAGATAAGGCATATTTTCGTCTGATAAGGTACTTTTTCTTCAATGATTTCAAAGATATGTTAGTTTTGATCAAAAAACTTTTATTTCTTACGACTTTTCGTAAAATATGTTATTGGATAAGCAATATTTTCGTCAAATAAGGTACTTCTTCTTCAATGATTTCGAGGATATTTTAGTTTTCAGCAAAAAAATTTTATTTCTCACGACTTTTCGTAAAATATGTTAATGCCTTCTGAAAGAGGAACAGATAAGCTTTCCATCGAGCTCTTAGTTGAAGAAGTCGGTCGAAGCATGCAAGAGTAATTAGCCAAAAACTAATCGGTGGTTAACACGATTCCGTCCTACTGCCGATTCTTTTCGCAAAGTACTTTTCTATAATTCTAGTATTTGATGGAAAAATTTAACCGAATTTTTTGTTCATGTAAAAAACTATTAATTCTGAATAAAATGCCGCCCATTTATGCAATTAAGAAAATTTAAATGTCTCTTATTAGATAAGGCATATTTTCGTCTGATAAGGTACTTCTTCTTCAATGATTTCGCGGATATTTTAGTTTTGATCAAAAAAATTTTATTTCTTACGACTTTTCATAAAATATGTTAATGCCTTCTGAAAGAGGAACAGATAAGCTGTCCATCGAGCTCTTAGTCGAAGAAGTCGATCGAAGGATGCAAGAGTTATTAGCACAAACTAATCGGTGGTCAAGACGATTCCGTCCTACTGCGGATTATTTTCGCAAAGTTCTTTTCTATAATTCTTTTATTTAATAAGAAAAAATTAAACGAATTTTTTATCCATGTAAAAAACTATTAATCCTGAATAAAATGCCGCCCATTTATGCAATTAAAAAAAATTAAGTGTCTCTTATTAGATAAGGCATATTTTCGTCTTAAAATGTACTTCTTTTTCAATGATTTCGAGGATATTTTAATTTTGAATAAAAAAATTTATTTCTTACGACTTTTCATAAAATATGTTAATGCCATCTGAATGAGGAACGGATAAGCTTTCCATCGAGCTCTTTGTTGAAGAAGTCGGTCGAAGGATGCAAGAGTTATAAGCAAAAAACTAATCGGTGGTCAACACGATTCCGTCCTACTGCCGATTGTTTTCGCAAAGTACTTTTCTATAATTGTAGTATTTAATGGGAAAAACTTAAACGAATTTTTTGTCCATGAAAAAACTATTAATTCTGAATAAAATACAGCCCACTTATGCAATTAAAAAAATTTAAATGTCTCTTATTAGATAAGGCATATTTTCGTCTGATAAGGTACTTCTTTTTTAACGATTTCGATGATATATTAGTTTTGATCAAAAAAATTTTATTTTTTACGACTTTCCGTAAAATATGTTAATGCCATCTGAAAGAGGAACAGATAAGCTTTTCATCGAGTTCTTAATCGAAGAAGTCGGTTGAAGGATGCAAGAGTTATTAGCAAAAAACAAATCGGTGGTCAACACGATTCCGTCCTACTGCCGATTCTTTTCGCAAAGTACTTTTCTATAATTCTAGTATTTAATGGGAAAAACTTAAACGAATTTTTTGTCCATGAAAACACTATTAATTCTGAATAAAATACAGCCCACTTATGCAATTAAAAAAATTTAAATGTCTCTTATTAGATAAGGCATATTCTCTTCTGATAAGGTACTTCTTCTTCAATGATTTCGAGGATATTTTAGTTTTGATCAAAAAAATTTTATTTCTTACGACTTTTCGTCAAATATGTTAATGCCATCTGAAAGAGGAACAGATAAGCTTTCCATCGAGCTCTTAGTCGAAGAAGTCGGTCGAAGAATGCAAGAGTAATAAGCAAAAAACTTATCGGTGGTCAACACGATTCCGTCCTACTGCCGATTCTTTTCGCAAACTTCTTTTTTATAATTCTAGTATTTAATGGGAAAAAATTTAATAAATTTTTTATCCAGGTGAAAAACTATTAATTCTGAATAAAATGCCGCCCATTTATGCAATTAAAAAAATTTAAATGTCTCTTATTAGATAAGGCATATTTTCGTCTTATAAGGTACATCTTTTTCAACGATTTTGAAGATATTTTAGTTTTGATCAAAAAAATTTTATTTCTTACGACTTTTCGTAAAATATGTTAATGCCTTCTGAAAGAGGAACAGATAAGCTTTCCATCGAGCTTTTAGTCGAAGAAGTCGGTCGAAGGATGCAAGAGTACTGAGCAAAAAACTAGCCGGTGGTCAACACGATTTAGTCCTACTGCCGATTGTTTTCGCAAAGTACTTTTCTATAATTCTAATATTTAATGGGAAAAACGTAAACGAATTTTTTGTCCATGAAAACACTATTAATTCTGAATAAAATACAGCCCACTTATGCAATTAAAAAAATTTAAATGTCTCTTAATAGATAAGGCATATTTTCGTCTTATAAGGTACATCTTTTTCAATGATTTCGAGGATATGTTAGTTTTGATCAAAAAAATTTTATTTCTTACGACTTTTCGTAAAATATGTTAATGCCTTCTGAAAGAGGAACAGATAAGCTGTCCATCGAGCTCTTAGTTGAAGAAGTCGGTTGAAGGATGCAAGAGTTACTAGCAAAAAACTAATCGGTGGTCAACACGTTTCCTTCCTACTGCCGATTCTTTTCGCAAACTTCTTTTCTATAATTCTGGTATTTAATGGAAAAAAATTTAATAAATTTTTTATCCAGGTGAAAAACTATTAATTCTGAATAAAATGCCGCCCATTTACGCAATTAAAAAAATTTAAATGTCTCTTATTAGATAAGGCATATTTTCGTCTTATAAGGTACATCTTTTTCAACGATTTTGAAGATATTTTAGTTTTGATCAAAAAAATTTTATTTCTTACGACTTTTCGTAAAATATGTTAATGCCTTCTGAAAGAGGAACAGATAAGCTTTCCATCGAGCTTTTAGTCGAAGAAGTCGGTCGAAGGATGCAAGAGTAATGAGCAAAAAACTAGCCGGTGGTCAACACGATTTAGTCCTACTGCCGATTGTTTTCGCAAAGTACTTTTCTATAATTCTAATATTTAATAGGAAAAAATTAAACGAATTTTTTGTCCATGTTAAAATTTATTGATTCTGAATACAATGCCGCCCATTTATGCCATTGAAAAAATTTGAATGTCTCTTATTAGATAAGGCATATTTTCGTCTGATAAGGTACATCTTTTTCAATGATTTCGAGGATATGTTAGTTTTGATCAAAAAAATTTTATTTCTTACGACTTTTCGTAAAATATGTTAATGCCTTCTGAAAGAGGAACAGATAAGCTGTCCATCGAGCTCTTAGTTGAAGAAGTCGGTCGAAGCATGCAAGAGTTATTAGCAACAAATTAATCGGTGGTCAAGACGATTCCGTCCTACTGCGGATTATTTTCGCAAAGTTCTCTTCTATAATTCTTTTATTTAATAAGAAAAAATTAAACGAATTTTTTATCCATGTAAAAAACTATTAATCCTGAATAAAATGCCGCCCATTTATGCAATTAAAAAAAATTAAATGTCTCTTATTAGATAAGGCATATTTTCGTCTTATAAGGTACATCTTTTTCAATGATTTCGAGGATATGTTAGTTTTGATCAAAAAAATTTTATTTCTTACGACTTTTCGTAAAATATGTTAATGCCTTCTGAAAGAGGAACAGATAAGCTTTCCATCGAGCTCTTAAGGTTCGAGGATATTTTAATTTTGAATAAAAAAATTTTATTTTTTACGACTTTCCGTAAAATATGTTAATGCCATCTGAAAGAGGAACAGATAAGCTTTCCATCCAGCTTTCCATTAGTTGAAGAAGTCGGTCGAAGGATGCAAGAGTTATAAGCAAAAAACTAATCGGTGGTCAACACGATTCCGTCCTACTGCCGATTGTTTTCGCAAAGTACTTTTCTATAATTCTAGTATTTAATGGGAAAAACTTAAACGAATTTTTTGTCCATGAAAACACTATTAATTCTGAATAAAATTAAGCCCACTTATGCACTTAAAAAAATTTAAATATCTTTTATTAGATAAGGCATATTTTCGTCTGATAAGGTACTTCTTTTTCAATGATTTCGAGGATATTTTAGTTTTGATCAAAAAAATTTTATTTCTTACGACTTTCAGTAAAAAATGTCAATGCCGTCAGAAAGAGGAACAAATAAGCTTTACATCGAGCTCTTAGTCGAAAAAGTCGGTCGAACGATGCAAGAGTTATTAGCAAAAAACTAATCGGTGGTCAACACGGTTCCGTCCTACTGCCGATTCTAATCGCAAGGTACTTTTCTATAATTCCACTATTTAATGGGAAAAAATTAAACGAATTTTTTGTCCATGAAAAAACTATTAATTCTGAATAAAATACAGCCCACTTATGCAATTAAAAAAAATTTAAATGTCTCTTATTAGATAAGGCATATTTTCTTCTGATAAGGTACTTTTTCTTCAATGATTTCGAGGATATTTTAGTTTTGATCAAAAAAATTTTATTTCTTACGACTTTTCGTCAAAAATGTTAATGCCGTCTGAAAGAGGAACAAATAAGCTTTACATCGAGCTCTTAGTCGAAAAAGTCGGTCGAACGATGCAAGAGTTATTAGCACAAACTAATCGGTGGTCAACACGATTCCGTCCTACTGCGGATTATTTTCGCAAGGTTCTTTTCTATAATTCTTTTATTTAATAAGAAAAAATTAAACGAATTTTTTATCCATGTAAAAAACTATTAATCCTGAATAAAATGCCGCCCATTTATGCAATTAAAAAAAATTAAATGTCTCTTATTAGATAAGGCATATTTTCGTCTAAAAATGTACTTCTTTTTCAATGATTTCGAGGATATTTTAATTTTGAATAAACGAATTTATTTCTTACGACTCTTCATAAAATATGTTAATGCCATATGAAAGAAGAACAGATAAGCTTTCAATCGAGCTCTTAGTTGAAGAAGTCGGTCGAAGGATGCAAGAGTTATAAGCAAAAAACTAATCAGTGGTCAACACGATTCCGTCCTACTGCCGATTGTTTTCGCAAAGTACTTTTCTATAATTCTAGTATTTAATGGGAAAAACGTAAACGAATTTTTTGTCCATGAAAACACTATTAATTCTGAATAAAATACAGCCCACTTATGCAATTAAAAAAATTTAAATGTCTCTTAATAGATAAGGCATATTTTCGTCTTATAAGGTACATCTTTTTCAATGATTTCGAGGATATGTTAGTTTTGATCAAAAAAATTTTATTTCTTACGACTTTTCGTAAAATATGTTAATGCCTTCTGAAAGAGGAACAGATAAGCTGTCCATCGAGCTCTTAGTTGAAGAAGTCGGTTGAAGGATGCAAGAGTTACTAGCAAAAAACTAATCGGTGGTCAACACGTTTCCTTCCTACTGCCGATTCTTTTCGCAAACTTCTTTTCTATAATTCTGGTATTTAATGGAAAAAAATTTAATAAATTTTTTATCCAGGTGAAAAACTATTAATTCTGAATAAAATGCCGCCCATTTACGCAATTAAAAAAATTTAAATGTCTCTTATTAGATAAGGCATATTTTCGTCTTATAAGGTACATCTTTTTCAACGATTTTGAAGATATTTTAGTTTTGATCAAAAAAATTTTATTTCTTACGACTTTTCGTAAAATATGTTAATGCCTTCTGAAAGAGGAACAGATAAGCTTTCCATCGAGCTTTTAGTCGAAGAAGTCGGTCGAAGGATGCAAGAGTAATGAGCAAAAAACTAGCCGGTGGTCAACACGATTTAGTCCTACTGCCGATTGTTTTCGCAAAGTACTTTTCTATAATTCTAATATTTAATAGGAAAAAATTAAACGAATTTTTTGTCCATGTTAAAATTTATTGATTCTGAATACAATGCCGCCCATTTATGCCATTGAAAAAATTTGAATGTCTCTTATTAGATAAGGCATATTTTCGTCTGATAAGGTACATCTTTTTCAATGATTTCGAGGATATGTTAGTTTTGATCAAAAAAATTTTATTTCTTACGACTTTTCGTAAAATATGTTAATGCCTTCTGAAAGAGGAACAGATAAGCTGTCCATCGAGCTCTTAGTTGAAGAAGTCGGTCGAAGCATGCAAGAGTTATTAGCAACAAATTAATCGGTGGTCAAGACGATTCCGTCCTACTGCGGATTATTTTCGCAAAGTTCTCTTCTATAATTCTTTTATTTAATAAGAAAAAATTAAACGAATTTTTTATCCATGTAAAAAACTATTAATCCTGAATAAAATGCCGCCCATTTATGCAATTAAAAAAAATTAAATGTCTCTTATTAGATAAGGCATATTTTCGTCTTATAAGGTACATCTTTTTCAATGATTTCGAGGATATGTTAGTTTTGATCAAAAAAATTTTATTTCTTACGACTTTTCGTAAAATATGTTAATGCCTTCTGAAAGAGGAACAGATAAGCTTTCCATCGAGCTCTTAAGGTTCGAGGATATTTTAATTTTGAATAAAAAAATTTTATTTTTTACGACTTTCCGTAAAATATGTTAATGCCATCTGAAAGAGGAACAGATAAGCTTTCCATCCAGCTTTCCATTAGTTGAAGAAGTCGGTCGAAGGATGCAAGAGTTATAAGCAAAAAACTAATCGGTGGTCAACACGATTCCGTCCTACTGCCGATTGTTTTCGCAAAGTACTTTTCTATAATTCTAGTATTTAATGGGAAAAACTTAAACGAATTTTTTGTCCATGAAAACACTATTAATTCTGAATAAAATTAAGCCCACTTATGCACTTAAAAAAATTTAAATATCTCTTATTAGATAAGGCATATTTTCGTCTGATAAGGTACTTCTTTTTCAATGATTTCGAGGATATTTTAGTTTTGATCAAAAAAATTTTATTTCTTACGACTTTCAGTAAAAAATGTCAATGCCGTCAGAAAGAGGAACAAATAAGCTTTACATCGAGCTCTTAGTCGAAAAAGTCGGTCGAACGATGCAAGAGTTATTAGCAAAAAACTAATCGGTGGTCAACACGGTTCCGTCCTACTGCCGATTCTAATCGCAAGGTACTTTTCTATAATTCCAGTATTTAATGGGAAAAAATTAAACGAATTTTTTGTCCATGAAAAAACTATTAATTCTGAATAAAATACAGCCCACTTATGCAATTAAAAAAAATTTAAATGTCTCTTATTAGATAAGGCATATTTTCTTCTGATAAGGTACTTTTTCTTCAATGATTTCGAGGATATTTTAGTTTTGATCAAAAAAATTTTATTTCTTACGACTTTTCGTCAAAAATGTTAATGCCGTCTGAAAGAGGAACAAATAAGCTTTACATCGAGCTCTTAGTCGAAAAAGTCGGTCGAACGATGCAAGAGTTATTAGCACAAACTAATCGGTGGTCAACACGATTCCGTCCTACTGCGGATTATTTTCGCAAGGTTCTTTTCTATAATTCTTTTATTTAATAAGAAAAAATTAAACGAATTTTTTATCCATGTAAAAAACTATTAATCCTGAATAAAATGCCGCCCATTTATGCAATTAAAAAAAATTAAATGTCTCTTATTAGATAAGGCATATTTTCGTCTAAAAATGTACTTCTTTTTCAATGATTTCGAGGATATTTTAATTTTGAATAAACGAATTTATTTCTTACGACTCTTCATAAAATATGTTAATGCCATATGAAAGAAGAACAGATAAGCTTTCAATCGAGCTCTTAGTTGAAGAAGTCGGTCGAAGGATGCAAGAGTTATAAGCAAAAAACTAATCGGTGGTCAACACGATTCCGTCCTACTGCCGATTGTTTTCGCAAAGTACTTTTCTATAATTCTAGTATTTAATGGGAAAAACGTAAACGAATTTTTTGTCCATGAAAACACTATTAATTCTGAATAAAATACAGCCCACTTATGCAATTAAAAAAATTTAAATGTCTCTTAATAGATAAGGCATATTTTCGTCTGATAAGGTACTTCTTCTTTAATGATTTCGATGATATTTTAGTTTTGATCAAAAAGATTTTATTTTTTACGACTTTCCGTAAAATATGTTAATGCCATCTGAAAGAGCAACAGATAAGCTTTTCATCGAGTTCTTAGTCGAAGAAGTCGGTTGAAGGATGCAAGAGTTATTAGCAAAAAACAAATCGGTGGTCAACACGATTCCGTCCTACTGCCGATTCTTTTCGCAAAGTACTTTTCTATAATTCTAGTATTTAATGGGAAAAACGTAAACGAATTTTTTGTCCATGAAAACACTATTAATTCTGAATAAAATACAGCCCACTTATGCAATTAAAAAAATTTAAATGTCTCTTAATAGATAAGGCATATTTTCGTCTGATAAGGTACTTCTTCTTTAATGATTTCGATGATATTTTAGTTTTGATCAAAAAAATTTTATTTCTTACGACTTTCCGTAAAAAATGTCAATGCCGTCTGAAAGAGGAACAAATAAGCTTTACATCGAGCTCTTAGTCGAAAAAGTCGGTTGAAGGATGCAAGAGTTATTAGCAAAAAACAAATCGGTGGTCAACACGATTCCGTCCTACTGCCGATTCTTTTCGCAAAGTACTTTTCTATAATTCTAGTATTTAATGGGAAAAACTTAAACGAATTTTTTGTCTAAGTAGAAAACTATTAATTCTGAATAAAATGGCACGCATTTATGTAATTAAAAAAATGTAAATGTCTCTTATTAGATAAGGCATATTTTCGTCTGATAAGGTACTTTTTCTTCAATGATTTCAAAGATATTTTAGTTTTGATCAAAAAACTTTTATTTCTTACGACTTTTCGTAAAATATGTTATTGGATAAGCAATATTTTCGTCAAATAAGGTACTTCTTCTTCAATTATTTCGCGGATATTTTAGTTTTGATCAAAAAAATTTTATTTCTTACGACTTTTCATAAAATATGTTAATGCCTTCTGAAAGAGGAACAGATAAGCTGTCCATCGAGCTCTTAGTCGAAGAAGTCGGTCGAAGGATGCAAGAATTATTAGCACAAACTAATCGGTGGTCAAGACGATTCCGTCCTACTGCGGATTATTTTCGCAAAGTTCTTTTCTATAATTCTTTTATTTAATAAGAAAAAATTAAACGAATTTTTTATCCATGTAAAAAACTATTAATCCTGAATAAAATGCCGCCCATTTATGCAATTAAGAAAAATTAAATGTCTCTTATTAGATAAGGCATATTTTCGTCTTATAAGGTACATCTTTTTCAATGATTTCGAGGATATGTTAGTTTTGATCAAAAAAATTTTATTTCTTACGACTTTTCGTAAAATATGTTAATGCCTTCTGAAAGAGGAAAAGATAAGCTGTCCATCGAGCTCTTAGTCGAAGAAGTCGGTCGAAGGATGCAAGAGTTATTAGCACAAACTAATCGGTGGCCAACACGATTCCGTCCTACTGCGGATTATTTTCGCAAAGTTCTTTTCTATAATTCTTTTATTTAATAAGAAAAAATTAAACGAATTTTTTATCCATGTAAAAAACTATTAATCCTGAATAAAATTCCGCCCATTTATGCAATTAAAAAAAATTAAGTGTCTCTTATTAGATAAGGCATATTTTCGTCTTAAAATGTACTTCTTTTTCAATGATTTCGAGGATATATTAATTTTGAATAAAAAAATTTATTTCTTACGACTTTTCATAAAATATGTTAATGCCATCTGAATGAGGAACGGATAAGCTTTCCATCGAGCTCTTTGTTGAAAAAGTCGGTCGAAGGATGCAAGAGTTATAAGCAAAAAACTAATCGGGGGTCAACACGATTCCGTCCTACTGCCGATTGTTTTCGCAAAGTACTTTTCTATAATTGTAGTATTTAATGGGAAAAACTTAAATGAATTTTTTGTCCATGAAAAAACTATTAATTCTGAATAAAATACAGCCCACTTATGCAATTAAAAAAATTTAAATGTCTCTTATTAGATAAGGCATATTTTCGTCTGATAAGGTACTTTTTCTTTAACGATTTCGATGATATATTAGTTTTGATCAAAAAAATTTTATTTTTTACGACTTTCCGTATAATATGTTAATGCCATCTGAAAGAGGAACAGATAAGCTTTTCATCGAGTTCTTAATCGAAGAAGTCGGTTGAAGGATGCAAGAGTTATTAGCAAAAAACAAATCGGTGGTCAACACGATTCCGTCCTACTGCCGATTCTTTTCGCAAAGTACTTTTCTATAATTCTAGTATTTAATGGGAAAAACTTAAATGAATTTTTTGTCCATGAAAACACTATTAATTCTGAATAAAATACAGCCCACTTATGCAATTAAAAAAATGTAAATGTCTCTTATTAGATAAGGCATATTCTCTTCTGATAAGGTACTTCTTCTTCAATGATTTCGAGGATATTTTAGTTTTGATCAAAAAATTTTATTTCTTACGACTTTTCGTCAAATATGTTAATGCCATCTGAAAGAGGAACTGATAAGCTTTCCATCGTTAAATTTGTTAATGCCATCTGAAAGAGGAACAGATAAGCTTTCCATCGAGCTCTTAGTCGAAGAAGTCGGTCGAAGGATGCAAGAGTTATTAGCACAAACTAATCGGTGGCCAACACGATTCCGTCCTACTGCGGATTATTTTCGCAAAGTTCTTTTCTATAATTCTTTTATTTAATAAGAAAAAATTAAACGAATTTTTTATCCATGTAAAAAACTATTAATCCTGAATAAAATGCCGCCCATTTATGCAATTAAAAAAAATTAAATGTCTCATATTAGATAAGGCATATTTTCGTCTAAAAATGTACTTCTTTTTCAATGATTTCGAGGATATTTTAATTTTGAATAAAAAAATTTATTTCTTACGACTCTTCATAAAATATGTTAATGCCATCTGAAAGAGGAACAGATAAGCTTTCCATCGAGCTCTTAGTTGAAGAAGTCGGTCGAAGGATGCAAGAGTTATAAGCAAAAAACTAATCGGTGGTCAACACGATTCCGTCCTACTGCCGATTGTTTTCGCAAAATACTTTTCTATAATTCTAGTATTTAATGGGAAAAACTTAAACGAATTTTTTGTCCATGAAAACACTATTAATTCTGAATAAAATACAGCCCACTTATGCAATTAAAAAAATTTAAATATCTCTTATTAGATAAGGCATATTTTCGTCTGATAAGGTACTTCTTTTTCAATGATTTCGAGGATATTTTAGTTTTGATCAAAAAAATTTTATTTCTTACGACTTTCCGTAAAAAATGTCAATGCCGTCTGAAAGAGGAACAAATAAGCTTTACATCGAGCTCTTAGTCGAAAAAGTCGGTCGAACGATGCAAGAGTTATTAGCAAAAAACTAATCGGTGGTCAACACGGTTCCGTCCTACTGCCGATTCTAATCGCAAGGTACTTTTCTATAATTCCAGTATTTAATGGGAAAAAATTAAACGAATTTTTTGTCCATGTAAAAAACTATTAATTCGGAATAAAATGACACCCATTTATGCAATTAAAAACATTTATGTCTCTTATTAGATAAGGCATATTTTCGTCTGATAAGGTACTTAATCTTCAATGACTCCGAGGATATTTTTGTTTTGATCAAAAAAATCGTATTTCTTACGACTTTCCGTAAAATATGTTAATGCCATCTGAAAGAGGAACAGATAAGCTTTTCATCGAGTTCTTAGTCGAAGAAGTCAGTTGAAGGATGCAAGAGTTATTAGCAAAAAACAAATCGGTGGTCAACACGATTCCGTCCTACTGCCGATTCTTTTCGCAAAGTACTTTTCTATAATTCTAGTATTTAATGGGAAAAACTTAAACGAATTTTTTGTCCATGAAAACACTATTAATTCTGAATAAAATACAGCCCACTTATTCAATTAAAAAAATTTAAATGTCTCTTATTAGATAAGGCATATTTTCTTCTGATAAGGTACTTCTTCTTCAATGATTTCGAGGATATTTTAGTTTTGATCAAAAAAATTTTATTTCTTACGACTTTTCGTAAAATATGTTAATGCCATCTGAAAGAGGAAAAGATAAGCTTTCCATCGAGCTCTTAGTCGAAGAAGTCGGTCGAAGGATGCAAGAGTTATTAGCACAAACTAATCGGTGGTCAACACGATTCCGTCCTACTGTGGATTATTTTCGCAAGGTTCTTTTCTATAATTCTTTTATTTAATAAGAAAAAATTAAACGAATTTTTTATCCATGTAAAAAACTATTAATCCTGAATAAAATGCCGCCCATTTATGCAATTAAAAAAAATTAAATGTCTCTTATTAAATAAGGCATATTTTCGTCTAAAAATGTACTTCTTTTTCAATGATTTCGAGGATATTTTAATTTTGAATAAAAAAATTTATTTCTTACGACTCTTCATAAAATATGTTAATGCCATCTGAAAGAGGAACAGATAAGCTTTCCATCGAGCTCTTAGTTGAAGAAGTCGGTCGAAGGATGCAAGAGTTATAAGCAAAAAACTAATCGGTGGTCAACACGATTCCGTCCTACTGCCGATTGTTTTCGCAAAGTACTTTTCTATAATTCTAGTATTTAATGGGAAAAACGTAAACGAATTTTTTGTCCATGAAAACACTATTAAGTCTGAATAAAATACAGCCCACTTATGCAATTAAAAAAATTTAAATATCTCTTTTTCGAGAAGGCATATTTTCGTCTGATAAGGTATTTCTTCTTCAATGATTTCGAGGATATTTTAGTTTTGATCAAAAAAATTTTATTTCTTACGACTTTCCGTAAAAAATGTCAATGCCGTCTGAAAGAGGAACAAATAAGCTTTACATCGAGCTCTTAGTCGAAAAAGTCGGTCGAACGATGCAAGAGTTATTAGCAAAAAACAAATCGGTGGTCAACACGATTCCGTCCTACTGCCGATTCTTTTCGCAAAGTACTTTTCTATAATTCTAGTATTTAATGGGAAAAACTTAAACGAATTTTTTGTCCATGAAAACACTATTAATTCTGAATAAAATACAGCCCACTTATGCAATTAAAAAAATTTAAATGTCTCTTATTAGATAAGGCATATTTTCTTCTGATAAGGTACTTCTTCTTCAATGATTTCGAGGATATTTTAGTTTTGATCAAAAAAATTTTATTTCTTACGACTTTTCGTAAAATATGTTAATGCCATCTGAAAGAGGAAAAGATAAGCTTTCCATCGAGCTCTTAGTCGAAGAAGTCGGTCGAAGGATGCAAGAGTTATTAGCACAAACTAATCGGTGGTCAACACGATTCCGTCCTACTGCGGATTATTTTCGCAAGGTTCTTTTCTATAATTCTTTTATTTAATAAGAAAAAATTAAACGAATTTTTTATCCATGTAAAAAACTATTAATCCTGAATAAAATGCCGCCCATTTATGCAATTAAAAAAAATTAAATGTCTCTTATTAGATAAGGCATATTTTCGTCTAAAAATGTACTTCTTTTTCAATGATTTCGAGGATATTTTAATTTTGAATAAAAAAATTTATTTCTTACGACTCTTCATAAAATATGTTAATGCCATCTGAAAGAGGAACAGATAAGCTTTCCATCGAGCTCTTAGTTGAAGAAGTCGGTCGAAGGATGCAAGAGTTATAAGCAAAAAACTAATCGGTGGTCAACACGATTCCGTCCTACTGCCGATTGTTTTCGCGAAGTACTTTTCTATAATTCTAGTATTTAATGGGAAAAACGTAAACGAATTTTTTGTCCATGAAAACACTATTAATTCTGAATAAAATACAGCCCACTTATGCAATTAAAAAAATTTAAATATCTCTTATTCGATAAGGCATATTTTCGTCTGATAAGGTATTTCTTCTTCAATGATTTCGAGGATATTTTAGTTTTGATCAAAAAAATTTTATTTCTTACGACTTTCCGTAAAAAATGTCAATGCCGTCTGAAAGAGGAACAAATAAGCTTTACATAGAGCTCTTAGTCGAAAAAGTCGGTCGAACGATGCAAGAGTTATTAGCAAAAAACTAATCGGTGGTCAACACGGTTCCGTCGTTCTGCCGATTGTTTTCGCAAAGTACTTTTCTATAATTCTAGTATTTGATGGGAAAAAATTAAACGAATTTTTTGTCTAAGTAGAAAACTATTAATTCTGAATAAAATGGCACGCATTTATGTAATTAAAAAAATGTAAATGTCTCTTATTAGATAAGGCATATTTTCGTCTGATAAGGTACTTTTTCTTCAATGATTTCAAAGATATTTTAGTTTTGATCAAAAAACTTTTATTTCTTACGACTTTTCGTAAAATATGTTATTGGATAAGCAATATTTTCGTCAAATAAGGTACTTCTTCTTCAATGATTTCGAGGATATTTTAGTTTTCAGCAAAAAAATTTTATTTCTCACGACTTTTCGTAAAATATGTTAATGCCTTCTGAAAGAGGAACAGATAAGCTTTCCATCGAGCTCTTAGTTGAAGAAGTCGGTCGAAGCATGCAAGAGTAATTAGCCAAAAACTAATCGGTGGTCAACACGATTCCGTCCTACTGCCGATTCTTTTCGCAAAGTACTTTTCTGTAACTCTAGTATTTGATGGAAAAATTTAACCGAATTTTTTGTTCATGTAAAAAACTATTAATTCTGAATAAAATGCCGCCCATTTATGCAATTAAGAAAATCTAAATGTCTCTTATTAGATAAGGCATATTTTCGTCTGATAAGGTACTTCTTCTTCAATGATTTCGCGGATATTTTAGTTTTGATCAAAAAAATTTTATTTCTTACGACTTTCCGTAAAAAATGTCAATGCCGTCTGAAAGAGGAACAAATAAGCTTTACATCGAGCTCTTAGTCGAAAAAGTCGGTCGAACGATGCAAGAGTTATTAGCAAAAAACAAATCGGTGGTCAACACGATTCCGTCCTACTGCCGATTCTTTTCGCAAAGTACTTTTCTATAATTCTAGTATTTAATGGGAAAAACTTAAACGAATTTTTTGTCCATGAAAACACTATTAATTCTGAATAAAATACAGCCCACTTATGCAATTAAAAAAATTTAAATGTCTCTTATTAGATAAGGCATATTTTCTTCTGATAAGGTACTTCTTCTTCAATGATTTCGAGGATATTTTAGTTTTGATCAAAAAAATTTTATTTCTTACGACTTTTCGTAAAATATGTTAATGCCATCTGAAAGAGGAAAAGATAAGCTTTCCATCGAGCTCTTAGTCGAAGAAGTCGGTCGAAGGATGCAAGAGTTATTAGCACAAACTAATCGGTGGTCAACACGATTCCGTCCTACTGCGGATTATTTTCGCAAGGTTCTTTTCTATAATTCTTTTATTTAATAAGAAAAAATTGAACGAATTTCTTATCCATGTAAAAAACTATTAATCCTGAATAAAATGCCGCCCATTTATGCAATTAAAAAAAATTAAATGTCTCTTATTAGATAAGGCATATTTTCGTCTAAAAATGTACTTCTTTTTCAATGATTTCGAGGATATTTTAATTTTGAATAAAAAAATTTATTTCTTACGACTCTTCATAAAATATGTTAATGCCATCTGAAAGAGGAACAGATAAGCTTTCCATCGAGCTCTTAGTTGAAGAAGTCGGTCGAAGGATGCAAGAGTTATAAGCAAAAAACTAATCGGTGGTCAACACGATTCCGTCCTACTGCCGATTGTTTTCGCAAAGTACTTTTCTATAATTCTAGTATTTAATGGGAAAAACGTAAACGAATTTTTTGTCCATGAAAACACTATTAATTCTGAATAAAATACAGCCCACTTATGCAATTAAAAAAATTTAAATATCTCTTATTCGATAAGGCATATTTTCGTCTGATAAGGTATTTCTTCTTCAATGATTTCGAGGATATTTTAGTTTTGATCAAAAAAATGTTATTTCTTACGACTTTCCGTAAAAAATGTCAATGCCGTCTGAAAGAGGAACAAATAAGCTTTACATCGAGCTCTTAGTCGAAAAAGTCGGTCGAACGATGCAAGAGTTATAGCAAAAAACTAATCGGTGGTCAACACGGTTCCGTCGTTCTGCCGATTGTTTTCGCAAAGTACTTTTCTATAATTCTAGTATTTGATGGGAAAAAATTAAACGAATTTTTTGTCTAAGTAGAAAACTATTAATTCTGAATAAAATGGCACGCATTTATGTAATTAAAAAAATGTAAATGTCTCTTATTAGATAAGGCATATTTTCGTCTGATAAGGTACTTTTTCTTCAATGATTTCAAAGATATTTTAGTTTTGATCAAAAAACTTTTATTTCTTACGACTTTTCGTAAAATATGTTATTGGATAAGCAATATTTTCGTCAAATAAGGTACTTCTTCTTCAATGATTTCGAGGATATTTTAGTTTTCAGCAAAAAAATTTTATTTCTCACGACTTTTCGTAAAATATGTCAATGCCGTCTGAAAGAGGAACAAATAAGCTTTACATCGAGCTCTTAGTCGAAAAAGTCGGTCGAACGATGCAAGAGTTATTAGCAAAAAACTAATCGGTGGTCAACACGGTTCCGTCCTACTGCCGATTCTAATCGCAAGGTACTTTTCTATAATTCCAGTATTTAATGGGAAAAAATTAAACGAATTTTTTGTCCATGTAAAAAACTATTAATTCTGAATAAAATGACACCCATTTATGCAATTAAAAACATTTATGTCTCTTATTAGATAAGGCATATTTTCGTCTGATAAGGTACTTAATCTTCAATGACTCCGAGGATATTTTTGTTTTGATCAAAAAAATCGTATTTCTTACGACTTTCCGTAAAATATGTTAATGCCATCTGAAAGAGGAACAGATAAGCTTTTCATCGAGTTCTTAGTCGAAGAAGTCAGTTGAAGGATGCAAGAGTTATTAGCAAAAAACAAATCGGTGGTCAACACGATTCCGTCCTACTGCCGATTCTTTTCGCAAAGTACTTTTCTATAATTCTAGTATTTAATGGGAAAAACTTAAACGAATTTTTTGTCCATGAAAACACTATTAATTCTGAATAAAATACAGCCCACTTATTCAATTAAAAAAATTTAAATGTCTCTTATTAGATAAGGCATATTTTCTTCTGATAAGGTACTTCTTCTTCAATGATTTCGAGGATATTTTAGTTTTGATCAAAAAAATTTTATTTCTTACGACTTTTCGTAAAATATGTTAATGCCATCTGAAAGAGGAAAAGATAAGCTTTCCATCGAGCTCTTAGTCGAAGAAGTCGGTCGAAGGATGCAAGAGTTATTAGCACAAACTAATCGGTGGTCAACACGATTCCGTCCTACTGCGGATTATTTTCGCAAGGTTCTTTTCTATAATTCTTTTATTTAATAAGAAAAAATTAAACGAATTTTTTATCAATGTAAAAAACTATTAATCCTGAATAAAATGCCGCCCATTTATGCAATTAAAAAAAATTAAATGTCTCTTATTAGATAAGGCATATTTTCGTCTAAAAATGTACTTCTTTTTCAATGATTTCGAGGATATTTTAATTTTGAATAAAAAAATTTATTTCTTACGACTCTTCATAAAATATGTTAATGCCATCTGAAAGAGGAACAGATAAGCTTTCCATCGAGCTCTAAGTTGAAGAAGTCGGTCGAAGGATGCAAGAGTTATAAGCAAAAAACTAATCGGTGGTCAACACGATTCCGTCCTACTGCCGATTGTTTTCGCAAAGTACTTTTCTATAATTCTAGTATTTAATGGGAAAAACGTAAACGAATTTTTTGCCCATGAAAACACTATTAATTCTGAATAAAATACAGCCCACTTATGCAATTAAAAAAATTTAAATATCTCTTATTCGATAAGGCATATTTTCGTCTGATAAGGTATTTCTTCTTCAATGATTTCGAGGATATTTTAGTTTTGATCAAAAAAATTTTATTTCTTACGACTTTCCGTAAAAAATGTCAATGCCGTCTGAAAGAGGAACAAATAAGCTTTACATCGAGCTCTTAGTCGAAAAAGTCGGTCGAACGATGCAAGAGTTATTAGCAAAAAACAAATCGGTGGTCAACACGATTCCGTCCTACTGCCGATTCTTTTCGCAAAGTACTTTTCTATAATTCTAGTATTTAATGGGAAAAAACTTAAACGAATTTTTTGTCCATGAAAACACTATTAATTCTGAATAAAATACAGCCCACTTATGCAATTAAAAAAATTTAAATGTCTCTTATTAGATAAGGCATATTTTCTTCTGATAAGGTACTTCTTCTTCAATGATTTCGAGGATATTTTAGTTTTGATCAAAAAAATTTTATTTCTTACGACTTTTCGTAAAATATGTTAATGCCATCTGAAAGAGGAAAAGATAAGCTTTCCATCGAGCTCTTAGTCGAAGAAGTCGTTCGAAGGATGCAAGAGTTATTAGCACAAACTAATCGGTGGTCAACACGATTCCGTCCTACTGCGGATTATTTTCGCAAGGTTCTTTTCTATAATTCTTTTATTTAATAAGAAAAAATTAAACGAATTTTTTATCCATGTAAAGAACTATTAATCCTGAATAAAATGCCGCCCATTTATGCAATTAAAAAAAATTAAATGTCTCTTATTAGATAAGGCATATTTTCGTCTAAAAATGTACTTCTTTTTCAATGATTTCGAGGATATTTTAATTTTGAATAAAAAAATTTATTTCTTACGACTCTTCATAAAATATGTTAATGCCATCTGAAAGAGGAACAGATAAGCTTTCCATCGAGCTCTTAGTTGAAGAAGTCGGTCGAAGGATGCAAGAGTTATAAGCAAAAAACTAATCGGTGGTCAACACGATTCCGTCCTACTGCCGATTGTTTTCGCAAAGTACTTTTCTATAATTCTAGTATTTAATGGGAAAAACGTAAACGAATTTTTTGTCCATGAAAACACTATTAATTCTGAATAAAATACAGCCCACTTATGCAATTAAAAAAATTTAAATATCTCTTATTCGATAAGGCATATTTTCGTCTGATAAGGTATTTCTTCTTCAATGATTTCGAGGATATTTTAGTTTTGATCAAAAAAATTTTATTTCTTACGACTTTCCGTAAAAAAATGTCAATGCCGTCTGAAAGAGGAACAAATAAGCTTTACATCGAGCTCTTAGTCGAAAAAGTCGGTCGAACGATGCAAGAGTTATTAGCAAAAAACTAATCGGTGGTCAACACGGTGCCGTCCTACTGCCGATTCTAATCGCAAGGTACTTTTCTATAATTCCAGTATTTAATGGGAAAAAATTAAACGAATTTTTTGTCCATGTAAAAAACTATTAATTCTGAATAAAATACAGCCCACTTATGCAATTAAAAAAATTTAAATGTCTCTTATTAGATAAGGCATATTTTCGTCTGATAAGGTACTTTTTCTTTAATGATTTCGATGATATTTTAGTTTTGATCAAAAAAATTTTATTTTTTACGACTTTCCGTAAAATATGTTAATGCCATCTGAAAGAGGAACAGATAAGCTTTTCATCGAGTTCTTAGTCAAAGAAGTCAGTTGAAGGATGCAAGAGTTATTAGCAAAAAACAAATCGGTGGTCAACACGATTCCGTCCTACTGCCGATTCTTTTCGCAAAGTACTTTTCTATAATTCTAGTATTTAATGGGAAAAACTTAAACGAATTTTTTGTCCATGAAAACACTATTAATTCTGAATAAAATACAGCCCACTTATGCAATTAAAAAAATTTAAATGTCTCTTATTAGATAAGGCATATTTTCTTCTGATAAGGTACTTCTTCTTCAATGATTTCGAGGATATTTTAGTTTTGATCAAAAAAATTTTATTTCTTACGATTTTTCGTAAAATATGTTAATGCCTTCTGAAAGAGGAACAAATAAGCTTTCCATCGAGCCATTAGTTGAAGAAGTCGGTCGAAGCATGCAAGAGTAATTAGCCAAAAACTAATCGGTGCACAGTGGTCCGGCTTGTATGGGGAGAGCGGCCAAAAATACTTCTAGTTGAGGTAGGGACTTGAAACTTGGCACAAAATTTTTTTATATTTATCCTAAAATAATATATAAAAATCAGCCAGATCGGACAACTATATCATATAGCTGCCATATGAACAATCGGTCTGATATTCAATTTTTATATGAAAAACTTTTGTTTTTCATTTTATCTGGCTACTATAGGTTATAGCTGCGAGTTATTGCCGGAAAACCCCTTGAAATTTTCCGCGTTTGGTTTAGCCTAAATAATTTAATGTCTTTATTTTGTGCCTCTGTAACTTCCTCAGAAAGCTCTCCAATTGAGACTAAACAATTTTTTATAATGGCAGGACCATGCAATAACACTTTATGGACCGATGCAGGAAGGTAGTACCACGTATATTTAATGATAAGACATTTTGCACGTGCTTTTTTTAAAATTGAGGTTACGTTACATTTTCGTATATTGCAAGCCGCACGGCACCTTACGGCACTTGAATTAAACTTTCTTATATTCTTAAAATGCTTAAGAATATTATACAAAAAGATTTTTTCAACCCCAAGAACCCCTTCACAACTAAAACTCTAACCAAACACAGAAAAGACAAACTAAGAACGTTCACAATTATGTACTAAATACTATAATGATTTACACAAAACGAAACACATACAACATATACTTTTAGTTGTAAAAAGAAAGTTAATACCTTTTTTTATAATATTAATCACTTACATTGCACAAAAACTTGTTTTAAATAAGTTTAACAAATTTTTGAATGAATATCATGCTCTCTCTTTCGATGCTATTCTTGAAGAGGACAGATAGAGTAAAACAAAAAGATCAATAAATTCAAATAGCTAGACCAATTATAAATAAGAATTGCTACATTTAAAGTCAAAATTTTGACTTCGGTTTTTTTATTTTTGGCCTACGGGCGGGACCACTGTGCGGTGGTCAACACGATTCCGTCCTACTGCCGATTGTTTTCGCAAAGTACTTTTCTATAATTCTTTTATTTAATAAGAAAAAATTAAACGAATTTTTTATCCATGTAAAAAACTATTAATCCTGAATAAAATGCCGCCCATTTATGCAATTAAAAAAAATTAAATGTCTCTTATTAGATAAGGCATATTTTCGTCTAAAAATGTACTTCTTTTTCAATGATTTCGAGGATATTTTAATTTTGAATAAAAAAATTTATTTCTTACGACTCTTCATAAAATATGTTAATGCCATCTGAAAGAGGAACAGATAAGCTTTCCATCGAGCTCTTAGTTGAAGAAGTCGGTCGAAGGATGCAAGAGTTATAAGCAAAAAACTAATCGGTGGTCAACACGATTCCGTCCTACTGCCGATTGTTTTCGCAAAGTACTTTTCTATAATTCTAGTATTTAATGGGAAAAACGTAAACGAATTTTTTGTCCATGAAAACACTATTAATTCTGAATAAAATACAGCCCACTTATGCAATTAAAAAAATTTAAATATCTCTTATTAGATAAGGCATATTTTCGTCTGATAAGGTACTTCTTCTTCAATGATTTCGAGGATATTTTAGTTTTGATCAAAAAAATTTTATTTCTTACGACTTTCCGTAAAAAATGTCAATGCCGTCTGAAAGAGGAACAAATAAGCTTTACATCGAGCTCTTAGTCGAAAAAGTCGGTCGAACGATGCAAGAGTTATTAGCAAAAAACTAATCGGTGGTCAACACGGTGCCGTCCTACTGCCGATTCTAATCGCAAGGTACTTTTCTATAATTCCAGTATTTAATGGGAAAAAATTAAACGAATTTTTTGTCCATGTAAAAAACTATTAATTCTGAATAAAATGACACCCATTTATGCAATTAAAAAAATTTATGTCTCTTATTAGATAAGGCATATTTTAGTCTGATAAGGTACTTAATCTTCAATGACTCCGAGGATATTTTTGTTTTGATCAAGAAAATCTTATTTCTTACGACTTTTCGTAAAATATGTTAATGCCTTCTGAAAGAGGAACAAATAAGCTTTCCATCGAGCCATTAGTTGAAGAAGTCGGTCGAAACATGCAAGTGTAATTAGCCAAAAACTAATCGGTGGTCAACACGATTCCGTCCTACTGCCGATTGATTTCGCAAAGTACTTTTCTATAATTCTAGTATTTAATGGGAAAAACTGAAACGAATTTTTTGTCCATGAAAAAACTATTAATTCTGAATAAAATACAGCCCACTTATGCAATTAAAAAAATTTAAAAGTCTCTTATTAGATAAGGCATATTTTCGTCTGATAAGGTACTTCTTCTTTCCGTAAAATATGTTAATGCCATCTGAAAGAGGAACAGATAAGCTTCTCATCGAGTTCTTAGTCGAAGAAGTCGGTTGAAGGATGCAAGAGTTATTAGCAAAAAACAAATCGGTGGTCAACACGATTCCGTCCTACTGCCGATTCTTATCGCAAAGTACTTTTCTATAATTCTAGTATTTAATGGGAAAAACTTAAACGAATTTTTTGTCCATGAAAACACTATTAATTCTGAATAAAATACAGCCCACTTATGCAATTAAAAAAATTTAAATGTCTCTTATTAGATAAGGCATATTTTCGTCTTATAAGGTACATCTTTTTCAATGATTTCGAGGATATGTTAGTTTTGATCCAAAAAATTTTATTTCTTACGACTTTTCGTCAAATATGTTAATGCCATCTGAAAGAGGAAAAGATAAGCTTTCCATCGAGCTCTTAGTCGAAGAAGTCGGTTGAAAGATGCAAGTATATAATGGGAAAAAATTAAACGAATTTTTTATCCATGTAAAAAACTATTAATCCTAAATAAAATGCCGCCCATTTATGCAATTAAAAAAAATTAAATGTCTCTTATTAGATAAGGCATATTTTCGTCTAAAAATGTACTTCATTTTCAATGATTTCGAGGATATTTTAATTTTGAATAAAAAAATTTATTTCTTACGACTCTTCATTAAATATGTTAATGCCATCTGAAAGAGGAACAGATAAGCTTTCCATCGAGCTCTTAGTTGAAGAAGTCGGTCGAAGGATGCAAGAGTTATAAGCAAAAAACAAATCGGTGGTCAACACGATTCCGTCCTACTGCCGATTGTTTTCGCAAAGTACTTTTCTATAATTCTAGTATTTAATGGGAAAAACGTAAACGAATTTTTTGTCCATGAAAACACCATTAATTCTGAATAAAATACAGCCCACTTATGCAATTAAAAAAATTTAAATATCTCTTATTAGATAAGGCATATTTTCGTCTGATAAGGTACTTCTTCTTCAATGATTTCGAGGATATTTTAGTTTTGATCAAAAAAATTTTATTTCTTACGACTTTCCGTAAAAAATGTCAATGCCGTCTGAAAGAGGAACAAATAAGCTTTACATCGAGCTCTTAGTCGAAAAAGTCGGTCGAACGATGCAAGAGTTATTAGCAAAAAACTAATCGGTGGTCAACACGGTTCCGTCCTACTGCCGATTCTAATCGCAAGGTACTTTTCTATAATTCCAGTATTTAATGGGAAAAAATTAAACGAATTTTTTGTCCATGTAAAAAACTATTAATTCTGAATAAAATGACACCCATTTATGCAATTAAAAAAATTTATGTCTCTTATTAGATAAAGCATATTTTCGTCTGATAAGGTACTTCTTCTTTAATGATTTCGATGATATTTTAGTTTTGATCAAAAAAATTTTATTTTTTACGACTTTCCGTAAAATATGTTAATGCCATCTGAAAGAGGAACAGATAAGCTTTTCATCGAGTTCTTAGTCGCAGAAGTCGGTTAAAGGATGCAAGAGTTATAAGCAAAAAACAAATCGGTGGTCAACACGATTCCGTCCTACTGCCGATTGTTTTCGCAAAGTACTTTTCTATAATTCTAGTATTTAATGGGAAAAACTGAAACGAATTTTTTGTCCATGAAAAAACTATTAATTCTGAATAAAATACAGCCCACTTATGCAATTAAAAAAATTTAAATGTCTCTTATTAGATAAGGCATATTTTCGTCTGATAAGGTACTTCTTCTTTCCGTAAAATATGTTAATGCCATCTGAAAGAGGAACAGATAAGCTTCTCATCGAGTTCCTAGTCGAAGAAGTCGGTTGAAGGATGCAAGAGTTATTAGCAAAAAACAAATCGGTGGTCAACACGATTCCGTCCTACTGCCGATTCTTATCGCAAAGTACTTTTCTATAATTCTAGTATTTAATGGGAAAAACTTAAACGAATTTTTTGTCCATGAAAACACTATTAATTCTGAATAAAATACAGCCCACTTATGCAATTAAAAAAATTTAAATGTCTCTTATTAGATAAGGCATATTTTCGTCTTATAAGGTACATCTTTATCAATGATTTCGAGGATATGTTAGTTTTGATCCAAAAAATTTTATTTCTTACGACTTTTCGTCAAATATGTTAATGCCATCTGAAAGAGGAAAAGATAAGCTTTCCATCGAGCTCTTAGTCGAAGAAGTCGGTCGAAGGATGCAAGAGTTATTAGCACAAACTAATCGGTGGTCAACACGATTCCGTCCTACTGCGGATTATTTTCGCAAGGTTCTTTTCTATAATTCTAGTATTTAATGGGAAAAACGTAAACGAATTTTTTGTCCATGAAAACACCATTAATTCTGAATAAAATACAGCCCACTTATGCAATTAAAAAAATTTAAATATCTCTTATTAGATAAGGCATATTTTCGTCTAAAAATGTACTTCTTTTTCAATGATTTCGAGGATATTTTAATTTTGAATAAAAAAATTTATTTCTTACGACTCTTCATTAAATATGTTAATGCCATCTGAAAGAGGAACAGATAAGCTTTCCATCGAGCTCTTAGTTGAAGAAGTCGGTCGAAGGATGCAAGAGTTATAAGCAAAAAACAAATCGGTGGTCAACACGATTCCGTCCTACTGCCGATTGTTTTCGCAAAGTACTTTTCTATAATTCTAGTATTTAATGGGAAAAACGTAAACGAATTTTTTGTCCATGAAAACACCATTAATTCTGAATAAAATACAGCCCACTTATGCAATTAAAAAAATTTAAATATCTCTTATTAGATAAGGCATATTTTCGTCTGATAAGGTACTTCTTCTTCAATGATTTCGAGGATATTTTTGTTTTGATCAAAAAATACTTATTTCTTACGACTTTTCGTAAAATATGTTATTGCCATCTCAAAGAGGAACAAATAAGCTTTCCATCGAGCTCTTAGTTGAAGAAGTCGGTCGAAGCATGCAAGAGTAATTAGCTAAAAACTAATCGGTGGTCAACACGATTCCGTTCTACTGCCGATTGTTTTCGCAAAGTACTTTTCTATAATTCTAGTATTTAATGGGAAAAACTTAAACGAATTTTTTGTCCATGAAAACACTATTAATTCTGAATAAAATACAGCCCACTTATGCAATTAAAAAAATTTAAATGTCTCTTATTAGATAAGGCATATTTTCGTCTGATAAGGTACTTCTTCTTAAATGATTTCGATGATATTTTAGTTTTGATCAAAAAAATTTTATTTTTTACGACTTTCCGTAAAATATGTTAATGCCATCTGAAAGAGGAACAAATAAGCTTTCCATCGAGCTTTTAGTTGAAGAAGTCGGTCGAAGCATGCAAGAGTAATTAGCCAAAAACTAATCGGTGGTCAACACGGTTCCGTCGTTCTGCCGATTGTTTTCGCAAAGTACTTTTCTATAATTCTAGTATTTAATGGGAAAAAATTAAACGAATTTTTTGTCTATGTAGAAAACTATTAATTCTGAATAAAATGGCACCCATTTATGTAATTAAAAAAATGTAAATGTCTCTTATTAGATAAGGCATATTTTCGTCTGATAAGGTACTTTTTCTTCAATGATTTCGAGGATATTTTTGTTTTGATCAAAAAATACTTATTTCTTACGACTTTTCGTAAAATATGTTATTGCCATCTCAAAGAGGAACAAATAAGCTTTCCATCGAGTTCTTAGTCGCAGAAGTCGGTTAAAGGATGCAAGAGTTATTAGCAAAAAACAAATCGGTGGTCAACACGATTCCGTGCTACTGCCGATTCTTTTCGCAAAGTACTTTTCTATAATTCTAGTATATAATGGCAAAAAACTTAAACGAATTTTTTGTCCATGAAAACACTATTAATTCTGAATAAAATACAGCCCACTTATGCAATTAAAAAAATTTAAATGTCTCTTATTAGATAAGGCATACGGTACTTCTTCTTCAATGATTTCGAGGATATTTTAGTTTTGATCAAAAAAATTTTATTTCTTACGACTTTTCGTCAAATATGTTAATGCCATCTGAAAGAGGAAAAGATAAGCTTTCCATCTTCCAGCTTTTAGTCGAAGAAGTCGGTCGAAGGATGCAAGAGTTATTAGCACAAACTAATCGGTGGTCAACACGATTCCGTCCTACTGCGGATTATTTTCGCAAAGTTCTTTTCTATAATTCTTTTATTTAATAAGAAGAAATTAAACGAATTTTTTATCCATGTAAAAAACTATTAATCCTGAATAAAATGCCGCCCATTTATGCAATTACAAAAAATTAAATGTCTCTTATTAGATAAGGCATATTTTCGTCTAAAAATGTACTTCTTTTTCAATGATTTCGCGGATATTTTAATTTTGAATAAAAAAATTTATTTCTTACGACTCTTCATAAAATATGTTAATGCCATCTGAAAGAGGAACAGATAAGCTTTCCATCGAGCTCTTAGTTGAAGAAGTCGGTCGAAGGATGCAAGAGTTATAAGCAAAAAACTAATCGGTGGTCAACACGATTCCGTCCTACTGCCGATTGTTTTCGCAAAGTACTTTTCTATAATTCTAGTATTTAATGGGAAAAACGTAAACGAATTTTTTGTCCATGAAAACACTATTAATTCTGAATAAAATACAGCCCACTTATGCAATTAAAAAAATTTAAATATCTCTTATTAGATAAGGCATATTTTCGTCTGATAAGGTACTTCTTCTTCAATGATTTCGAGGATATTTTAGTTTTGATCAAAAAAATTTTATTTCTTACGACTTTCCGTAAAAAATGTCAATGCCGTCTGAAAGAGGAACAAATAAGCTTTACATCGAGCTCTTAATCGAAAAAGTCGGTCGAACGATGCAAGAGTTATTAGCAAAAAACTAATCGGTGGTCAACACGGTTCCGTCCTACTGCCGATTCTAATCGCAAGGTACTTTTCTATAATTCCAGTATTTAATGGGAAAAAATTAAACGAATTTTTTGTCCATGTAAAAAACTATTAATTCTGAATAAAATGACACCCATTTATGCAATTAAAAAAATTAATGTCTCTTATTAGATAAGGCATATTTTCGTCTGATAAGGTACTTAATCTTCAATGACTCCGAGGATATTTTTGTTTTCATCAAAAAAATCTTATTTCTTACGACTTTTCGTAAAATATGTTAATGCCTTCTGAAAGAGGAACAAATAAGCTTTCCATCGAGCTTTTAGTTGAAGAAGTCGGTCGAAGCATGCAAGAGTAATTAGCCAAAAACTAATCGGTGGTCAACACGGTTCCGTCGTTCTGCCGATTGTTTTCGCAAAGTACTTTTCTATAATTCTAGTATTTAATGGGAAAAAATTAAACGAATTTTTTGTCTATGTAGAAAACTATTAATTCTGAATAAAATGGCACCCATTTATGTAATTAAAAAAATGTAAATGTCTCTTATTAGATAAGGCATATTTTCGTCTGATAAGGTACTTTTTCTTCAATGATTTCAAAGATATTCTAGTTTTGATCAAAAAACTTTTATTTCTTACGACTTTTCGTAAAATATGTTATTGGATAAGCCATATTTTCGTCTGATAAGGTACTTCTTCTTCAATGATTTCGAGGATATTTTAGTTTTGATCAAAAAAATTTTATTTCTTACGACTTTTCATAAATTATGTTAATGCCTTCTGAAAGAATAACAGATAAGCTTTCCATCGAGCTCTTAGTTGAAGAAGTCGGTCGAGCATGCAAGAAAAATTAGCCAAAAACTAATCGGTGGTCAAAACGATTCCGTCGTACTGCCGATTCTTTTCGCAAAGTACTTTTCTCTAACTCTAGTATTTGATGGAAAAATTTAAACGAATTTTTTGTTCAGGTAAAAAACTATTAATTCTGAATAAAATGCCGCCCATTTATGCAACTAAAAAAATTTAAATGTCTCTTATTAGATAAGGCATATTTTCGTCTGATAAGGTACATCTTTTTCAATGATTTCGAGGATATTTTAGTTTTGATCAAAAAAATTTATTTCTTACGACTTTTCGTAAAATATGTTAATGCCATCTGAAAGAGGAACAGATAAGCTTTCCATCGAGCTCTTAGTTGAAGAAGTCGGTTGAAGGATGCAAGAGTTATTAGCAAAAAACTAATCGGTGGTCAACAAGTTTCCGTCCTACTGCCGATTCTTTTCGTAAAGTACTTTTCTATAATTCTAGTATTTAATGGGAAAAAATTAAACGACTTTTTTGTCCATGTAAAAAACTATTAATTCTGAATAAAATGCCGCCCATTTATGCAATTCGAAAAAATTAAATGTCTCTTATTAGATAAGGCATATTTTCGTCTGATAAGGTACTTTTTCTTCAATGATTTCGATGATATTTTAGTTTTGATCCAAAAAATTTTATTTCTTACGACTTTTCGTAAAATATGTTAAAGCCATCTGAAAGAGGAACAGATAAGCTTTTTTAGTTTTGATCAAAAAAATTTTATTTCTTACGACTTTTCATAAAATATGTTGATGCCATCTGAAAGAGGAACAGATAAGCTTTCCATCGAGCTCTTAGTCGAAGAAGTCGGTTGAAGGATGCAAGAGTTACTAGCAAAAAACTAATCGGTGGTCAACACGTTTCCTTCCTACTGCCGATTCTTTTCGCAAACTCCTTTTCTATAATTCTAGTATTTAATGGGAAAAAATTTAACAAATTTTTTATCCAGGTGAAAAACTATTAATTCTGAATAAAATGCCGCCCATTTATGCAATTAAAAAAATTTAAATGTCTCTTATTAGATAAGGCATATTTTCGTCTTATAAGGTACATCTTTTTCAATGTTTTCGAGGATATTTTAGTTTTGATCAAAAAAATTTTATTTCTTACGACTTTTCGTAAAATATGTTAATGCCTTCTGAAAGAGGAACAGATAAGCTTTCCATCGAGCTTTTAGTCGAAGAAGTCGGTCGAAGGATGCAAGAGTAATGAGTAAAAAACTAATCGGTGGTCAACACGATTCCGTCCTACTGCCCATTCTTTTCGCAAAGTACTTTTCTATAATTCTAGTATTTGATGGGAAAAAATTAAACGAATTTTTTGTCCATGTAAAAAACTATTAATTCTGAAACAAATGCCGCCCATTTATGCAATTAAGAAAATTTAAATGTCTCTTATTAGATAAGGCATATTTTCGTCTGATAAGGTACTTCTTCTTCAATGATTTCGAGGATGTCTTAGTTTTCATCAAAAAAATTGTATTTCTTACGACTTTTCATAAAATATGTTAATGCCATCTGAAAGAGGAACAGAAAAGCTTTCCATCGAGCTCTTAGTCGAAGAAGTCAGTCGAAGGATGCAAGAGTTATTAGCAAAAAACTAATCGATGGTCAACACGATTTAGTCCTACTGCCGATTGTTTTCGCAAAGTACTTTTCTATAATTCTAATATTTAATGGGAAAAAATTAAACGAATTTTTTGTCCATGTTAAAATTTATTATTTCTGAATACAATGCCGCCCATTTATGCCATTGAAAAAATTTAAATGTCTCTTATTAGATAAGGCACATTTTCTTCTGATAAGGTACTTCTTCTTCAATGATTTCGAGGATATTTTAATTTTGATCAAAAAACTTTTATTTCTTACAACTTTTCGTAAAATATGTTAATGCCATCTGAAAGAGGAACAGATAAGCTTACCATTGAGCTCTAAGTCGAAGAAGTCGGTCGAAGTATGCAAGAGTTATTAGCACAAACTAATCGGTGGTCAAGACGATTCCGTCCTACTGCGGATTATTTTCGCAAAGTTCTTTTCTATAATTCTTTTATTTAATAAGAAAAAATTAAACGAATTTTTATCCATGTAAAAAACTATTAATTCTGAATAATATGCCGCCCATTTATGCCATTAAAAAAAATTAAATGTCTCTTATTAGATAAGGCATATTTTCGTCTTATAAGGTACATCTTTTTCAATGATTTCGAGGATATGTTAGTTTTGATCAAAAAAATTTTATTTCTTACGACTTTTCGTAAAATATGTTAATGCCTTCTGAAAGAGGAACAGATAAGCTGTCCATCGAGCTCTTAGTCGAAGAAGTCGGTCGAAGGATGCAAGAGTTATTAGCACAAGCTAATCGGTGGTCAACACGATTCCGTCCTACTGCCGATTCTTTTCGCAAAGTACTTTTCTATAATTCTAGTATTTAATGGGAAAAACTTAAACGAATTTTTTGTCCATGTAAAAAACTATTAATTCTGAATAATATGCCGCCCATTTATGCCATTAAAAAAAATTAAATGTCTCTTATTAGATAAGGCATATTTTCGTCTTATAAGGTACATCTTTTTCAATGATTTCGAGGATATGTTAGTTTTGATCAAAAAAATTTTATTTCTTACGACTTATCGTAAAATATGTTAATGCCTTCTGAAAGAGGAACAGATAAGCTTTTCATCGAGTTCTTAGTCGAAAGACTCGGTTGAAGGATGCAAGAGTTATTAGCAAAAAACAAATCGGTGGTCAACACGATTCCGTCCTACTGCCGATTCTTTTCGCAAAGTACTTTTCTATAATTCTAGTATTTAATGGGAAAAACTTAAACGAATTTTTTGTCCATGAAAACACTATTAATTCTGAATAAAATACAGCCCACTTATGCAATTAAAAAAATTTAAATGTCTCTTATTAGATAAGGCATATTTTCTTCTGATAAGGTACTTCTTCTTCAATGATTTCGAGGATATTTTAGTTTTGATCAAAAAAATTTTATTTCTTACGACTTTTCGTCAAATATGTTAATGCCATCTGAAAGAGGAAAAGATAAGCTTTCCATCGAGCTCTTAGTCGAAGAAGTCTGTCGAAGGATGCAAGAGTTATTAGCACAAACTAATCGGTGGTCAACACGATTCCGTCCTACTGCGGATTATTTTCGCAAAGTTCTTTTCTATAATTCTTTTATTTAATAAGAAAAAATTAAACGAATTTTTTATCCATGTAAAAAACTATTAATCCTGAATAAAATGCCGCCCATTTATGCAATTAAAAAAAATTAAATGTCTCTTATTAGATAAGGCATATTTTCGTCTAAAAATGTACCTCTTTTTCAATGATTTCGAGGATATTTTAATTTTGAATAAAAAAATTTATTTCTTACGACTCTTCATAAAATATGTTAATGCCTTCTCAAAGAGGAACAGATAAGCTTTCCATCGAGCTTTTAGTCAAAGAAGTCGGTTGAAGGATGCAAGAATTATAAGCAAAAAACTAATCGGTGGTCAACACGATTCAGTCCTACTGCCGATTGGTTTCGCAAAGTACTTTTCTATAAATCTAGTATTTAATGGGAAAAAATTAAACGAATTTTTTGTCTATGTAAAAAACTATTAATTCTGAATAAAATGCCACCCATTTATGCAATTAAAAAAATTTTAATGTCTCTTATTAGATAAGGCATATTTTCGACTGATAAGGTACTTTTTCTTCAATGATTTCGATGATATTTTAGTTTTGATCAAAAAAATTTTATTTCTTACGACTTTTCGTAAAATATGTTAATGCCATCTGAAAGAGGAACAGATAAGCTTTCCATCGAGCTTTTAGTCGAAGAAGTCGGTCGAAGGATGCAAGAGTTATAAGCAAAAAACTAATCGGTGGTCAACACGATTCCGTCCTACTGCCGATTGGTTTCGCAAAGTACTTTTCTATAAATCTAGTATTTAATGGGAAAAAATTAAACGAATTTTTTGTCTATGTAGAAAACTATTAATTCTGAATAAAATGCCAACCATTTATGCAATTAAAAAAATTTAAATGTCTCTTATTAGATAAGGCATATTTTCGTCTTATACGGTACATCTTTTTCAATGATTTCGAGGATAATTTAGTTTTGATCAAAAAAATTTTATTTCTTACGACTTTTCGTAAAATATGTTAATGCCTTCTGAAAGAGGAACAGATAAGCTTTCCATCGAGCTCTTAGTCGAAGAAGTCGGTCGAAGGATGCAAGAGTTTTTAGCAAAAAACTAATCGGTGGTCAACACGATTCCGTCCTACTGCGGATTATTTTCGCAAAGTTCTTTTCTATAATTCTTTTATTTAATAAGAAAAAATTAAACGAATTTTTTATCCATGTAAAAAACTATTAATCCTGAATAAAATGCCGCCCATTTATGCAATTAAAAAAATTAAATGTCTCTTATTAGATAAGGCATATTTTCGTCTGATAAGGTACTTCTTTTTCAATGATTTCGAGGATATTTTAGTTTTGATAAAAAAAATTGTATTTCTTACGACTTTTCGTCAAATATGTTAATGCCATCTGAAAGAAAAAAAGATAATCTTTCCATCGAGCTTTTAGTCGAAGAAGTCGGTCGAAGGATGCAAGAGTTATAAGAAAAAAACTAATCGGTGGTCAACACGATTCCGTCCTACTGCCGATTGTTTTCGCAAAGTACTTTTCTATAATTCTAGTATTTAATGGGAAAAACTGAAACGAATTTTTTGTCCATGAAAAAACTATTAATTCTGAAAAAAATGCCGCCCATTTATGCAATTAAGAAAATTTAAATGTCTGTTACTAGATAAGGCATATTTTGGTCTGATAAGGTACTTCTTCTTCAATGATTTCGAGGATATTTTAGTTTTCATGAAAAAAATTTTATTTCTTATGACTTTTCGTAAAAAATGTTAATGCCATCTGAAAGAGGAACAGATAAGCTTTCCATCGAGCTCTTAGTCGAAGAAGTCGGTCGAAGGATGCAAGAGTTATTAGCACAAACTAATCGGTGGTCAACACGATTCCGTCCTACTGCGGATTATTTTCGCAAAGTTCTTTTCTATAATTCTTTTATTTAATAAGAAAAAAATAAACGAATTTTTTATCCATGTAAAAAACTATTAATTCTGAATATAATGCCGCCCATTTATGCCATTAAAAAAATTTTAATGTCTCTTATTAGATAAGGCATATTTTCGTCTGATAAGGTACTTTTTCTTCAATGATTTCGATGATATTTTAGTTTTGATCAAAAAAATTTTATTTCTTACGACTTTTCGTAAAATATGTTAATGCCATCTGAAGGAGGAACAGATAAGCTTTCCATCGAGCTCTTAGTCGTAGAAGTCAATCGAAGGATGCAAGAGTTATCAGCAAAAAACTAATCGGTAATCAACACGATGCCGTCCTACTGCCGATTCTTTTCGCAAGTACTTTTCTATAATTCTAGTATTTAATGGGAAAAACTTAAACGAATTTTTTGTCCATGAAAAAACTATTAATTCTGAATAAAATGCCACCCATTTATGCCATTAAAAAAATTTTAATGTTTCTTATTAGATAAGGCATATTTTCGTCTGATAAGGTACTTTTTCTTCAATGATTTCGATGATATTTTAGTTTTGATCAAAAAAATTTTATTTCTTACGACTTTTCGTAAAATATGTTAATGCCATCTGAAAGAGGAACAGATAAGCTTTCCATCGAGCTTTTAGTCGAAGAAGTCGGTCGAAGGATGCAAGAGTTATAAGCAAAAAACTAATCGGTGGTCAACACGATTCCGTCCTACTGCCGATTGGTTTCGCAAAGTACTTTTCTATAAATCTAGTATTTAATGGGAAAAAATTAAACGAATTTTTTGTCTATGTAAAAAACTATTAATTCTGAATAAAATGCCACCCATTTATGCAATTAAAAAAATTTAAATGTCTCTTATTAGATAAGGCATATTTTCGTCTTATAAGGTACATCTTTTTCAATGATTTCGAGGATAATTTAGTTTTGATCAAAAAAATTTTATTTCTTACGACTTTTCGTAAAATATGTTAATGCCTTCTGAAAGAGGAACAGATAAGCTTACCATTGAGCTCTAAGTAGAAGAAGTCGGTCGAAGTATGCAAGAGTTATTAGCACAAACTAATCGGTGGTCAAGACGATTCCGTCCTACTGCGGATTATTTTCGCAAAGTTCTTTTCTATAATTCTTTTATTTAATAAGAAAAAATTAAACGAATTTTTATCCATGTAAAAAACTATTAATTCTGAATAATATGCCGCCCATTTATGCCATTAAAAAAAATTAAATGTCTCTTATTAGATAAGGCATATTTTCGTCTTATAAGGTACATCTTTTTCAATGATTTCGAGGATATGTTAGTTTTGATCAAAAAAATTTTATTTCTTACGACTTTTCGTAAAATATGTTAATGCCTTCTGAAAGAAGAACAGATAAGCTGTCCATCGAGCTCTTAGTCGAAGAAGTCGGTCGAAGGATGCAAGAGTTATTAGCACAAGCTAATCGGTGGTCAACACGATTCCGTCCTACTGCCGATTCTTTTCGCAAAGTACTTTTCTATAATTCTAGTATTTAATGGGAAAAACTTAAACGAATTTTTTGTCCATGTAAAAAACTATTAATTCTGAATAATATGCCGCCCATTTATGCCATTAAAAAAAATTAAATGTCTCTTATTAGATAAGGCATATTTTCGTCTTATAAGGTACATCTTTTTCAATGATTTCGAGGATATGTTAGTTTTGATCAAAAAAATTTTATTTCTTACGACTTTTCGTAAAATATGTTAATGCCTTCTGAAAGAGGAACAGATAAGCTTTTCATCGAGTTCTTAGTCGAAAGACTCGGTTGAAGGATGCAAGAGTTATTAGCAAAAAACAAATCGGTGGTCAACACGATTCCGTCCTACTGCCGATTCTTTTCGCAAAGTACTTTTCTATAATTCTAGTATTTAATGGGAAAAACTTAAACGAATTTTTTGTCCATGAAAACACTATTAATTCTGAATAAAATACAGCCCACTTATGCAATTAAAAAAATTTAAATGTCTCTTATTAGATAAGGCATATTTTCTTCTGATAAGGTACTTCTTCTTCAATGATTTCGAGGATATTTTAGTTTTGATCAAAAAAATTTTATTTCTTACGACTTTTCGTCAAATATGTTAATGCCATCTGAAAGAGGAAAAGATAAGCTTTCCATCGAGCTCTTAGTCGAAGAAGTCTGTCGAAGGATGCAAGAGTTATTAGCACAAACTAATCGGTGGTCAACACGATTCCGTCCTACTGCGGATTATTTTCGCAAAGTTCTTTTCTATAATTCTTTTATTTAATAAGAAAAAATTAAACGAATTTTTTATCCATGTAAAAAACTATTAATCCTGAATAAAATGCCGCCCATTTATGCAATTAAAAAAAATTAAATGTCTCTTATTAGATAAGGCATATTTTCGTCTAAAAATGTTCTTCTTTTTCAATGATTTGGAGGATATTTTAATTTTGAATAAAAAAATTTATTTCTTACGACTCTTCATAAAATATGTTAATGCCTTCTCAAAGAGGAACAGATAAGCTTTCCATCGAGCTTTTAGTCAAAGAAGTCGGTTGAAGGATGCAAGAATTATAAGCAAAAAACTAATCGGTGGTCAACACGATTCCGTCCTACTGCCGATTGGTTTCGCAAAGTACTTTTCTATAAATCTAGTATTTAATGGGAAAAAATTAAACGAATTTTTTGTCTATGTAAAAAACTATTAATTCTGAATAAAATGCCACCCATTTATGCAATTAAAAAAATTTTAATGTCTCTTATTAGATAAGGCATATTTTCGTCTGATAAGGTACTTTTTCTTCAATGATTTCGATGATATTTTAGTTTTGATCAAAAAAATTTTATTTCTTACGACTTTTCGTAAAATATGTTAATGCCATCTGAAAGAGGAACAGATAAGCTTTCCATCGAGCTTTTAGTCGAAGAAGTCGGTCGAAGGATGCAAGAGTTATAAGCAAAAAACTAATCGGTGGTCAACACGATTCCGTCCTACTGCCGATTGGTTTCGCAAAGTACTTTTCTATAAATCTAGTATTTAATGGGAAAAAATTAAACGAATTTTTTGTCTATGTAAAAAACTATTAATTCTGAATAAAATGCCACCCATTTATGCAATTAAAAAAATTTAAATGTCTCTTATTAGATAAGGCATATTTTCGTCTTATAAGGTACATCTTTTTCAATGATTTCGAGGATAATTTAGTTTTGATCAAAAAAATTTTATTTCTTACGACTTTTCGTAAAATATGTTAATGCCTTCTGAAAGAGGAACAGATAAGCTTTCCATCGAGCTCTTAGTCGAAGAAGTCGGTCGAAGGATGCAAGAGTTTTTAGCAAAAAACTAATCGGTGGTCAACACGATTCCGTCCTACTGCGGATTATTTTCGCAAAGTTCTTTTCTATAATTCTTTTATTTAATAAGAAAAAATTAAACGAATTTTTTATCCATGTAAAAAACTATTAATCCTGAATAAAATGCCGCCCATTTATGCAATTAAAAAAAATTAAATGTCTCTTATTAGATAAGGCATATTTTCGTCTGATAAGGTACTTCTTTTTCAATGATTTCGAGGATATTTTAGTTTTGATCAAAAAAATTTTATTTCTTACGACTTTCCGTAAAATATGTTAATGCCATCTGAAAAAGGAACAGATAAGCTTTTCATCGAGTTCTTAGTCGAAGAAGTCGGTTGAAGGATGCAAGAGTTATTAGCAAAAAACTAATCGGTGGTCAACACGATTCCGTCCTACTGCCGATTCTTTTCGCAAAGTACTTTTCTATAATTCTAGTTTTTAATGGGAAAAAATTAAACGAATTTTTTATCCAGGTAAAAAACTATTAATTCTGAATAAAATGGCGCCCATTTATGCCTTTGAAAAAATTTAAATGTCTCTTATTAGATAAGGCATATTTTCTTCTGATAAGGTACTTCTTCTTCAATGATTTCGAGGATATTTTAGTTTTGATCAAAAAAATTTTATTTCTTACGACTTTTCGTCAAATATGTTAATGCCATCTGAAAGAGGAAAACATAAGCTTTCCATCGAGCTTTTAATCGAAGAAGTCGGTCGAAGGATGCAAGAGTTATAAGCAAAAAACTAATCGGTGGTCAACACGATTCCGTCCTACTGCCAATTCTTTTCGCAAAGTACTTTTCTATAATTCTAGTATTTAATGGAAAAAACTTAAACGAATTTTTTGGCCATGAAAAAACTATTAATTCTGAATAAAATACAGCCCACTTATGCAATTACAAAAATTTAAATGTCTCTTATAAGATAAAGCATATTTTCTTCTGATAAGGTACTTCTTCTTCAATGATTTCGAGGATATTTTAGTTTTGATCAAAAAAATTGTATTTCTTACGACTTTTCGTCAAATATGTTAATGCCATCTGAAAGAGAAAAAGATAAGCTTTCCATCGAGCTTTTAGTCGAAGAAGTCGGTCGAAGGATGCAAGAGTTATAAGCAAAAAAACTAATCGGTGGTCAACACGATTCCGTCCTACTGCCGATTGGTTTCGCAAAGTACTTTTCTATAAATCTAGTATTTAATGGGAAAAAATTAAACGAATTTTTTGTCTATGTAAAAAACTATTAATTCTGAATAAAATGCCACCCATTTATGCAATTAAAAAAATTTAAATGTCTCTTATTAGATAAGGCATATTTTCGTCTTATAAGGTACATCTTTTTCAATGATTTCGAGGATAATTTAGTTTTGATCAAAAAAATTTTATTTCTTACGACTTTTCGTAAAATATGTTAATGCCTTCTGAAAGAGGAACAGATAAGCTTTCCATCGAGCTCTTAGTCGAAGAAGTCGGTCGAAGGATGCAAGAGTTTTTAGCAAAAAACTAATCGGTGGTCAACACGATTCCGTCCTACTGCGGATTATTTTCGCAAAGTTCTTTTCTATAATTCTTTTATTTAATAAGAAAAAATTAAACGAATTTTTTATCCATGTAAAAAACTATTAATCCTGAATAAAATGCCACCCATTTATGCAATTAAAAAAAATTAAATGTCTCTTATTAGATAAGGCATATTTTCGTCTGATAAGGTACTTCTTTTTCAATGATTTCGAGGATATTTTAGTTTTGATCAAAAAAATTTTATTTCTTACGACTTTCCGTAAAATATGTTAATGCCATCTGAAAAAGGAACAGATAAACTTTTCATCGAGTTCTTAGTCGAAGAAGTCGGTTGAAGGATGCAAGAGTTATTAGCAAAAAACTAATCGGTGGTCAACACGATTCCGTCCTACTGCCAATTCTTTTCGCAAAGTACTTTTCTATAATTCTAGTATTTAATGGGAAAAAATTAAACGAATTTTTTATCCAGGTAAAAAACTATTAATTCTGAATAAAATGGCGCCCATTTATGCCATTGAAAAAATTTAAATGTCTCTTATTAGATAAGGCATATTTTCTTCTGATAAGGTACTTCTTCTTCAATGATTTCGAGGATATTTTAGTTTTGATCAAAAAAATTTTATTTCTTACGACTTTCCGTAAAAATGTTAATGCCATCTGAAAAAGGAACAGATAAGCTTTTCATCGAGTTCTTAGTCGAAGAAGTCGGTCGAAGGATGCAAGAGTTTTTAGCAAAAAACTAATCGGTGGTCAACACGATTCCGTCCTACTGCGGATTATTTTCGCAAAGTTCTTTTCTATAATTCTTTTATTTAATAAGAAAAAATTAAACGAATTTTTTATCCATGTAAAAAACTATAATCCTGAATAAAATGCCACCCATTTATGCAATTAAAAAAAATTAAATGTCTCTTATTAGATAAGGCATATTTTCGTCTGATAAGGTACTTCTTTTTCAATGATTTCGAGGATATTTTAGTTTTGATCAAAAAAATTTTATTTCTTACGACTTTCCGTAAAATATGTTAATGCCATCTGAAAAAGGAACAGATAAGCTTTTCATCGAGTTCTTAGTCGAAGAAGTCGGTCGAAGGATGCAAGAGTTTTTAGCAAAAAACTAATCGGTGGTCAACACGATTCCGTCCTACTGCGGATTATTTTCGCAAAGTTCTTTTCTATAATTCTTTTATTTAATAAGAAAAAATTAAACGAATTTTTTATCCAGGTAAAAAACTATTAATTCTGAATAAAATGGCGCCCATTTATGCCATTGAAAAAGTTTAAATGTCTCTTATTAGATAAGGCATATTTTCTTCTGATAAGGTACTTCTTCTTCAATGATTTCGAGGATATTTTAGTTTTGATCAAAAAAATTTTATTTCTTACGACTTTCCGTAAAATATGTTAATGCCATCTGAAAAAGGAACAGATAAGCTTTTCATCGAGTTCTTAGTCGAAGAAGTCGGTCGAAGGATGCAAGAGTTTTTAGCAAAAAACTAATCGGTGGTCAACACGATTCCGTCCTACTGCCGATTGGTTTCGCAAAGTACTTTTCTATAAATCTAGTATTTAATGGGAAAAAATTAAACGAATTTTTTATCCATGTAAAAAACTATTAATCCTGAATAAAATGCCACCCATTTATGCAATTAAAAAAAATTAAATGTCTCTTATTAGATAAGGCATATTTTCGTCTGATAAGGTACTTCTTTTTCAATGATTTCGAGGATATTTTAGTTTTGATCAAAAAAATTTTATTTCTTACGACTTTCCGTAAAATATGTTAATGCCATCTGAAAAAGGAACAGATAAGCTTTTCATCGAGTTCTTAGTCGAAGAAGTCGGTCGAAGGATGCAAGAGTTTTTAGCAAAAAACTAATCGGTGGTCAACACGATTCCGTCCTACTGCGGATTATTTTCGCAAAGTTCTTTTCTATAATTCTTTTATTTAATAAGAAAAAATTAAACGAATTTTTTATCCATGTAAAAAACTATAATCCTGAATAAAATGCCACCCATTTATGCAATTAAAAAAAATTAAATGTCTCTTATTAGATAAGGCATATTTTCGTCTGATAAGGTACTTCTTTTTCAATGATTTCGAGGATATTTTAGTTTTGATCAAAAAAATTTTATTTCTTACGACTTTCCGTAAAATATGTTAATGCCATCTGAAAAAGGAACAGATAAGCTTTTCATCGAGTTCTTAGTCGAAGAAGTCGGTCGAAGGATGCAAGAGTTTTTAGCAAAAAACTAATCGGTGGTCAACACGATTCCGTCCTACTGCGGATTATTTTCGCAAAGTTCTTTTCTATAATTCTTTTATTTAATAAGAAAAAATTAAACGAATTTTTTATCCAGGTAAAAAACTATTAATTCTGAATAAAATGGCGCCCATTTATGCCATTGAAAAAGTTTAAATGTCTCTTATTAGATAAGGCATATTTTCTTCTGATAAGGTACTTCTTCTTCAATGATTTCGAGGATATTTTAGTTTTGATCAAAAAAATTTTATTTCTTACGACTTTCCGTAAAATATGTTAATGCCATCTGAAAAAGGAACAGATAAGCTTTTCATCGAGTTCTTAGTCGAAGAAGTCGGTCGAAGGATGCAAGAGTTTTTAGCAAAAAACTAATCGGTGGTCAACACGATTCCGTCCTACTGCCGATTGGTTTCGCAAAGTACTTTTCTATAAATCTAGTATTTAATGGGAAAAAATTAAACGAATTTTTTATCCATGTAAAAAACTATTAATCCTGAATAAAATGCCACCCATTTATGCAATTAAAAAAAATTAAATGTCTCTTATTAGATAAGGCATATTTTCGTCTGATAAGGTACTTCTTTTTCAATGATTTCGAGGATATTTTAGTTTTGATCAAAAAAATTTTATTTCTTACGACTTTCCGTAAAATATGTTAATGCCATCTGAAAAAGGAACAGATAAGCTTTTCATCGAGTTCTTAGTCGAAGAAGTCGGTCGAAGGATGCAAGAGTTTTTAGCAAAAAACTAATCGGTGGTCAACACGATTCCGTCCTACTGCGGATTATTTTCGCAAAGTTCTTTTCTATAATTCTTTTATTTAATAAGAAAAAATTAAACGAATTTTTTATCCAGGTAAAAAACTATTAATTCTGAATAAAATGGCGCCCATTTATGCCATTGAAAAAATTTAAATGTCTCTTATAAGATAAAGCATATTTTCGTCTGATAAGGTACTTCTTCTTTAATGATTTCGAGGATATTTTAGTTTTGATCATAAAAATTTTATTTCTTACGACTTTCCGTAAAATATGTTAATGCCATCTGAAAGAGGAACAGATAAGCTTTTCATCGAGTTCTTAGTCGAAGAAGTCGGTTGAAGGATGCAAGAGTTATTAGCAAAAAACTAATCGGTGGTCAACACGATTCCGTCCTACTGCCGATTCTTTTCGCAAAGTACTTTTCTATAATTCTAGTATTTAATGGTAAAAAATTAAACGAATTTTTTATCCATGTTAAAAACTATTAATTCTGAATAAAATGCCGCCCATTTATGCAACTAAAAAAATTAAAATGTCTCTTATTAGATAAGGCATATTTTCTTCTGATAAGGTACTTCTTCTTCAATGATTTCGAGGATATTTTAGTTTTGATCAAAAAAATTGTATTTCTTACGACTTTTCGTCAAATATGTTAATGCCATCTGAAAGAGAAAAGGATAAGCTTTCCATCGAGCTTTTAGTCGAAGAAGTCGGTCGAAGGATGCAAGAGTTATAAGAAAAAAACTAATCGGTGGTCAACACGATTCCGTCCTACTGCCGATTGTTTTCGCAAAGTACTTTTCTATAATTCTAGTATTTAATGGGAAAAACTTAAACGAATTTTTTGTCCATGAAAAAACTATTAATTCTGAAAAAAATGCCGCCCATTTATGCAATTAAGAAAATTTAAATGTCTGTTACTAGATAAGGCATATTTTGGTCTGATAAGGTACTTCTTCTTCAATGATTTCGAGGATATTTTAGTTTTGATCAAAAAAATTTTATTTCGTACGACTTTCCGTAAAATATGTTAATGCCATCTGAAAAAGGAACAGATAAGCTTTTCATCGAGTTCTTAGTCGAAGAAGTCGGTTGAAGGATGCAAGAGTTATTAGCAAAAAACTAATCGGTGGTCAACACGATTCCGTCCTACTGCCAATTCTTTTCGCAAAGTACTTTTCTATAATTCTAGTATTTAATGGAAAAAACTTAAACGAATTTTTTGGCCATGTAAAAAACTATTAATCCTGAATAAAATGCCACCCATTTATGCAATTAAAAAAAAATAAATGTCTCTTATTAGATAAGGCATATTTTCGTCTGATAAGGTACTTCTTTTTCAATGATTTCGAGGATATTTTAGTTTTGATCATAAAAATTTTATTTCTTACGACTTTCCGTAAAATATGTTAATGCCATCTGAAAAAGGAACAGATAAGCTTTTCATCGAGTTCTTAGTCGAAGAAGTCGGTCGAAGGATGCAAGAGTTTTTAGCAAAAAACTAATCGGTGGTCAACACGATTCCGTCCTACTGCGGATTATTTTCGCAAAGTTCTTTTCTATAATTCTTTTATTTAATAAGAAAAAATTAAACGAATTTTTTATCCAGGTAAAAAACTATTAATTCTGAATAAAATGGCGCCCATTTATGCCATTGAAAAAATTTAAATGTCTCTTATTAGATAAGGCATATTTTCTTCTGATAAGGTACTTCTTCTTCAATGATTTCGAGGATATTTTAGTTTTGATCAAAAAAATTTTATTTCTTACGACTTTCCGTAAAATATGTTAATGCCATCTGAAAAAGGAACAGATAAGCTTTTCATCGAGTTCTTAGTCGAAGAAGTCGGTCGAAGGATGCAAGAGTTTTTAGCAAAAAACTAATCGGTGGTCAACACGATTCCTTCCTACTGCGGATTATTTTCGCAAAGTTCTTTTCTATAATTCTTTTATTTAATAAGAAAAAATTAAACGAATTTTTTATCCATGTAAAAAACTATTAATCCTGAATAAAATGCCACCCATTTATGCAATTAAAAAAAATTAAATGTCTCTTATTAGATAAGGCATATTTTCGTCTGATAAGGTACTTCTTTTTCAATGATTTCGAGGATATTTTAGTTTTGATCAAAAAAATTTTATTTCTTACGACTTTCCGTAAAATATGTTAATGCCATCTGAAAAAGGAACAGATAAGCTTTTCATCGAGTTCTTAGTCGAAGAAGTCGGTCGAAGGATGCAAGAGTTTTTAGCAAAAAACTAATCGGTGGTCAACACGATTCCTTCCTACTGCGGATTATTTTCGCAAAGTTCTTTTCTATAATTCTTTTATTTAATAAGAAAAAATTAAACGAATTTTTTATCCAGGTAAAAAACTATTAATTCTGAATAAAATGGCGCCCATTTATGCCATTGAAAAAATTTAAATGTCTCTTATAAGATAAAGCATATTTTCGTCTGATAAGGTACATCTTCTTTAATGATTTCGAGGATATTTTAGTTTTGATCAAAAAAATTTTATTTCTTACGACTTTCCGTAAAATATGTTAATGCCATCTGAAAGAGGAACAGATAAGCTTTTCATCGAGTTCTTAGTCGAAGAAGTCGGTTGAAGGATGCAAGAGTTATTAGCAAAAAACTAATCGGTGGTCAACATGATTCCGTCCTACTGCCGATTCTTTTCGCAAAGTACTTTTCTATAATTCTAGTATTTAATGGTAAAAAATTAAACGAATTTTTTATCCATGTAAAAAACTATTAATTCTGAATAAAATGCCGCCCATTTATGCAACTAAAAAAATTAAAATGTCTCTTATTAGATAAGGCATATTTTCTTCTGATAAGGTACTTCTTCTTCAATGATTTCGAGGATATTTTAGTTTTGATCAAAAAAATTGTATTTCTTACGACTTTTCGTCAAATATGTTAATGCCATCTGAAAGAGAAAAAGATAAGCTTTCCATCGAGCTTTTAGTCGAAGAAGTCGGTCGAAGGATGCAAGAGTTATAAGAAAAAAACTAATCGGTGGTCAACACGATTCCGTCCTACTGCCGATTGTTTTCGCAAAGTACTTTTCTATAATTCTAGTATTTAATGGGAAAAAATTAAACGAATTTTTTATCCAGGTAAAAAACTATTAATTCTGAATAAAATGGCGCCCATTTATGCCATTGAAAAAATTTAAATGTCTCTTATTAGATAAGGCATATTTTCTTCTGATAAGGTACTTCTTCTTCAATGATTTCGAGGATATTTTAGTTTTGATCAAAAAAATTTTATTTCTTACGACTTTCCGTAAAATATGTTAATGCCATCTGAAAAAGGAACAGATAAGCTTTTCATCGAGTTCTTAGTCGAAGAAGTCGGTCGAAGGATGCAAGAGTTTTTAGCAAAAAACTAATCGGTGGTCAACACGATTCCGTCCTACTGCGGATTATTTTCGCAAAGTTCTTTTCTATAATTCTTTTATTTAATAAGAAAAAATTAAACGAATTTTTTATCCATGTAAAAAACTATTAATCCTGAATAAAATGCCACCCATTTATGCAATTAAAAAAAATTAAATGTCTCTTATTAGATAAGGCATATTTTCGTCTGATAAGGTACTTCTTTTTCAATGATTTCGAGGATATTTTAGTTTTGATCAAAAAAATTTTATTTCTTACGACTTTCCGTAAAATATGTTAATGCCATCTGAAAAAGGTACAGATAAGCTTTTCATCGAGTTCTTAGTCGAAGAAGTCGGTCGAAGGATGCAAGAGTTTTTAGCAAAAAACTAATCGGTGGTCAACACGATTCCGTCCTACTGCGGATTATTTTCGCAAAGTTCTTTTCTATAATTCTTTTATTTAATAAGAAAAAATTAAACGAATTTTTTATCCATGTAAAAAACTATTAATCCTGAATAAAATGCCGCCCATTTATGCAATTAAAAAAAATTAAATGTCTCTTATTAGATAAGGCATATTTTCGTCTGATAAGGTACTTCTTTTTCAATGATTTCGAGGATATTTTAGTTTTGATCAAAAAAATTTTATTTCTTACGACTTTCCGTAAAATATGTTAATGCCATCTGAAAAAGGAACAGATAAGCTTTTCATCGAGTTCTTAGTCGAAGAAGTCGGTTGAAGGATGCAAGAGTTATTAGCAAAAAACTAATCGGTGGTCAACACGATTCCGTCCTACTGCCGATTCTTTTCGCAAAGTACTTTTCCATAATTCTAGTTTTTAATGGGAAAAAATTAAACGAATTTTTTATCCAGGTAAAAAACTATTAATTCTGAATAAAATGGCGCCCATTTATGCCTTTGAAAAAATTTAAATGTCTCTTATTAGATAAGGCATATTTTTTTCTGATAAGGTACTTCTTCTTCAATGATTTCGAGGATATTTTAGTTTTGATCAAAAAAATTTTATTTCTTACGACTTTTCGTCAAATATGTTAATGCCATCTGAAAGAGGAAAACATAAGCTTTCCATCGAGCTTTTAATCGAAGAAGTCGGTCGAAGGATGCAAGAGTTATAAGCAAAAAACTAATCGGTGGTCAACACGATTCCGTCCTACTGCCAATTCTTTTCGCAAAGTACTTTTCTATAATTCTAGTATTTAATGGAAAAAACTTAAACGAATTTTTTGGCCATGAAAAAACTATTAATTCTGAATAAAATACAGCCCACTTATGCAATTACAAAAATTTAAATGTCTCTTATAAGATAAAGCATATTTTCGTCTGATAAGGTACTTCTTCTTTAATGATTTCGATGATATTTTAGTTTTGATCAAAAAAATTTTATTTCTTACGACTTTCCGTAAAATATGTTAATGCCATCTGAAAGAGGAACAGATAAGCTTTTCATCGAGTTCTTAGTCGAAGAAGTCGGTTGAAGGATGCAAGAGTTATTAGCAAAAAACTAATCGGTGGTCAACACGATTCCGTCCTACTGCCGATTCTTTTCGCAAAGTACTTTTCTATAATTCTAGTATTTAATGGTAAAAAATTAAACGAATTTTTTATCCATGTAAAAAACTATTAATTCTGAATAAAATGCCGCCCATTTATGCAACTAAAAAAATTTAAATGTCTCTTATTAGATAAGGCATATTTTCTTCTGATAAGGTACTTCTTCTTCAATGATTTCGAGGATATTTTAGTTTTGATCAAAAAAATTGTATTTCTTACGACTTTTCGTCAAATATGTTAATGCCATCTGAAAGAGAAAAAGATAAGCTTTCCATCGAGCTTTTAGTCGAAGAAGTCGGTCGAAGGATGCAAGAGTTATAAGAAAAAAACTAATCGGTGGTCAACACGATTCCGTCCTACTGCCGATTGTTTTCGCAAAGTACTTTTCTATAATTCTAGTATTTAATGGGAAAAACTGAAACGAATTTTTTGTCCATGAAAAAACTATTAATTCTGAAAAAAATGCCGCCCATTTATGCAATTAAGAAAATTTAAATGTCTGTTACGAGATAAGGCATATTTTGGTCTGATAAGGTACTTCTTCTTCAATGATTTCGAGGATATTTTAGTTTTCATGAAAAAAATTTTATTTCTTATGACTTTTCGTAAAAAATGTTAATGCCATCTGAAAGAGGAACAGATAAGCTTTCCATCGAGCTCTTAGTCGAAGAAGTCGGTCGAAGGATGCAAGAGTTATTAGCACAAACTAATCGGTGGTCAACACGATTCCGTCCTACTGCGGATTATTTTCGCAAAGTTCTTTTCTATAATTCTTTTATTTAATAAGAAAAAAATAAACGAATTTTTTATCCATGTAAAAAACTATTAATTCTGAATATAATGCCGCCCATTTATGCCATTAAAAAAATTTTAATGTCTCTTATTAGATAAGGCATATTTTCGTCTGATAAGGTACTTTTTCTTCAATGATTTCGATGATATTTTAGTTTTGATCAAAAAAATTTTATTTCTTACGACTTTTCGTAAAATATGTTAATGCCATCTGAAGGAGGAACAGATAAGCTTTCCATTGAGCTTTTAGTCGAAGAAGTCGGTCGAAGGATGCAAGAGTTATAAGCAAAAAACTAATCGGTGGTCAACACGATTCCGTCCTACTGCCGATTGTTTTCGCAAAGTACTTTTCTATAATTCTAGTATTTAATGGGAAAAACTTAAACGAATTTTTTGTCCATGAAAAAACTATTAATTCTGAATAAAATGCCACCCATTTATGCCATTAAAAAAATTTTAATGTTTCTTATTAGATAAGGCATATTTTCGTCTGATAAGGTACTTTTTCTTCAATGATTTCGATGATATTTTAGTTTTGATCAAAAAAATTTTATTTCTTACGACTTTTCGTTAAATATGTTAATGCCATCTGAAAGAGGAACAGATAAGCTTTCCATCGAGCTTTTAGTCGAAGAAGTCGGTCGAAGGATGCAAGAGTTATAAGCAAAAAACTAATCGGTGGTCAACACGATTCCGTCCTACTGCCGATTGGTTTCGCAAAGTACTTTTCTATAATTCTAGTATTTAATGGGAAAAACTTAAACGAATTTTTTGTCCATGAAAAAACTATTAATTCTGAATAAAATGCCACCCATTTATGCCATTAAAAAAATTTTAATGTTTCTTATTAGATAAGGCATATTTTCGTCTGATAAGGTACTTTTTCTTCAATGATTTCGATGATATTTTAGTTTTGATCAAAAAAATTTTATTTCTTACGACTTTTCGTAAAATATGTTAATGCCATCTGAAAGAGGAACAGATAAGCTTTCCATCGAGCTTTTAGTCGAAGAAGTCGGTCGAAGGATGCAAGAGTTATAAGCAAAAAACTAATCGGTGGTCAACACGATTCCGTCCTACTGCCGATTGGTTTCGCAAAGTACTTTTCTATAAATCTAGTATTTAATGGGAAAAAATTAAACGATTTTTTTGTCTATGTAAAAAACTATTAATTCTGAATAAAATGCCACCCATTTATGCAATTAAAAAAATTTAAATGTCTCTTATTAGATAAGGCATATTTTCGTCTTATAAGGTACATCTTTTTCAATGATTTCGAGGATAATTTAGTTTTGATCAAAAAAATTTTATTTCTTACGACTTTTCGAAAAATATGTTAATGCCTTCTGAAAGAGGAACAGATAAGCTTTCCATCGAGCTCTTAGTCGAAGAAGTCGGTCGAAGGATGCAAGAGTTTTTAGCAAAAAACTAATCGGTGGTCAACACGATTCCGTCCTACTGCGGATTATTTTCGCAAAGTTCTTTTCTATAATTCTTTTATTTAATAAGAAAAAATTAAACGAATTTTTTATCCATGTAAAAAACTATTAATCCTGAATAAAATGCCACCCATTTATGCAATTAAAAAAAATTAAATGTCTCTTATTAGATAAGGCATATTTTCGTCTGATAAGGTACTTCTTTTTCAATGATTTCGAGGATATTTTAGTTTTGATCAAAAAAATTTTATTTCTTACGACTTTCCGTAAAATATGTTAATGCCATCTGAAAAAGGAACAGATAAGCTTTTCATCGAGTTCTTAGTCGAAGAAGTCGGTTGAAGGATGCAAGAGTTATTAGCAAAAAACTAATCGGTGGTCAACACGATTCCGTCCTACTGCCAATTCTTTTCGCAAAGTACTTTTCTATAATTCTAGTATTTAATGGGAAAAAATTAAACGAATTTTTTATCCAGGTAAAAAACTATTAATTCTGAATAAAATGGCGCCCATTTATGCCATTGAAAAAATTTAAATGTCTCTTATTAGATAAGGCATATTTTCTTCTGATAAGGTACTTCTTCTTCAATGATTTCGAGGATATTTTAGTTTTGATCAAAAAAATTTTATTTCTTACGACTTTCCGTAAAATATGTTAATGCCATCTGAAAAAGGAACAGATAAGCTTTTCATCGAGTTCTTAGTCGAAGAAGTCGGTCGAAGGATGCAAGAGTTTTTAGCAAAAAACTAATCGGTGGTCAACACGATTCCGTCCTACTGCGGATTATTTTCGCAAAGTTCTTTTCTATAATTCTTTTATTTAATAAGAAAAAATTAAACGAATTTTTTATCCATGTAAAAAACTATTAATCCTGAATAAAATGCCACCCATTTATGCAATTAAAAAAAATTAAATGTCTCTTATTAGATAAGGCATATTTTCGTCTGATAAGGTACTTCTTTTTCAATGATTTCGAGGATATTTTAGTTTTGATCAAAAAAATTTTATTTCTTACGACTTTCCGTAAAATATGTTAATGCCATCTGAAAAAGGAACAGATAAGCTTTTCATCGAGTTCTTAGTCGAAGAAGTCGGTCGAAGGATGCAAGAGTTATAAGCAAAAAACTAATCGGTGGTCAACACGATTCCGTCCTACTGCCGATTGGTTTCGCAAAGTACTTTTCTATAAATCTAGTATTTAATGGGAAAAAATTAAACGAATTTTTTGTCTATGTAAAAAACTATTAATTCTGAATAAAATGCCACCCATTTATGCAATTAAAAAAATTTAAATGTCTCTTATTAGATAAGGCATATTTTCGTCTGATAAGGTACTTCTTTTTCAATGATTTCGAGGATAATTTAGTTTTGATCAAAAAAATTTTATTTCTTACGACTTTTCGAAAAATATGTTAATGCCTTCTGAAAGAGGAACAGATAAGCTTTCCATCGAGCTCTTAGTCGAAGAAGTCGGTCGAAGGATGCAAGAGTTTTTAGCAAAAAACTAATCGGTGGTCAACACGATTCCGTCCTACTGCGGATTATTTTCGCAAAGTTCTTTTCTATAATTCTTTTATTTAATAAGAAAAAATTAAACGAATTTTTTATCCAGGTAAAAAACTATTAATTCTGAATAAAATGGCGCCCATTTATGCCATTGAAAAAATTTAAATGTCTCTTATTAGATAAGGCATATTTTCTTCTGATAAGGTACTTCTTCTTCAATGATTTCGAGGATATTTTAGTTTTGATCAAAAAAATTTTATTTCTTACGACTTTCCGTAAAATATGTTAATGCCATCTGAAAAAGGAACAGATAAGCTTTTCATCGAGTTCTTAGTCGAAGAAGTCGGTCGAAGGATGCAAGAGTTTTTAGCAAAAAACTAATCGGTGGTCAACACGATTCCGTCCTACTGCGGATTATTTTCGCAAAGTTCTTTTCTATAATTCTTTTATTTAATAAGAAAAAATTAAACGAATTTTTTATCCATGTAAAAAACTATTAATCCTGAATAAAATGCCACCCATTTATGCAATTAAAAAAAATTAAATGTCTCTTATTAGATAAGGCATATTTTCGTCTGATAAGGTACTTCTTTTTCAATGATTTCGAGGATATTTTAGTTTTGATCAAAAAAATTTTATTTCTTACGACTTTCCGTAAAATATGTTAATGCCATCTGAAAGAGGAACAGATAAGCTTTTCATCGAGTTCTTAGTCGAAGAAGTCGGTTGAAGGATGCAAGAGTTATTAGCAAAAAACTAATCGGTGGTCAACACGATTCCGTCCTACTGCCGATTCTTTTCGCAAAGTACTTTTCTATAATTCTAGTATTTAATGGTAAAAAATTAAACGAATTTTTTATCCATGTAAAAAACTATTAATTCTGAATAAAATGCCGCCCATTTATGCAACTAAAAAAATTAAAATGTCTCTTATTAGATAAGGCATATTTTCTTCTGATAAGGTACTTCTTCTTCAATGATTTCGAGGATATTTTAGTTTTGATCAAAAAAATTGTATTTCTTACGACTTTTCGTCAAATATGTTAATGCCATCTGAAAGAGAAAAAGATAAGCTTTCCATCGAGCTTTTAGTCGAAGAAGTCGGTCGAAGGATGCAAGAGTTATAAGAAAAAAACTAATCGGTGGTCAACACGATTCCGTCCTACTGCCGATTGTTTTCGCAAAGTACTTTTCTATAATTCTAGTATTTAATGGGAAAAAATTAAACGAATTTTTTATCCAGGTAAAAAACTATTAATTCTGAATAAAATGGCGCCCATTTATGCCATTGAAAAAATTTAAATGTCTCTTATTAGATAAGGCATATTTTCTTCTGATAAGGTACTTCTTCTTCAATGATTTCGAGGATATTTTAGTTTTGATCAAAAAAATTTTATTTCTTACGACTTTCCGTAAAATATGTTAATGCCATCTGAAAAAGGAACAGATAAGCTTTTCATCGAGTTCTTAGTCGAAGAAGTCGGTCGAAGGATGCAAGAGTTTTTAGCAAAAAACTAATCGGTGGTCAACACGATTCCGTCCTACTGCGGATTATTTTCGCAAAGTTCTTTTCTATAATTCTTTTATTTAATAAGAAAAAATTAAACGAATTTTTTATCCATGTAAAAAACTATTAATCCTGAATAAAATGCCACCCATTTATGCAATTAAAAAAAATTAAATGTCTCTTATTAGATAAGGCATATTTTCGTCTGATAAGGTACTTCTTTTTCAATGATTTCGAGGATATTTTAGTTTTGATCAAAAAAATTTTATTTCTTACGACTTTCCGTAAAATATGTTAATGCCATCTGAAAAAGGAACAGATAAGCTTTTCATCGAGTTCTTAGTCGAAGAAGTCGGTCGAAGGATGCAAGAGTTTTTAGCAAAAAACTAATCGGTGGTCAACACGATTCCGTCCTACTGCGGATTATTTTCGCAAAGTTCTTTTATATAATTCTTTTATTTAATAAGAAAAAATTAAACGAATTTTTTATCCAGGTAAAAAACTATTAATTCTGAATAAAATGGCGCCCATTTATGCCATTGAAAAAATTTAAATGTCTCTTATTAGATAAGGCATATTTTCTTCTGATAAGGTACTTCTTCTTCAATGATTTCGAGGATATTTTAGTTTTGATCAAAAAAATTTTATTTCTTACGACTTTCCGTAAAATATGTTAATGCCATCTGAAAAAGGAACAGATAAGCTTTTCATCGAGTTCTTAGTCGAAGAAGTCGGTCGAAGGATGCAAGAGTTTTTAGCAAAAAACTAATCGGTGGTCAACACGATTCCGTCCTACTGCGGATTATTTTCGCAAAGTTCTTTTCTATAATTCTTTTATTTAATAAGAAAAAATTAAACGAATTTTTTATCCATGTAAAAAACTATTAATCCTGAATAAAATGCCACCAATTTATGCAATTAAAAAAAATTAAATGTCTCTTATTAGATAAGGCATATTTTCGTCTGATAAGGTACTTCTTTTTCAATGATTTCGAGGATATTTTAGTTTTGATCAAAAAAATTTTATTTCTTACGACTTTCCGTAAAATATGTTAATGCCATCTGAAAAAGGAACAGATAAGCTTTTCATCGAGTTCTTAGTCGAAGAAGTCGGTCGAAGGATGCAAGAGTTTTTAGCAAAAAACTAATCGGTGGTCAACACGATTCCATCCTACTGCGGATTATTTTCGCAAAGTTCTTTTCTATAATTCTTTTATTTAATAAGAAAAAATTAAACGAATTTTTTATCCAGGTAAAAAACTATTAATTCTGAATAAAATGGCGCCCATTTATGCCATTGAAAAAATTTAAATGTCTCTTATAAGATAAAGCATATTTTCGTCTGATAAGGTACTTCTTCTTTAATGATTTCGAGGATATTTTAGTTTTGATCAAAAAAGTTTTATTTCTTACGACTTTCCGTAAAATATGTTAATGCCATCTGAAAGAGGAACAGATAAGCTTTTCATCGAGTTCTTAGTCGAAGAAGTCGGTTGAAGGATGCAAGAGTTATTAGCAAAAAACTAATCGGTGGTCAACACGATTCCGTCCTACTGCCGATTCTTTTCGCAAAGTTCTTTTCTATAATTCTAGTATTTAATGGTAAAAAATTAAACGAATTTTTTATCCATGTAAAAAACTATTAATTCTGAATAAAATGCCGCCCATTTATGCAACTAAAAAAATTAAAATGTCTCTTATTAGATAAGGCATATTTTCTTCTGATAAGGTACTTCTTCTTCAATAATTTCGAGGATATTTTAGTTTTGATCAAAAAAATTGTATTTCTTACGACTTTTCGTCAAATATGTTAATGCCATCTGAAAGAGAAAAAGATAAGCTTTCCATCGAGCTTTTAGTCGAAGAAGTCGGTCGAAGGATGCAAGAGTTATAAGAAAAAAACTAATCGGTGGTCAACACGATTCCGTCCTACTGCCGATTGTTTTCGCAAAGTGCTTTTCTATAATTCTAGTATTTAATGGGAAAAACTTAAACGAATTTTTTGTCCATGAAAAAACTATTAATTCTGAAAAAAATGCCGCCCATTTATGCAATTAAGAAAATTTAAATGTCTGTTACTAGATAAGGCATATTATAGTCTGATAAGGTACTTCTTCTTCAATGATTTCGAGGATATTTTAGTTTTGATCAAAAAAATTTTATTTCGTACGACTTTTCATAAAATTTTTTAATGCTATCTGAAAGAGGAACAGATAAGCTTTCCATCGAGCTCTTAGTCGAAGAAGTCGGTCGAAGGATGCAAGAGTAATTAGCAAAAAACTAATCGGTGGTCAACACGATTCCGTCTTACTGTCGATTCTTTTCTCAAAGTACTTTTCTATAATTCTAGTATTTAATGGGAAAAAATTAAACGAATTTCTTGTCCATGTAAAAAACTATTAATTCTTAATAAAATGCCACCCATTTATGCAATTAAAAAAATTTATATGTCTCTTATTAGATAAGGCATATTTTCGTCTGATAAGGTACTTCTTCTTCAATGATTTCGAGGATATTTTAGTTTTGATCAAAAAAATTTTATTTCTTACGTTTTTTCGTTAAATATGTTAATGCCATATGAAAGAAGAACAGATAAGCTTTCCATCGAGCTCTTAGTCGAAGAAGTCGGTCGAAGGATGCAAGAGTAATTAGCAAAAAACTAATCGGTGGTCAACACGATTCCGTCTTACTGTCGATTCTTTTCTCAAAGTACTTTTCTATAATTCTAGTATTTAATGGGAAAAAATTAAACGAATTTCTTGTCCATGTAAAAAACTATTAATTCTGAATAAAATGCCGCCCATTTATGCAATTAAAAAAATGTAAATGTCTCTTATTAGATAAGGCATATTTTCGTCTGATAAGGTACTTCTTCTTCAATGATTTCGATGATATTTTAGTTTTGATCAAAAAAAATTTTATTTCTTACGTTTTTTCGTTAAATATTTTAATGCCATATGAAAGAGGAACAGATAAGCTTTCCATCGAGCTCTTAGTCGAAGAAGTCGGTCGAAGGATGCAAGAGTAATTAGCAAAAAACTAATCGGTGGTCAACACAATTCCGTCTTACTGTCGATTCTTTTCTCAAAGTACTTTTCTATAATTCTAGTATTTAATGGGAAAAAATTAAACGAATTTCTTGTCCATGTAAAAAACTATTAATTCTGAATAAAATGCCGCCCATTTATGCAATTAAAAAAATTTAAATGTCTCTTATTAGATAAGGCATATTTTCGTCTGATAAGGTACTTCTTCTTCAATGATTTCGATGATATTTTAGTTTTGATCAAAAAAAATTTTATTTCTTACGTTTTTTCGTTAAATATTTTAATGCCATATGAAAGAGGAACAGATAAGCTTTCCATCGAGCTCTTAGTCGAAGAAGTCGGTCGAAGGATGCAAGAGTAATTAGCAAAAAACTAATCGGTGGTCAACACAATTCCGTCTTACTGTCGATTCTTTTCTCAAAGTACTTTTCTATAATTCTAGTATTTAATGGGAAAAAATTAAACGAATTTCTTGTCCATGTAAAAAACTATTAATTCTGAATAAAATGCCGCCCATTTATGCAATTAAGAAAATTTAAATGTCTCTTATTAGATAAGGCATATTTTCGTCTTATAAGGTACTTCTTCTTCAATGATTTCGAGGATATTTTAGTTTTGATCAAAAAAATTTTATTTCTTACGAATTTTCATAAAATATGTAAACGCCATCTGAAAGAGTAACTGATAAAATTTCCATCGTTAAATTTGTTAATGCCATCTGAAAGAGGAACAGATAAGCTTTCCATCGAGCTCTCAGTCGAAGAAATCGATCGAAGGATGCAAGAGTTATAAGAAAAAAACTAATCGGTGGTCAACACGATTCCGTCCTACTGCCGATTCTTTTCGCAAAGTACTTTTCTATAATTCAAGTATTTATTGGGAAAAAATTAAACGAATTTTTTGTCCATGTAAATAACTATTAATTCTGAAAAAAATGCCGCCCATTTATGCAATTAAGAAAATTTAAATGTCTGTTACTAGATAAGGCATATTTTCGTCTGATAAGGTACTTCTTCTTCAATGATTTCGAGGATATTTTAGTTTTGATCAAAAAAATTTTATTTCTTACGAATTTTCATAAAATATGTAAACGCCATCTGAAAGAGGAACAGATAAGCTTTCCATCGAGCTCTTAGTCGAAGAAGTCGGTCGAAGGATGCAAGAGTTATTAGCAAAAAACTAATCGGTGGTCAACACGTTTCCGTCCTACTGCCAATTCTTTTCGCAAAGTACTTTTCTATAATTCAAGTATTTATTGGGAAAAAATTAAACGAATTTTTTGTCCATGTAAAAAACTATTAATTCTTAATAAAATGCCACCCATTTATGCAATTAAAAAAATTTATATGTCTCTTATTAGATAAGGCATATTTTCGTCTGATAAGGTACTTCTTCTTCAATGATTTCGATGATATTTCAGTTTTGATCAAAAAAAATTTTGTTTTTTACGACTTTTCATAAAATTTGTTACTGCCATCTGAAAGAGGAACAGATAAGCTTTCCATCGAGCTCTTAGTCGAAGAAGTCGGTCGAAGGATGCAAGAGTTATTAGCAAAAAACTAATCGGTGGTCATCACGTTACCGTCCTACTGCCAATTCTTTTCGCAAAGTAATTTTTTATAATTCTAGTATTAATTGGGAAAAAATTAAACGAATATTTTGCCCATGTAAAAAACTATTAATTCTTAATAAAATGCCGCCCATTTATGCAATTAAGAAAATTTAAATGTCTCTTATTAGATAAGGCATATTTTCGTCTTATAAGGTACTTCTTCTTTAATGATTTCGATGATATTTTAAATTTGATCAAAAAATTTTATTTCTTACGACTTTTCGTAAAATATGTTAATGCCATCTGAAAGAGGAACTGATAAGCTTTCCATCGTTAAATTTGTTAATGCCATCTGAAAGAGGAACAGATAAGCTTTCCATCGAGCTCTTAGTCGAAGAAGTCGATCGAAGGATGCAAGAGTTGTTAGGAAAAAACTAATCGGTGGTCAACACTATTCCGTCCTACTGCCGATTCTTTTCGCAAAGTACTTTTCTATAATTCAAGTATTTATTGGGAAAAAATTAAACGAATTTTTTGTCCATGTAAAAAACTATTAATTCTTAATAAAATGCCACCCATTTATGCAATTAAAAAAATTTAAATGTCTCTTATTAGATAAGGCATATTTTCGTCTGATAAGGTACTTCTTCTTCAATGATTTCGATGATATTTTAGTTTTGATCAAAAAAAATTTTGTTTTTTACGACTTTTCATAAAATTTGTTACTGCCATCTGAAAGAGGAGCAGATAAGCCTTCCATCGAGCTCTTAGTCGAAGAAGTCGGTCGAAGGATGCAAGAGTTATTAGCAAAAAACTAATCGGTGGTCATCACGTTTCCGTCCTACTGCCAATTCTTTTCGCAAAGTAATTTTTGATAATTCTAGTATTAATTGGGAAAAAATTAAACGAATATTTTGCCCATGTAAAAAACTATTAATTCTGAATAAAATGCCGCCCATTTATGCAATTAAGAAAATTTAAATGTCTCTTATTAGATAAGGCATATTTTCGTCTTATAAGGTACTTCTTCTTTAATGATTTCGATGATATTTTAAATTTGATCAAAAAATTTTATTTCTTACGACTTTTCGTAAAATATGTTAATGCCATCTGAAAGAGGAACTGATAAGCTTTCCATCGTTAAATTTGTTAATGCCATCTGAAAGAGGAACAGATAAGCTTTCCATCGAGCTCTTAGTCGAAGAAGTCGATCGAAGGATGCAAGAGTTGTTAGGAAAAAACTAATCGGTGGTCAACACGATTCCGTCCTACTGCCGATTCTTTTCGCAAAGTACTTTTCTATAATTCAAGTATTTATTGGGAAAAAATTAAACGAATTTTTTGTCCATGTAAATAACTATTAATTCTGAAAAAAATGCCGCCCATTTATGCAATTAAGAAAATTTAAATGTCTGTTACTAGATAAGGCATATTTTCGTCTGATAAGGTACTTCTTCTTCAATGATTTCGAGGATATTTTAGTTTTGATCAAAAAAATTTTATTTCTTACGAATTTTCATAAAATATGTAAATGCCATCTGAAAGAGAAACAGATAAGCTTTCCATCGAGCTCTTAGTCGAAGAATTCGGAAGAAGGATGCAAGAGTTATTAGCAAAAAACTAATCGGTGGTCAACACGTTTCCGTCCTACTGCCAATTCTTTTCGCAAAGTAATTTTTTATAATTCTAGTATTTAATGGGAAAAAATTAAACGAATATTTTGCCCATGTAAAAAAACTATTAATTCTGAATAAAATGGCGCCCATTTATGCAATTAAAAAAATTTAAATGTCTGTTACTAGATAAGGCATATTTTCGTCTGATAAGGTACTTCTTCTTCAATGATTTCGAGGATATTTTAGTTTTGATCAAAAAAAATTTTGTTTTTTACGACTTTTCATAAAATTTGTTAATGCCATCTGAAAGAGGAACAGATAAGCTTTCCATCGAGCTCATAGTCGAAGAAGTCGGTCGAAGGATGCAAGAGTAATTAGCAAAAAACTAATCGGTGGTCAACACGATTCCGTCCTACTGCCGATTCTTTTCGCAAAGTACTTTTCTATAGTTCTAGTATTTAATGGGAAAAAATTAAACGAATTTCTTGTCCATGTGAAAAATTATTAATTCTGAATAAAATGCCGCCCATTTATGAAATTAAAAAAATTTAAATGTCTCTTATTAGATAAGGCATATTTTCGTCTGATAAGGTACTTCTTCTTCAATGATTTCGAGGATATTTTAGTTTTGATCAAAAAAAATTTTGTTTTTTACGACTTTTCATAAAATTTGTTAATGCCATCTGAAAGAGGAACAGATAAGTTTTCCATCGAGCTCTTAGTCGAAGAAGTCGGTCGAAGGATGCAAGAGTTATTAGCAAACCAGTAAGGACGCTATCTTCAGCAAGGCTGAAGCTATAATACTTTTCACTTTGTGTCACTATAAAAAAAACTAAATGAATAGTTTTCATGCCTCCCTAACAACATAACTGTAATGTTTCAAGTCAATTCGTTAAAAAACAAAAAATTTTTCCATACAACGGTTCAAGTTTTGCGATAAGTGGGCGTAGCCATGCCCACATTTGGTCAAAATAGTTTTTATTCCTCCCTAAGAACATAACAGTAAAGTTTCAATTCAATTGGTTAAAAAACAAAAAAATTTTCCAAACAAAGGGTCAAGTTAAGCTATAAGTGGGTGTGGCCATGCCCACTTTTGATCAAAATAGTTTTCATTCCTCCCTAAGAGCATAACTGCAAAGTTTCAAGTCAATTGGTTAAAAAACAAAAAAGTTTTCCATACAACGGGTCAATTTTTGCTATAAGTAGGCGTGGCTACGCCCACTTTTGGTCAAAATAGTTTTCATTCCTCTCTAGGAACATAACTGTAAAGTTTTAAGTCAATTGGTTAAAAAACAAAAAAGTTTTCCATACAACGGGTCAATTTTCGCTATAAGTAGGCGTGGCTACGCCCACTTTTGGTTAAAATAGTTTTCATTCCTCCCTAAGAACATAACTGTAAAGTTTCAAGTCAATTGGTTAAAAAACAAAAAAGTTTTCCATACAAAGGGTCAAGTTAAGCTATAAGTGGGCGTGGCCACGCCCACTTTTGATCAAAATAGTTTTCATTCCTCCCTAAGAGCATAACTGCAAAGTTTCAAGTCAATTGGTTAAAAAACAAAAAAGTTTTCCATACAATGGGTCAATTTTCGCTATAAGTGGGCGTGGCTACGCCTGGCTACGCCCACTTTTGGTCAAAATAGTTTTCATTCCTCTCTAAGAACATAACTGTAAAGTTTCAAGTCAATTGGTTAAAAAACAAAAAAGTTTTCCATACAACGGGTAAATTTTCGCTATAAGTGGGCGTGGCTACGCGTGGTTACGCCCACTTTTGGTCAAAATAGATTTCATTCCTCCCTAAGAACATAACTTTAAAATTTCAAGTCAATTGGTTAAGAAACAAAAAAGTTTTCCATACAACGACGTGAATATTCCTTCTCTTCCTCTTCTTCATTTTGTATGGGAGCTACCAGTTCCAGATGTCCAATCTCAATGAAACTTTCAGGCATGTAGTCGGACCATGTAAAGCTACTATGTTTAAAATTTCAGCACTCTATTGTACAAAACAAAAAAGTTTTCCATACAACGATTCAAGTTTTGTTCACTTTTCTTCTTCTTTTCGTATGGGAGCTACCTGTTCCAATAATCCGATCATGCTGGTTCCGACGAATGATTCATCGTAATAAATTCTAAGACTCTGTGCAAAGTTTCAGCTCGATAGCTTCAAAACTGAGGGACTAGTTTGCATACATACAGACAGACAGACAGCCAGACCGACAGACAGACAGACAGACGGACAGACGGACATGGCTAAATCAACTCGTCTTGTCGTCCTGATCAAGAATATATATACTTTATATAGTCGGAAATTAATATTTCGATCTGTTACAAACTCCGTGACAAAGTTAATATACTATTTCACATACGTGAAAAGTATAAAAACTAATCGGTGGTCAACACGTTTCCGTCCTACTGCCAATTCTTTTCGCAAAGTAATTTTTTATAATTCTAGTATTAATTGGGAAAAAATTAAACGAATATTTTGCCCATGTAAAAAACTATTAATTCTGAATAAAATGCCGCCCATTTATGCAATTAAGAAAATTTAAATGTCTCTTATTAGGTAAGGCATATTTTCGTCTTATAAGGTACTTCTTCTTTAATGATTTCGATGATATTTTAAATTTGATCAAAAAATTTTATTTCTTACGACTTTTCGTAAAATATGTTAATGCCATCTGAAAGAGGAACTGATAAGCTTTCCATCGTTAAATTCGTTAATGCCATCTGAAAGAGGAACAGATAAGCTTTCCATCGAGCTCTTAGTCGAAGAAGTCGATCGAAGGATGCAAGAGTTGTTAGGAAAAAACTAATCGATGGTCAACACGATTCCGTCCTACTGCCGATTCTTTTCGCAAAGTACTTTTCTATAATTCAAGTATTTATTGGGAAAAAATTAAACGAATTTTTTGTCCATGTAAATAACTATTAATTCTGAAAGAAATGCCGCCCATTTATGCAATTAAGAAAATTTAAATGTCTGTTACTAGATAAGGCATATTTATACTTTTCACTTATGTGAAATAGTATATTAACTTTGTCACGGAGTTTGTAACAGATCGAAATATTAATTTCCGACTATATAAAGTATATATATTCTTGATCAGGACGACAAGACGAGTTGATTTAGCCATGTCCGCCTGTCCGTCTGTCCGTCTGTCTGTCTGTCTGTCTGTCTGTCTGTATGTATGCAAACTAGTCCCTCAGTTTTGAAGCTATCGAGCTGAAACTTTGCACAGAGTCTTAGAATTTATTACGATGAATCATTCGTCGGAACCAGCATGATCGGATTATTGGAACAGGTAGCTCCCATACGAAAAGAAGAAGAAAAGTGAACAAAACTTGAATCGTTGTATGGAAAACTTTTTTGTTTTGTACAATAGAGTGCTGAAATTTTAAACATAGTAGTTTTACATGGTCCGACTACATGCCTGAAAGTTTCATTGAGATTGGACATCTGGAACTGGTAGCTCCCATACAAAATGAAGAAGAGGAAGAGAAGCCATATTCACGTCGTTGTATGGAAAACTTTTTTGTTTCTTAACCAATTGACTTGAAATTTTAAAGTTATGTTCTTAGGGAGGAATGAAAACTATTTTGACCAAAAGTGGGCGTAACCACGCGTAGCCACGCCCACTTATAGCGAAAATTTACCCGTTGTATGGAAAACTTTTTTGTTTTTTAACCAATTGACTTGAAACTTTGCAGTTATGCTCTTAGGGAGGAATGAAAACTATTTTGATCAAAAGTGGGCGTGGCCACGCCCACTTATAGCTAAACTTGACCCCTTGTATGGAAAACTTTCTTGTTTTTTAACCAATTGACTTGAAACTTTACAGTTATGTTCTTAGGGAGGAATGAAAACTATTTTGACCAAAAGTGGGCGTAGCCACGCCCACTTATAGCGAAAATTGACACTTTGTATGGAAAACTTTTTTGTTTTTTAACCAATTGACTTTAAACTTTACAGTTATGTTCTTAGAGAGGAATGAAAACTATTTTGACCAAAAGTGGGCGTAGCCACGCCCACTTATAGCGAAAATTTATCCGTTGTATGGAAAACTTTTTTGTTTTTTAACCAATTGACTTGAAACTTTGCAGTTGTGCTCTTAGGGAGGAATGAAAACTATTTTGATCAAAAGTGGGCGTAGCCACGCCTACTTATAGCGAAAATTGACCCGTTGTATGGAAAACTTTTTTGTTTTTTAACCAATTGATTTGAAACTTTGCAGTTATGCTCTTAGGGAGGAATGAAAACTATTTTGACCAAAAGTGGGCGTAGCCACGCCCACTTATAACGAAAATTTATCCGTTGTATGGAAAACTTTTTTGTTTTTTAACCAATTGACTTGAAACTTTGCAGTTGTGCTCTTAGGGAGGAATGAAAACTATTTTGATCAAAAGTGGGCATGGCCACGCCCACTTATAGCTTAACTTGACGCTTTGTATGGAAAACTTTTTTGTTTTTTAACCAATTGACTTAAAACTTTACAGTTATGTTCCTAGGGAGGAATGAAAACTATTTTGACCAAAAGTGGGCGTAGCCACGCCTACTTATAGCAAAAATTGACCCGTTGTATGGAAAACTTTTTTGTTTTTTAACCAATTGACTTGAAACTTTACAGTTATGTTCCTAGAGAGGAATGAAAACTATTTTGACCAAAAGTGGGCGTAGCCACGCCTACTTATAGCAAAAATTGACCCGTTGTATGGAAAACTTTTTTGTTTTTTAACCAATTGACTTGAAACTTTGCTGTTATGCTCTTAGGGAGGAATGAAAACTATTTTGATCAAAAATGGGCGTGGCCACGCCCACTTATAGCTTAACTTGACGCTTTGTATGGAAAACTTTTTTGTTTTTTAACCAATTGACTTAAAACTTTACAGTTATGTTCTTAGGGAGGAATGAAAACTATTTTGACCAAAAGTGGGCGTAGCCACGCCCACTTATAGCGAAAACTGACCCTTTGTATGGAAAATTTTTTTTGTTTTTTAACCAATTGACTTAAAACTTTACAGTTATGTTCCTAGAGAGGAATGAAAACTATTTTGACCAAAAGTGGGCGTAGCCACGCCTACTTATAGCAAAAATTGACCCGTTGTATGGAAAACTTTTTTGTTTTTTAACCAATTGACTTGAAACTTTGCAGTTATGCTCTTAGGGAGGAATGAAAACTATTTTGATCAAAAATGGGCGTGGCCACGCCGTTTTATAGCGAAAATTGACCCTTTGTATGGAAAACTTTTTTGTTTTTTAACCAATTGACTTGAAACTTTACTGTTATGTTCTTAGGGAGGAATAAAAACTATTTTGACCAAATGTGGGCATGGCTACGCCCACTTATCGCAAAACTTGAACCGTTGTATGGAAAAATTTTTTGTTTTTTAACGAATTGACTTGAAACATTACAGTTATGTTGTTAAGGAGGCATGAAAACTATTCATTTAGTTTTTTTTATAGTGACACAAAGTGAAAAGTATTATAGCTTCAGCCTTGCTGAAGATAGCGTCCTTACTGGTTTCGTCTGATAAGGTACTTCTTCTTCAATGATTTCGAGGATATTTTAGTTTTGATCAAAAAAATTTTATTTCTTACGAATTTTCATAAAATATGTAAATGCCATCTGAAAGAGGAACAGATAAGCTTTCCATCGAGCTCTTAGTCGAAAAAGTCGGTTGAAGGATGCAAGAGTTATTAGCAAAAAACTCATCGGTGGTCAACACATTTCCGTCCTACTGCCGATTGTTTTCGCAAAGTAGTTTTCTATAATTCTAGTATTTAATGGGAAAAAATTAAACGAATTTTTTGTCCATGTAAAAAACTATTAATTCTTAATAAAATGCCACCCATTTATGCAATTAAAAAAATGTAAATGTCTCTTATTAGATAAGGCATATTTTCGTCTGATAAGGTGCTTCTTCTTCAATGATTTCGAGGATATTTTAGTTTTGATCAAAAAAAATTTAGTTTTTTACGACTTTTCATAAAATTTGTTAATGCCATCTGAAAGAGGAACAGATAAGCTTTCCATCGAGCTCTTAGTCGAAGAAGTCGGTCGAAGGATGCAAGAGTTATTAGCAAAAAACTAATCGGTGGTCACCACGTTTCCGTCCTACTGCCAATTCTTTTCGCAAAGTAATTTTTTATAATTCTAGTATTTAATGGGAAAAAATTAAACGAATATTTTGCCCATGTAAAAAACTATTAATTCTGAATAAAATTCCGCCCATTTATGCAATGGTCCCGTACAATGTGCGAATTGCCAAGAATATGGCCATACAAGGTCGTATTGTACTCTGCGCCCCGTGTGTGTAGCTTGTGGAGAGCTTCACGACATTACACACCGCCCAGCGAGCAAAGACGACGCCAGCACAAAAAAATGCGCCAACTGTGGTGGTAACCACACAGTTAACTATAAAAGTTGCCCAATATACAAGGAACTGAAAACACGAATCCACCAGCGAGTGACCACGCTCTCAAAACGCACAGCCTACATTTACACCATCTAAATTAAACCCAGACATTTTCTTTTCGACCGCAGCCAGATCTTCACTTGGCGGAATCAGTGATGTGCCGCGTAGACTACGCGGTGTCGACTACACAATTGTCTACGTGTCGTCAATTAAGTGTCGTCAATTTGAAATTAACGACATTGAATTGACGACGCGTCGACAATTCTAAATTTACTAATTATTAATGATAAACTATAATATTAAAAAAAAAGAAATAAACAATATGATATAAGCAAAAATAGAAAAAAGGTTTTAAGTTAAAATAAAATATATTTTATGGAAGGAGATGGCTTATTCAAAGTCATATTCTTCTTCTGAAACAATAACATCTTTAATTCTCAATGAATAATAAATATGTAAAAGCTTTTTCGATCGCTGAAATGTTAGCCGATTTCTTGTAGTTGAATGAACGTGAGCCCAGCTTGAAAACATTCTCTCAATTTGAGCGGAAGAAGCAGGAATCAGCAACAATTTTTTGGCTAGTTTCGCCAAATTTGGGTATTTCATCTCTGCCATGCTCCAGAAAATAAGCGGTTTTTTGATTTTCTTTTCATAGAGGCTTTCGAAGAACCCTGATTTATTTTTGAAACTATCCCACTCTTCAAGACCAGATGCATCCAGGTTTTTGAACAAAAATTCAAAAATAATGTTATTATGAGCATTACATAGTTTTGTTTTGTCTAAAAATGGGTGCAAATAAAAGGCTGCCAAAGCATACTTGTTCAAAGCCAGATCCTGCCTTGACTTAAGTTTTTCAGAAAATTCCTCAGGCAATTGAAGATTGAGCCACATTTCAACTGCTTCTGCTGCAGAACAATTTGAAGATTGACATTTGTTAATTAAATTACAAATTGGATCCAATAAAATTATTTTGCTTTCAACGTCACTTATGAATTGAGAATCAAAAAGCAATGCAACAATGTTTGTCTTCACTTTTGAATCAGCTGCCACAAGTTTCATAAATTGCTCATTTTTTTTTAAGCAACTGTACGCATCGCGATGTGAGCACCATCGAGTTTCACATGGTAATTTTATTCTCGTTCCACCTTTCTCAACAAGTTTTTTTTCCAAATCTGCTTGTTTATATTCCTTTAAAACAGATGTTACTTTCAGATTCATTTCTCTGTCCAAAATATCTTTAGCAAGGAGGTTTCCAGTATGACTACTGCAATTACTTTTCCAAACGAAGTGTTTTGTAATACATCCCATTTTTTTCATGGCGCTAGCATTGTCTGACACGACTGCGTAGATATGAGTAGAATACTTTTCTCTTGCTAAATCTACAGATTCTGCTACAATATCAGCAAGTTTTTCTGCAGTCTCACTTTCTCCCGTTAGATCCCATGCCTCTAAAAATGATTGTTCGCCATTCGCGTTATGCAACATCGACACGACTGTTTTAGTGTTGCTCGAAGAATTTTTCCATCCGTCAATTAATAAAACGGAATCGGAACTCATTGTAGCCTTGGCAGAAGATAAACATTTTTCGTATGCATTATCTAGCAACTTGTTTGACAAAGCTTTTCTTCCAAGAATTTTATCAGCATATGCTGGTCGCATTTTCTTTACAAAAGTCTTAAAATACACTGAATCCACAACACTCAGAGGAATATTACACCCAAAGAAAAACTGAGCTAATGATTCGCTGATTTCATCTTCTTCTTTTGGTGTTAATCTATCAGCAAAGGCAGCAATTGATGTGGAGTTTTGTTTAGAAATTGCTCGCTTCCGGTTCTTACTAGAACTTGTGAATGAATTTAATAATGGTAATTGTTCACTGCTGGAATGGAATGGTGAAGAAGATAGTGAAGGTCCTGAGCTGCTCGATTCTACGTTTGTATTGAAAAGTATAAATTGTTGGCTATTTGCTACAACCGGGCTATTTTCCATCTATTAAAAAGAACTGTAAATGTTGTATTCAATTTCTATACACAAAATTGCATTCAAACTTACATTGACATCAACTTCTTGGGACTCTAAAGCTAATTCATCGCTTCCTTCATCCACTTCGTATGTAACCATCGTTGTGCTTTCATTCGGTGCACCAATATTAGACGAAATCGATTTATTTTTACTTAACATTTTGCACACATTTCTATGAAAAGTAATTATACAATATGAACGAAAGCTTTTAAATACGCACTAAATATTGACCTGTGCGCTCTGAGTCGAGCTTCGGCAGTATTAAATAAATTTTTTTTGCACACATTGCAAAAAGCAGCATGTTTATTATTTATTTTAACCAATTCATATCCCAATTCCTCATAAACTTTGCTTTTTGGACGTCCAGACACTGTACAATATTCTTCTTGTTTATATTCAAGTAAAATCTGTAATTTATATCACTTTGTAGTCTTCAATAAACATTAAGAGATGTGCAACTTTTTGATGAACGTTTCGATTGGAATCAGCTGTTTCATTAAAAAATTGTATTGTTGCTCTAATTATTTTTATGAGATTCTTATCGATAATATCGATGTTTTTAAGTTTTAAACACAAGAGGTGACTAGTCGACGGTTACTCAGAACAAACTATTATATTAAACCAATATGACAAGAACGAAATTGACAACACAATTAACGACATTGTCGACATTGACGACACAATTAACGACATTGACGACATTAACGACATAAACTACGCAATTGTCGACAGCATGGTGTCGACAATTAAAAACGACGCGTAGAGGAACAACACTGGGCGGAATCTCAACCAAAAACGTGACATTTGCCAGGGCTCTAAAATCAGGACTAGTTCCCCCTACCCCAAACACGCCGAACCCACAACTAGCACATGCAGATTTAAACGCGACTCAACACCACCAAATGCCGGGGCAGAAACAAAGCAACTTTGAAGCAATGTTATCAACCATGCAGCAAAGTCTAATGGAGTTTATGTCTTTTATGCGGACAATTATGCAGGATTTAATGCGTAACCAAAATCTACTGATACAAATGCTGATTTCACAACAGTCCAAATAAACCATGCCTTCCCTACGCATATCTACGTGGAATGCTAATGGCGTCTCACAGCACAAACTTGAGCTAGCTCAATTTCTACTTGACAAACACATTGACGTAATGCTACTCTCAGAAACACACCTTACAAACAAATATAATTTTAACATACGAGGCTACGTATTTTATGGAACAAACCATCCTGATGGTAAAGCACATGGGGGGACTGGTATTCTGATTAGAAACCGTCTCAAACACCACTGCCATAGAAGATTTGCAGAAAACTATCTACAGGCCACATCTATAAACATACAATTAGATAGTGCTAACCATCTAACACTAGCCGCCGTATACTGCCCACCTCGCTTCAATATATCTGAAACTGAGTTCATGCAGTTCTTTAACACACTCGGAGAACACTTCATAGCAGCAGGAGATTACAATGCCAAGCACACTCACTGGGGATCTCATCTAGTGACACCAAAAGGAAAACAATTATACAATGCAATTATAAAAGCCAGCAATAAGCTCGACCATCTCTCTCCCGGCAGACCAACATACTGGCCGGCTGACCCCAATAAACTACCCGACCTAATTGACTTTGCAATAACAAAAAATATTCCCCGAACCCTGCTAAGCGCCGAAAGTCTTTCAGATCTCTCGTCTGATCACTCGCCTGTATTAATTAACCTACGTCGACATCCAAAAACCGTAGATCAACCAATTAGATTGACCTCGCATAAAACCAACTGGGTCAGTTACAAAAAATATTTTAGCTCACACATTGAGCTTCAATGCCATCACTAAACTTGGCTATTTTCCAGAGAGATGGAGAAAGTCTATCATCATAATGATACCAAAGCCAGGAAAAGATCACACGATTCCTTCGTCGTACAGACCTATAAGTTTATTATCGTGTCTATCAAAACTTTTCGAAAAATGCGTGCTAACTCGGATCAACTCATTCCTGAGAACACACAACAAAATCCCCTCACACCAGTTAGGCTTTCGTGAAAAACACGGAACTATTGAGCAGGTTAATCGCATAACATCAGAAATACGAAGCGCGTTTGAAAATCGAGAATGCTGCACAGCAATATTTTTGGATGTCTCACAAGCATTCGACAGAGTTTGGTTAGACGGTTTAATGCATAAAATTAAAACAATGCTTCCAAACAACACGCACAAGCTACTAAAGTCATACCTCTACGACAGGAAGTTTACAGTGAGATGTAACAGTGATATGTCCGACGACCACACCATTAGAGCTGGAGTTCCTCAAGGTAGCGTACTCGGTCCTACGTTATATGTCCTCTACACATCAGACATCCCAACAAGCAGACGTCTAACAACATCCACCTTTGCTGACGATACAGCTATTCTCAGCCGTTCCAGATGCCCTATGCAAGCAACAGCGCAGTTAGCTCTTCACCTGGTCAACATAGAAAAATGGCTAGCTGACTGGCGAATAAAAGTCAACGAACAAAAATGCAAACACGTTACGTTCACTCTAAACAGGCAAGATTGCCCACCGCTGATGTTAAACAACACTACGCTTCCGCAAACAAACGAAGTGACATACCTCGGAGAACACCTCGATAGAAGACTCACATGGCGCAGGGACATCGAGGCCAAGAGAACGCATTTAAAACTAAAAGCAAATAGCCTCCATTGGCTTATCAACGCTCGCTCTTCCCTTAGTCTTGACTACAAAGTCCTGCTCTACAATTCTGTTCTCAAACCTATCTGGACCTACGGCTCCCAGTTATGGGGAAACGCTAGCAGTAGCAACATTGAAATCATTCAGAGAACCCAGTCAAAGATATTGAGAACCATCACCGGGGCACCGTGGTATGTTCGAAACGAAAACATACAAAAAGACTTAAATATTCAACCAGTCAGAGATGTAATAGCAGAACTCAAGGAACAATACTACAGCAAGCTTTCTACGCACCCTAACCATCTCGCCAGAAGATTAACAAGGTTGAGCAGCCAATCCCGTCTTCGTCGAAATGACCTTCCAACCCAGCGATAGACCCTAGGGCCCCGCAACCTATCTGCAGTTCAAAAGAACTGCTAGTTAATATATAGGCATAAGATCTGCAAACTTATTGTTAGTCTCATAAAGAGAAGATTCAATAAATAAAGCAAAATTTTAATAAAAAAATTTACGCAATTAAGAAAATTTAAATGTCTCTTATTAGATAAGGCATATTTTCGTCTTATAAGGTACTGCTTCTTTAATGATTTCGATGATATTTTAAATTTGATCGAAAAATTTTATTTCTTACGACTTTTCGTAAAATATGTTAATGCCATCTGAAAGAGGAACTGATAAGCTTTCCATCGTAAAATGTGTTAATGCCATCTGAAAGAGGAACAGATAAGCTTTCCATTGAGCTCTTAGTCGAAGAAGTCGATCGAAGGATGCAAGAGTTATAAGCAAAAAACTAATCGGTGGTCAACACGATTCCGTCCTACTGCCGATTGTTTTCGCAAAGTACTTTTCTATAATTCTAGTATTTAATGGGAAAAACTTAAACGAATTTTTTGTCCATTAAAAAACTATTGATTCTGAAAAAAATGCCGCCCATTTATGCAATAAAGAAAATTTAAATGTCTGTTACTATATAAGGCATATTTTCGTCTGATAAGGTACTTCTTCTTCAATGATTTCGAGGATATTTTAGTTTTGATCAAAAAAAATTTAGTTTTTTACGACTTTTCATAAAATTTGTAAATGCCATCTGAAAGAGGAACAGATAAGCTTTCCAACGAGCTCTTAGTCGAAGAAGTCGGTCGAAGGATGCAAGAGTTATTAGCAAAAAACTAATCGGTGGTCAACACGTTTCCGTCCTACTGCCAATTCTTTTCGCAAAGTACTTTTCTATAATTCTAGTATTTAATGGGAAAAAATTAACCGAATTTTTTGTCCATGTAAAAAAACTATTAATTCTCAATAAAATGCCGCCCATTTATGCAATTAAAAAAATTTAAATGTCTCTTATTAGATAAGGCATATTTTCGTCTGATAAAGTACTTCTTCTTCAATGATTTCGAGGATATTTGAGTTTTGATCAAAAAAATTTTATTTCTTACGACTTTTCATAAAATTTGTAAATGCCATCTGAAAGAGGAACAGATAAGCTTTCCATCGAGCTCTTAGTCGAAGAAGTCGGTCGAAGGATGCAAGAGTTATTAGCAAAAAACTAATCGGTGGTCAACACGTTTCCGTCCTACTGCCAATTCTTTTCGCAAAGTAATTTTTTATAATTCTAGTATTTAATGGGAAAAAATTAAACGAATTTCTTGTCCATGTAAAAAACTATTAATTCTGAATAAAATGCCGCCCATTTATGCAATTTAGAAAATTTAAATGTCTCTTATTAGAGAAGGCATATTTTCGTCTTATAACGTTCTTCTTCTTTAATGATTTCGATGATATTTTAAATTTGATCAAAAAATTTTATTTCTTACGACTCTTCGTAAAATATGTTAATGCCATCTGAAAGAGGAACTGATAAGCTTTCCATCGTTAAATTTGTTAATGCCATCTGAAAGAGGAACAGATAAGCTTTCCATCGAGCTCTTAGTCGAAGAAGTCGATCGAAGAATGCAAGAGTTATTAGGAAAAAACTAATCGGTGGTCAACACGATTCCGTCCTACTGCCGATTCTTTTCGCAAAGTACTTTTCTATAATTCAAGTATTTATTGGGAAAAAATTAAACGAATTTTTTGTCCATGTAAATAACTATTAATTCTGAACAAAATGCCGCCCATTTATGCAATTAAAACCAGTAAGGACGTTATCTTCAGCAAGGCTGAAGCTATAATACTATTCACGTTGTGTCACTATAAAAAAAACTAAATGAATAGTTTTCATGCCTCCCTAACAACATAACTGTAATGTTTCAAGTCAATTCGTTAAAAAACAAAAAAGTTTTCCATATAATGGTTCAAGTTTTGCGATATGTGGGCGTAGGCATGCCCACGTTTAGTCAAAATAGTTTTCATTCCTCCCTAAGAACATAACTGTAAAGTTACTAGTCAATTGGTTAAAAAACAAAAAAGTTTTCCATACAACGGGTCAATTTTCGCTATAAAAGGGCGTGGTCACGCCCACTTTTGGTCAAAATAGTTTTCATTCCCCCCTAAGAACATAACTGTAAAGTTTCAAGTCAATTGGTTAAAAAACAAAAAAGTTTTTCATACAACGGGTAAATTTTCGCTATAAGTGGGCGTGGCTACGCGTTGCTACGCCCGCTTTTGGTCAAAATAGTTTTCATTCCTCCCTAAGAACATAAATTTAAAATTTCAAGTCAATTGGTTAAGAAACAAAAAAGTTTTCCATACAACGACGTGAATATTCCTTCTCTTCCTCTTCTTCATTTTGTATGGGAGCTATCAGTTCCAGATGTCCAATCTCAATGAAACTTTCAGGCATGTAGTCGGTCTATGTAAAACTACTATTTTTTAAATTTTAGCACTCTATTGTACAAAACAAAAAAGTTTTCCATACAACGATTCAAGTTTTGTTCACTTTTCTTCTTCTTTTCGTATGGGAGCTACCTGTTCCAATAATCCGATCCTGCTGGTTCCAACGAATGATTCATCGTAATAAATTCTAAGACTCTGTGCAAAGTTTCAGCTCGATAGCTTCAAAACTGAGAGACTAGTTTGCATACATACAGACAGTCAGACAGACAGACAGACGGACATGGCTAAATCAACTCATCTTGTTGTCCTGATCAAGAATATATATACTGTATATAGTCGGAAATTAATATTTAGATCTGTTACAAACTCCGTGACAAAGTTAAACATACTGGCCGGCTGACCCCAATAAACTACCCGACCTAATTGACTTTGCAATAACAAACCAGTAAGGACGCTATCTTCAGCAAGGCTGAAGCTATAATACTTTTCACTTTGTGTCACTATAAAAAAAACTAAATGAATAGTTTTCATGCATCCCTAATAACATAACTGTAATGTTTCAAGTCAATTCGTTAAAAAACAAAAAATTTTTCCATACAACGGTTCAAGTTTTGCGATAAGTGGGCGTAGCCATGCCCACATTTGGTCAAAATAGTTTTTATTCCTCCCTAAGAACATAACTGTAAAGTTTCAAGTCAATTGGTTAAAAAACAAAAAAGTTTTCGATACAAAGGGTCAATTTTCGCTATAAAAGGGCGTGGCCACGCCCACTTTTGATCAAAATAGTTTTCATTCCTCCCTAAGAGCATAACTGCAAAGTTTCAAGTCAATTGGTTAAAAAACAAAAAAGTTTTCCATACAACGGGTAAATTTTCGCTATAAGTGGGCGTGGCTACGCGTGGTTACGCCCACTTTTGGTTAAAATAGTTTTCATTCCTCCCTAAGAACATAACTTTAAAATTTCAAGTCAATTGGTTAAGAAACAATAAAGTTTTACATACAACGACGTGAATATTCCTTCTCTTCCTCTTCTTCATTTTGTATGGGAGCTACCAGTTCCAGATGTCCAATCTCAATGAAACTTTCAGGCATGTAGTCGGACCATGTAAAACTACTATGTTTAAAATTTCAGCACTCTATTGTACAAAACAAAAAAGTTTTCCATACAACGATTCAAGTTTTGTTCACTTTTCTTCTTCTTTTCGTATGGGAGCTACCTGTTCCAATAATCCGATCATGCTGGTTCCGACGAATGATTCATCGTAATAAATTCTAAGACTCTGTGCAAAGTTTCAGCTCGATAGCTTCAAAACTGAGGGACTAGTTTGCATACATACAGACAGACAGACAGACAGACAGACGGACAGACGGACATGGCTAAATCAACTCGTCTTGTCGTCCTGATCAAGAATATATATACTTTATATAGTCGGAAATTAATATTTCGATCTGTTACAAACTCCGTGACAAAGTTAATATACTATTTCACATAAGTGAAAAGTATAAAAATATTCCCCGAACCCTGCTAAGCCTGTATTAATTAACCTACGTCGACATCCAAAAACCGTAGATCAACCAATTAGATTGACCTCGCATAAAACCAACTGGGTCAGTTACAAAAAATATTTTAGCTCACACATTGAGCTAGATGCTCCCCTAACCGTAGAAGCTGAGATCGACAGCTTCGTAAACAATCTAGAATCAGTCTTCGTTACCGCAGCTCGTATCTCAACACCTCAAACGGCGCAAGCTCTACGTAACCAAAAGAAGACGAATCTACAAATCGAGCAGCTCGTTATCGAAAAGCGACGCTTACGTCGAGAATGGCAATCAACCAGATCGCCATCTGCACGACATAGGCTTAAGAGCGCCGCAACCTCTCTAAAGCGTTAAAGCAAGAAGAAGCATATACCCAACGCCGGTACATAGAACAACTATCCACATCCAGTACAAGAAACTCACTGTGGAGAGCTCACCTAACCCTAAGCTCACCGACAGAAACCGTGATGCCTATAAGAAACCCCGCAGGCGGCTGGGCCCGCAGCGACGAAGATAGAGCAAGAACATTTGCCGCCCACCTTGAAAGTGTGTTTCAACCAAATCCTTGCACAAATGCGACTACACTACCAGCATTAACAAACGACGCCGAGCTTCAACGTGACCCAATCGAGTTTCGACCAAACGAAATCGCTAATATTATCAAAAAGGAACTGAACCCAAAAAAATCACCGGGCTGCGATTTAATAACCCCAAAAATGATTATTGAGCTCCCATATTGTGCTGTTTGCACTATCGCGAAGCTCTTCAATGCCATCACTAAACTTGGCTATTTTCCAGAGAGATGGAGAAAGTCTATCATCATAATGATACCAAAGCCCTCGTCCCTCGTCGTACAGACCTATAAGTTTATTATCGTGTCTATCAAAACTTTTCGAAAAATGCGTGCTAACTCGGATCAACTCATTCCTGAGAACACACAACAAAATCCCCTCACACCAGTTAGGCTTTCGTGAAAAACACGGAACTATTGAGCAGGTTAATCGCATAACATCAGAAATACGAAGCGCGTTTGAAAATCGAGAATGCTGCACAGCAATATTTTTGGATGTCTCACAAGCATTCGACAGAGTTTGGTTAGACGGTTTAATGCATAAAATTAAAACAATGCTTCCAAACAACACGCACAAGCTACTATAGTCATACCTCTACGACAGGAAGTTTACAGTGAGATGTAACAGTGATATGTCCGACGACCACACCATTAGAGCTGGAGTTCCTCAAGGTAGCGTACTCGGTCCTACGTTATATGTCCTCTACACATCAGACATCCCAACAAGCAGACGTCTAACAACATCCACCTTTGCTGACGATACAGCTATTCTCAGCCGTTCCAGATGCCCTATGCAAGCAACAGCGCAGTTAGCTCTTCACCTGGTCAACATAGAAAAATGGCTAGCTGACTGGCGAATAAAAGTCAACGAACAAAAATGCAAACACGTTACGTTCACTCTAAACAGGCAAGATTGCCCACCGCTGATGTTAAACAACACTACGCTTCCGCAAACAAACGAAGTGACATACCTCGGAGAACACCTCGATAGAAGACTCACATGGCGCAGGGACATCGAGGCCAAGAGAACGCATTTAAAACTAAAAGCAAATAGCCTCCATTGGCTTATCAACGCTCGCTCTTCCCTTAGTCTTGACTACAAAGTCCTGCTCTACAATTCTGTTCTCAAACCTATCTGGACCTACGGCTCCCAGTTATGGGGAAACGCTAGCAGTAGCAACATTGAAATCATTCAGAGAACCCAGTCAAAGATATTGAGAACCATCACCGGGGCACCGTGGTATGTTCGAAACGAAAACATACAAAAAGACTTAAATATTCAACCAGTCAGAGATGTAATAGCAGAACTCAAGGAACAATACTACAGCAAGCTTTCTACGCACCCTAACCATCTCGCCAGAAGATTAACAAGGTTGAGCAGCCAATCCCGTCTTCGTCGAAATGACCTTCCAACCCAGCGATAGACCCTAGGGCCCCGCAACCTATCTGCAGTTCAAAAGAACTGCTAGTTAATATATAGGCATAAGATCTGCAAACTTATTGTTAGTCTCATAAAGAGAAGATTCAATAAATAAAGCAAAGTTTTAATAAAAAAAAAAAAAAAAAATTTACGCAATTAAGAAAATTTAAATGTCTCTTATTAGATAAGGCATATTTTCGTCTTATAAGGTACTGCTTCTTTAATGATTTCGATGATATTTTAAATTTGATCAAAAAATTTTATTTCTTACGACTTTTCGTAAAATATGTTAATGCCATCTGAAAGAGGAACTGATAAGCTTTCCATCGTTAAATTTGTTAATGCCATCTGAAAGAGGAACAGATAAGCTTTCCATCGAGCTCTTAGTCGAAGAAGTCGATCGAAGGATGCAAGAGTTATAAGCAAAAAACTAATCGGTGGTCAACACGATTCCGTCCTACTGCCGATTGTTTTCGCAAAGTACTTTTCTATAATTCTAGTATTTAATGGGAAAAACTTAAACGAATTTTTTGTCCATGAAAAAACTATTATTTCTGAAAAAAATGCCGCCCATTTATGCAATAAAGAAAATTTAAATGTCTGTTACTATATAAGGCATATTTTCGTCTGATAAGGTACTTCTTCTTCAATGATTTCGAGGATATTTTAGTTTTGATCAAAAAAAATTTAGTTTTTTACGACTTTTCATAAAATTTGTAAATGCCATCTGAAAGAGGAACAGATAAGCTTTCCATCGAGCTCTTAGTCGAAGAAGTCGGTCGAAGGATGCAAGAGTTATTAGCAAAAAACTAATCGGTGGTCAACACGTTTCCGTCCTACTGCCAATTCTTTTCGCAAAGTAATTTTTTATAATTCTAGTATTTAATGGGAAAAAATTAAACGAATATTTTGCCCATGTAAAAAACTACTAATTCTGAATAAAATGCCGCCCATTTATGCAATTAAGAAAATTTAAATGTCTCTTATTAGAGAAGGCATATTTTCGTCTTATAAGGTACTTCTTCTTTAATGATTTCGATGATATTTTAAATTTGATCAAAAAATTTTATTTCTTACGACTCTTCGTAAAATATGTTAATGCCATCTGAAAGAGGAACTGATAAGCTTTCCATCGTCAAATTTGTTAATGCCATCTGAAAGAGGAACAGATAAGCTTTCCATCGAGCTCTTAGTCGAAGAAGTCGATCGAAGGATGCAAGAATTATTAGGAAAAAACTAATCGGTGGTCAACACGATTCCGTCCTACTGCCGATTCTTTTCGCAAAGTACTTTTCTATAATCCAAGTATTTATTGGGAAAAAATTAAACGAATTTTTTGTCCATGTAAATAACTATTAATTCTGAATAAAATGCCGCCCATTTATGCAATTAAAACCAGTAAGGACGCTATCTTCAGCAAGGCTGAAGCTATAATACTATTCACGTTGTGTCACTATAAAAAAAACTAAATGAATAGTTTTCATGCCTCCCTAACAACATAGCTGTAATGTTTAAAGTCAATTCGTTAAAAAACAAAAAAGTTTTCCATATAACGGTTCAAGTTTTGCGATAAGTGGGCGTAGGCATGCCCACGTTTAGTCAAAATAGTTTTCATTCCTCCCTAAAAACATAACTGTAAAGTTACAAGTCAATTGGTTAAAAAACAAAAAAGTTTTCCATACAACGGGTCAATTTTCGCTATAAAAGGGCGTGGTCACGCCCACTTTTGGTCAAAATAGTTTTCATTCCCCCCTAAGAACATAACTGTAAAGTTTCAAGTCAATTGGTTAAAAAACAAAAAAGTTTTCCATACAACGGGTAAATTTTCGCTATAAGTGGGCGTGGCTACCCCTGGCTACGCCCACTTTTGGTCAAAATAGTTTTCATTCCTCCCTAAGAACATAACTTTAAAATTTCAAGTCAATTGGTTAAGAAACAAAAAAGTTTTCCATACAAGGACGTGAATATTCCTTCTCTTCCTCTTCTTCATTTTGTATGGGAGCTACCAGTTCCAGATGTCCAATCTCAATGAAACTTTCAGGCATGTAGTCGGACCATGTAAAACTACTATGTTTAAAATTTCAGCACTCTATTGTACAAAACAAAAAAGTTTTCCATACAACGATTCAAGTTTTGTTCACTTTTCTTCTTCTTTTCGTATGGGAGCTACCTGTTCCAATAATCCGATCATGCTGGTTCCGACGAATGATTCATCGTAATAAATTCTAAGACTCTGTGCAAAGTTTCAGCTCGATAGCTTCAAAACTGAGGGACTAGTTTGCATACATACATACAGACAGACAGACAGACAGACGGACAGACGGACATGGCTAAATCAACTCGTCTTGTCGTCCTGATCAAGAATATATATACTTTATATAGTCGGAAATTAATATTTCGATCTGTTACAAACTCCGTGACAAAGTTAATATACTATTTCACATAAGTGAAAAGTATAAAAATATTCCCCGAACCCTGCTAAGCCTGTATTAATTAACCTACGTCGACATCCAAAAACCGTAGATCAACCAATTAGATTGACCTCGCATAAAACCAACTGGGTCAGTTACAAAAAATATTTTAGCTCACACATTGAGCTAGATGCTCCCCTAACCGTAGAAGCTGAGATCGACAGCTTCGTAAACAATCTAGAATCAGTCTTCGTTACCGCAGCTCGTATCTCAACACCTCAAACGGCGCAAGCTCTACGTAACCAAAAGAAGACGAATCTACAAATCGAGCAGCTCGTTATCGAAAAGCGACGCTTACGTCGAGAATGGCAATCAACCAGATCGCCATCTGCACGACATAGGCTTAAGAGCGCCGCAACTTCTCTAAAGCGTTAAAGCAAGAAGAAGCATATACCCAACGCCGGTACATAGAACAACTATCCACATCCAGTACAAGAAACTCACTGTGGAGAGCTCACCTAACCCTAAGCTCACCGACAGAAACCGTGATGCCTATAAGAAACCCCGCAGGCGGCTGGGCCCGCAGCGACGAAGATAGAGCAAGAACATTTGCCGCCCACCTTGAAAGTGTGTTTCAACCAAATCCTTGCACAAATGCGACTACACTACCAGCATTAACAAACGACGCCGAGCTTCAACGTGACCCAATCGAGTTTCGACCAAACGAAATCGCTAATATTATCAAAAAGGAACTGAACCCAAAAAAATCACCGGGCTGCGATTTAATAACCCCAAAAATGATTATTGAGCTCCCATATTGTGCTGTTTGCACTATCGCGAAGCTCTTCAATGCCATCACTAAACTTGGCTATTTTCCAGAGAGATGGAGAAAGTTTATCATCATAATGATACCAAAGCCAGGAAAAGATCACACGATTCCCTCGTCGTACAGACCTATAAGTTTATTATCGTGTCTATCAAAACTTTTCGAAAAATGCGTGCTAACTCGGATCAACTCATTCCTGAGAACACACAACAAAATCCCCTCACACCAGTTAGGCTTTCGTGAAAAACACGGAACTATTGAGCAGGTTAATCGCATAACATCAGAAATACGAAGCGCGTTTGAAAATCGAGAATGCTGCACAGCAATATTTTTGGATGTCTCACAAGCATTCGACAGAGTTTGGTTAGACGGTTTAATGCATAAAATTAAAACAATGCTTCCAAACAACACGCACAAGCTACTAAAGTCATACCTCTACGACAGGAAGTTTACAGTGAGATGTAACAGTGATATGTCCGACGACCACACCATTAGAGCTGGAGTTCCTCAAGGTAGCGTACTCGGTCCTACGTTATATGTCCTCTACACATCAGACATCCCAACAAGCAGACGTCTAACAACATCCACCTTTGCTGACGATACAGCTATTCTCAGCCGTTCCAGATGCCCTATGCAAGCAACAGCGCAGTTAGCTCTTCACCTGGTCAACATAGAAAAATGGCTAGCTGACTGGCGAATAAAAGTCAACGAACAAAAATGCAAACACGTTACGTTCACTCTAAACAGGCAAGATTGCCCACCGCTGATGTTAAACAACACTACGCTTCCGCAAACAAACGAAGTGACATACCTCGGAGAACACCTCGATAGAAGACTCACATGGCGCAGGGACATCGAGGCCAAGAGAACGCATTTAAAACTAAAAGCAAATAGCCTCCATTGGCTTATCAACGCTCGCTCTTCCCTTAGTCTTGACTACAAAGTCCTGCTCTACAATTCTGTTCTCAAACCTATCTGGACCTACGGCTCCCAGTTATGGGGAAACGCTAGCAGTAGCAACATTGAAATCATTCAGAGAACCCAGTCAAAGATATTGAGAACCATCACCGGGGCACCGTGGTATGTTCGAAACGAAAACATACAAAAAGACTTAAATATTCAACGAGTCAGAGATGTAATAGCAGAACTCAAGGAACAATACTACAGCAAGCTTTCTACGCACCCTAACCATCTCGCCAGAAGATTAACAAGGTTGAGCAGCCAATCCCGTCTTCGTCGAAATGACCTTCCAACCCAGCGATAGACCCTAGGGCCCCGCAACCTATCTGCAGTTCAAAAGAACTGCTAGTTAATATATAGGCATAAGATCTGCAAACTTATTGTTAGTCTCATAAAGAGAAGATTCAATAAATAAAGCAAAATTTTAATAAAAAAATTTACGCAATTAAGAAAATTTAAATGTCTCTTATTAGATAAGGCATATTTTCGTCTTATAAGGTACTGCTTCTTTAATGATTTCGATGATATTTTAAATTTGATCGAAAAATTTTATTTCTTACGACTTTTCGTAAAATCTGTTAATGCCATCTGAAAGAGGAACTGATAAGCTTTCCATCGTGAAATGTGTTAATGCCATCTGAAAGAGGAACAGATAAGCTTTCCATTGAGCTCTTAGTCGAAGAAGTCGATCGAAGGATGCAAGAGTTATAAGCAAAAAACTAATCGGTGGTCAACACGATTCCGTCCTACTGCCGATTGTTTTCGCAAAGTACTTTTCTATAATTCTAGTATTTAATGGGAAAAACTTAAACGAATTTTTTGTCCATTAAAAAACTATTGATTCTGAAAAAAATGCCGCCCATTTATGCAATAAAGAAAATTTAAATGTCTGTTACTATATAAGGCATATTTTCGTCTGATAAGGTACTTCTTCTTCAATGATTTCGAGGATATTTTAGTTTTGATCAAAAAAAATTTAGTTTTTTACGACTTTTCATAAAATTTGTAAATTCCATCTGAAAGAGGAACAGATAAGCTTTCCATCGAGCTCTTAGTCGAAGAAGTCGGTCGAAGGATGCAAGAGTTATTAGCAAAAAACTAATCGGTGGTCAACACGTTTCCGTCCTACTGCCAATTCTTTTCGCAAGGTAATTTTTTATAATTCTAGTATTTAATGGGAAAAAATTAAACGAATATTTTGCCCATGTAAAAAACTATTAATTCTGAATAAAATGCCGCCCATTTATGCAATTTAGAAAATTTAAATGTCTGTTACTATATAAGGCATATTTTCGTCTGATAAGGTACTTCTTCTTCAATGATTTCGAGGATATTTTAGTTTTGATCAAAAAAAATTTAGTTTCTTACGACTTTTCATAAAATTTGTAAATGCCATCTGAAAGAGGAACAGATAAGCTTTCCATCGAGCTCTTAGTCGAAGAAGTCGGTCGAAGGATGCAAGAGTTATTAGCAAAAAACTAATCGGTGGTCAACACGTTTCCGTCCTACTGCCAATTCTTTTCGCAAAGTAATTTTTTATAATTCTAGTATTTAATGGGAAAAAATTAAACGAATATTTTGCCCATGTAAAAAACTATTAATTCTGAATAAAATGCCGCCCATTTATGCAATTTAGAAAATTTAAATGTCTCTTATTAGAGAAGGCATATTTTCGTCTTATAAGGTTCTTCTTCTTTAATGATTTCGATGATATTTTAAATTTGATCAAAAAATTTTATTTCTTACGACTCTTCGTAAAATATGTTAATGCCATCTGAAAGAGGAACTGATAAGCTTTCCATCGTTAAATTTGTTAATGCCATCTGAAAGAGGAACAGATAAGCTTTCCATCGAGCTCTTAGTCGAAGAAGTCGATCGAAGAATGCAAGAGTTATTAGGAAAAAACTAATCGGTGGTCAACACGATTCCGTCCTACTGCCGATTCTTTTCGCAAAGTACTTTTCTATAATTCAAGTATTTATTGGGAAAAAATTAAACGAATTTTTTGTCCATGTAAATAACTATTAATTCTGAACAAAATGCCGCCCATTTATGCAATTAAAACCAGTAAGGACGTTATCTTTAGCAAGGCTGAAGCTATAATACTATTCACGTTGTGTCACTATAAAAAAAACTAAATGAATAGTTTTCATGCCTCCCTAACAACATAACTGTAATGTTTCAAGTCAATTCGTTAAAAAACAAAAAAGTTTTCCATATATTGGTTCAAGTTTTGCGATAAGTGGGCGTAGGCATGCCCACGTTTAGTCAAAATAGTTTTCATTCCTCCCTAAGAACATAACTGTAAAGTTACTAGTCAATTGGTTAAAAAACAAAAAAGTTTTCCATACAACGGGTCAATTTTCGCTATAAAAGGGCGTGGTCACGCCCACTTTTGGTCAAAATAGTTTTCATTCCCCCCTAAGAACATAACTGTAAAGTTTCAAGTCAATTGGTTAAAAAACAAAAAAGTTTTCCATACAACGGGTAAATTTTCGCTATAAGTGGGCGTGGCTACGCGTTGCTACGCCCGCTTTTGGTCAAAATAGTTTTCATTCCTCCCTAAGAACATAAGTTTAAAATTTCAAGTCAATTGGTTAAGAAACAAAAAAGTTTTCCATACAACGACGTGAATATTCCTTCTCTTCCTCTTCTTCATTTTGTATGGGAGCTACCAGTTCCAGATGTCCAATCTCAATGAAACTTTCAGGCATGTAGTCGGTCGATGTAAAACTACTATTTTTAAAATTTTAGCACTCTATTGTACAAAACAAAAAAGTTTTCCATACAACGATTCAAGTTTTGTTCACTTTTCTTCTTCTTTTCGTATGGGAGCTACCTGTTCCAATAATCCGATCAAGCTGGTTCCAACGAATGATTCATCGTAATAAATTCTAAGACTCAGTGCAAAGTTTCAGCTCGATAGCTTCAAAACTGAGAGACTAGTTTGCATACATACAGACAGTCAGACAGACAGACAGACGGACATGGCTAAATCAACTCATCTTGTTGTCCTGATCAAGAATATATATACTGTATATAGTCGGAAATTAATATTTAGATCTGTTACAAACTCCGTGACAAAGTTAAACATACTGGCCGGCTGACCCCAATAAACTACCCGACCTAATTGACTTTGCAATAACAAACCAGTAAGGACGCTATCTTCAGCAAGGCTGAAGCTATAATACTTTTCACTTTGTGTCACTATAAAAAAAACTAAATGAATAGTTTTCATGCATCCCTAATAACATAACTGTAATGTTTCAAGTCAATTCGTTAAAAAACAAAAAATTTTTCCATACAACGGTTCAAGTTTTGCGATAAGTGGGCGTAGCCATGCCCACATTTGGTCAAACTAGTTTTTATTCCTCCCTAAGAACATAACTGTAAAGTTTCAAGTCAATTGGTTAAAAAACAAAAAAGTTTTCGATACAAAGGGTCAATTTTCGCTATAAAAGGGCGTGGCCACGCCCACTTTTGATCAAAATAGTTTTCATTCCTCCCTAAGAGCATAACTGCAAAGTTTCAAGTCAATTGGTTAAAAAACAAAAAAGTTTTCCATACAACGGGTAAATTTTCGCTATAAGTGGGCGTGGCTACGCGTGGTTACGCCCACTTTTGGTTAAAATAGTTTTCATTCCTCCCTAAGAACATAACTTTAAAATTTCAAGTCAATTGGTTAAGAAACAAAAAAGTTTTACATACAACGACGTGAATATTCCTTCTCTTCCTCTTCTTCATTTTGTATGGGAGCTACCAGTTCCAGATGTCCAATCTCAATGAAACTTTCAGGCATGTAGTCGGACCATGTAAAACTACTATGTTTAAAATTTCAGCACTCTATTGTACAAAACAAAAAAGTTTTCCATACAACGATTCAAGTTTTGTTCACTTTTCTTCTTCTTTTCGTATGGGAGCTACCTGTTCCAATAATCCGATCATGCTGGTTCCGACGAATGATTCATCGTAATAAATTCTAAGACTCTGTGCAAAGTTTCAGCTCGATAGCTTCAAAACTGAGGGACTAGTTTGCATACATACAGACAGACAGACAGACAGACAGACAGACGGACAGACGGACAGACGGACATGGCTAAATCAACTCGTCTTGTCGTCCTGATCAAGAATATATATACTTTATATAGTCGGAAATTAATATTTCGATCTGTTACAAACTCCGTGACAAAGTTAATATACTATTTCACATAAGTGAAAAGTATAAAAATATTCCCCGAACCCTGCTAAGCCTGTATTAATTAACCTACGTCGACATCCAAAAACCGTAGATCAACCAATTAGATTGACCTCGCATAAAACCAACTGGGTCAGTTACAAAAAATATTTTAGCTCACACATTGAGCTAGATGCTCCCCTAACCGTAGAAGCTGAGATCGACAGCTTCGTAAACAATCTAGAATCAGTCTTCGTTACCGCAGCTCGTATCTCAACACCTCAACCGGCGCAAGCTCTACGTAACCAAAAGAAGACGAATCTACAAATCGAGCAGCTCGTTATCGAAAAGCGACGCTTACGTCGAGAATGGCAATCAACCAGATCGCCATCTGCACGACATAGGCTTAAGAGCGCCGCAACCTCTCTAAAGCGTTAAAGCAAGAAGAAGCATATACCCAACGCCGGTACATAGAACAACTATCCACATCCAGTACAAGAAACTCACTGTGGAGAGCTCACCTAACCCTAAGCTCACCGACAGAAACCGTGATGCCTATAAGAAACCCCGCAGGCGGCTGGGCCCGCAGCGACGAAGATAGAGCAAGAACATTTGCCGCCCACCTTGAAAGTGTGTTTCAACCAAATCCTTGCACAAATGCGACTACACTACCAGCATTAACAAACGACGCCGAGCTTCAACGTGACCCAATCGAGTTTCGACCAAACGAAATCGCTAATATTATCAAAAAGGAACTGAACCCAAAAAAATCACCGGGCTGCGATTTAATAACCCCAAAAATGATTATTGAGCTCCCATATTGTGCTGTTTGCACTATCGCGAAGCTCTTCAATGCCATCACTAAACTTGGCTATTTTCCAGAGAGATGGAGAAAGTCTATCATCATAATGATACCAAAGCCAGGAAAAGATCACACGATTCCCTCGTCGTACAGACCTATAAGTTTATTATCGTGTCTATCAAAACTTTTCGAAAAATGCGTGCTAACTCGGATCAACTCATTCCTGAGAACACACAACAAAATCCCCTCACACCAGTTAGGCTTTCGTGAAAAACACGGAACTATTGAGCAGGTTAATCGCATAACATCAGAAATACGAAGCGCGTTTGAAAATCGAGAATGCTGCACAGCAATATTTTTGGATGTCTCACAAGCATTCGACAGAGTTTGGTTAGACGGTTTAATGCATAAAATTAAAACAATGCTTCCAAACAACACGCACAAGCTACTAAAGTCATACCTCTACGACAGGAAGTTTACAGTGAGATGTAACAGTGATATGTCCGACGACCACACCATTAGAGCTGGAGTTCCTCAAGGTAGCGTACTCGGTCCTACGTTATATGTCCTCTACACATCAGACATCCCAACAAGCAGACGTCTAACAACATCCACCTTTGCTGACGATACAGCTATTCTCAGCCGTTCCAGATGCCCTATGCAAGCACAGCGCAGTTAGCTCTTCACCTGGTCAACATAGAAAAATGGCTAGCTGACTGGCGAATAAAAGTCAACGAACAAAAATGCAAACACGTTACGTTCACTCTAAACAGGCAAGATTGCCCACCGCTGCTGTTAAACAACACTACGCTTCCGCAAACAAACGAAGTGACATACCTTGGAGAACACCTCGATAGAAGACTCACATGGCGCAGGGACATCGAGGCCAAGAGAACGCATTTAAAACTAAAAGCAAATAGCCTCCATTGGCTTATCAACGCTCGCTCTTCCCTTAGTCTTGACTACAAAGTCCTGCTCTACAATTCTGTTCTCAAACCTATCTGGACCTACGGCTCCCAGTTATGGGGAAACGCTAGCAGTAGCAACATTGAAATCATTCAGAGAACCCAGTCAAAGATATTGAGAACCATCACCGGGGCACCGTGGTATGTTCGAAACGAAAACATACAAAAAGACTTAAATATTCAACGAGTCAGAGATGTAATAGCAGAACTCAAGGAACAATACTACAGCAAGCTTTCTACGCACCCTAACCATCTCGCCAGAAGATTAACAAGGTTGAGCAGCCAATCCCGTCTTCGTCGAAATGACCTTCCAACCCAGCGATAGACCCTAGGGCCCCGCAACCTATCTGCAGTTCAAAAGAACTGCTAGTTAATATATAGGCATAAGATCTGCAAACTTATTGTTAGTCTCATAAAGAGAAGATTCAATAAATAAAGCAAAATTTTAATAAAAAAATTTACGCAATTAAGAAAATTTAAATGTCTCTTATTAGATAAGGCATATTTTCGTCTTATAAGATACTGCTTCTTTAATGATTTCGATGATATTTTAAATTTGATCGAAAAATTTTATTTCTTACGACTTTTCGTAAAATATGTTAATGCCATCTGAAAGAGGAACTGATAAGCTTTCCATCGTGAAATGTGTTAATGCCATCTGAAAGAGGAACAGATAAGCTTTCCATTGAGCTCTTAGTCGAAGAAGTCGATCGAAGGATGCAAGAGTTATAAGCAAAAAACTAATCGGTGGTCAACACGATTCCGTCCTACTGCCGATTGTTTTCGCAAAGTACTTTTCTATAATTCTAGTATTTAATGGGAAAAACTTAAACGAATTTTTTGTCCATTAAAAAACTATTGATTCTGAAAAAAATGCCGCCCATTTATGCAATAAAGAAAATTTAAATGTCTGTTACTATATAAGGCATATTTTCGTCTGATAAGGTACTTCTTCTTCAATGATTTCGAGGATATTTTAGTTTTGATCAAAAAAAATTTAGTTTTTTACGACTTTTCATAAAATTTGTAAATTCCATCTGAAAGAGGAACAGATAAGCTTTCCATCGAGCTCTTAGTCGAAGAAGTCGGTCGAAGGATGCAAGAGTTATTAGCAAAAAACTAATCGGTGGTCAACACGTTTCCGTCCTACTGCCAATTCTTTTCGCAAGGTAATTTTTTATAATTCTAGTATTTAATGGGAAAAAATTAAACGAATATTTTGCCCATGTAAAAAACTATTAATTCTGAATAAAATGCCGCCCATTTATGCAATTTAGAAAATTTAAATGTCTGTTACTATATAAGGCATATTTTCGTCTGATAAGGTACTTCTTCTTCAATGATTTCGAGGATATTTTAGTTTTGATCAAAAAAAATTTAGTTTCTTACGACTTTTCATAAAATTTGTAAATGCCATCTGAAAGAGGAACAGATAAGCTTTCCATCGAGCTCTTAGTCGAAGAAGTCGGTCGAAGGATGCAAGAGTTATTAGCAAAAAACTAATCGGTGGTCAACACGTTTCCGTCCTACTGCCAATTCTTTTCGCAAAGTAATTTTTTATAATTCTAGTATTTAATGGGAAAAAATTAAACGAATATTTTGCCCATGTAAAAAACTATTAATTCTGAATAAAATGCCGCCCATTTATGCAATTTAGAAAATTTAAATGTCTCTTATTAGAGAAGGCATATTTTCGTCTTATAAGGTTCTTCTTCTTTAATGATTTCGATGATATTTTAAATTTGATCAAAAAATTTTATTTCTTACGACTCTTCGTAAAATATGTTAATGCCATCTGAAAGAGGAACTGATAAGCTTTCCATCGTTAAATTTGTTAATGCCATCTGAAAGAGGAACAGATAAGCCTTCCATCGAGCTCTTAGTCGAAGAAGTCGATCGAAGAATGCAAGAGTTATTAGGAAAAAACTAATCGGTGGTCAACACGATTCCGTCCTACTGCCGATTCTTTTCGCAAAGTACTTTTCTATAATTCAAGTATTTATTGGGAAAAAATTAAACGAATTTTTTGTCCATGTAAATAACTATTAATTCTGAACAAAATGCCGCCCATTTATGCAATTAAAACCAGTAAGGACGTTATCTTCAGCAAGGCTGAAGCTATAATACTATTCACGTTGTGTCACTATAAAAAAAACTAAATGAATAGTTTTCATGCCTCCCTAACAACATAACTGTAATGTTTCAAGTCAATTCGTTAAAAAACAAAAAAGTTTTCCATATATTGGTTCAAGTTTTGCGATAAGTGGGCGTAGGCATGCCCACGTTTAGTCAAAATAGTTTTCATTCCTCCCTAAGAACATAACTGTAAAGTTACTAGTCAATTGGTTAAAAAACAAAAAAGTTTTCCATACAACGGGTCAATTTTCGCTATAAAAGGGCGTGGTCACGCCCACTTTTGGTCAAAATAGTTTTCATTCCCCCCTAAGAACATAACTGTAAAGTTTCAAGTCAATTGGTTAAAAAACAAAAAAGTTTTCCATACAACGGGTAAATTTTCGCTATAAGTGGGCGTGGCTACGCGTTGCTACGCCCGCTTTTGGTCAAAATAGTTTTCATTCCTCCCTAAGAACATAAGTTTAAAATTTCAAGTCAATTGGTTAAGAAACAAAAAAGTTTTCCATACAACGACGTGAATATTCCTTCTCTTCCTCTTCTTCATTTTGTATGGGAGCTACCAGTTCCAGATGTCCAATCTCAATGAAACTTTCAGGCATGTAGTCGGTCGATGTAAAACTACTATTTTTAAAATTTTAGCACTCTATTGTACAAAACAAAAAAGTTTTCCATACAACGATTCAAGTTTTGTTCACTTTTCTTCTTCTTTTCGTATGGGAGCTACCTGTTCCAATAATCCGATCATGCTGGTTCCAACGAATGATTCATCGTAATAAATTCTAAGACTCAGTGCAAAGTTTCAGCTCGATAGCTTCAAAACTGAGAGACTAGTTTGCATACATACAGACAGTCAGACAGACAGACAGACGGACATGGCTAAATCAACTCATCTTGTTGTCCTGATCAAGAATATATATACTGTATATAGTCGGAAATTAATATTTAGATCTGTTACAAACTCCGTGACAAAGTTAAACATACTGGCCGGCTGACCCCAATAAACTACCCGACCTAATTGACTTTGCAATAACAAACCAGTAAGGACGCTATCTTCAGCAAGGCTGAAGCTATAATACTTTTCACTTTGTGTCACTATAAAAAAAACTAAATGAATAGTTTTCATGCATCCCTAATAACATAACTGTAATGTTTCAAGTCAATTCGTTAAAAAACAAAAAATTTTTCCATACAACGGTTCAAGTTTTGCGATAAGTGGGCGTAGCCATGCCCACATTTGGTCAAAATAGTTTTTATTCCTCCCTAAGAACATAACTGTAAAGTTTCAAGTCAATTGGTTAAAAAACAAAAAAGTTTTCGATACAAAGGGTCAATTTTCGCTATAAAAGGACGTGGCCACGCCCACTTTTGATCAAAATAGTTTTCATTCCTCCCTAAGAGCATAACTGCAAAGTTTCAAGTCAATTGGTTAAAAAACAAAAAAGTTTTCCATACAACGGGTAAATTTTCGCTATAAGTGGGCGTGGCTACGCGTGGTTACGCCCACTTTTGGTTAAAATAGTTTTCATTCCTCCCTAAGAACATAACTTTAAAATTTCAAGTCAATTGGTTAAGAAACAAAAAAGTTTTACATACAACGACGTGAATATTCCTTCTCTTCCTCTTCTTCATTTTGTATGGGAGCTACCAGTTCCAGATGTCCAATCTCAATGAAACTTTCAGGCATGTAGTCGGACCATGTAAAACTACTATGTTTAAAATTTCAGCACTCTATTGTACAAAACAAAAAAGTTTTCCATACAACGATTCAAGTTTTGTTCACTTTTCTTCTTCTTTTCGTATGGGAGCTACCTGTTCCAATAATCCGATCATGCTGGTTCCGACGAATGATTCATCGTAATAAATTCTAAGACTCTGTGCAAAGTTTCAGCTCGATAGCTTCAAAACTGAGGGACTAGTTTGCATACATACAGACAGACAGACAGACAGACAGACAGACGGACAGACGGACATGGCTAAATCAACTCGTCTTGTCGTCCTGATCAAGAATATATATACTTTATATAGTCGGAAATTAATATTTCGATCTGTTACAAACTCCGTGACAAAGTTAATATACTATTTCACATAAGTGAAAAGTATAAAAATATTCCCCGAACCCTGCTAAGCCTGTATTAATTAACCTACGTCGACATCCAAAAACCGTAGATCAACCAATTAGATTGACCTCGCATAAAACCAACTGGGTCAGTTACAAAAAATATTTTAGCTCACACATTGAGCTAGATGCTCCCCTAACCGTAGAAGCTGAGATCGACAGCTTCGTAAACAATCTAGAATCAGTCTTCGTTACCGCAGCTCGTATCTCAACACCTCAAACGGCGCAAGCTCTACGTAACCAAAAGAAGACGAATCTACAAATCGAGCAGCTCGTTATCGAAAAGCGACGCTTACGTCGAGAATGGCAATCAACCAGATCGCCATCTGCACGACATAGGCTTAAGAGCGCCGCAACCTCTCTAAAGCGTTAAAGCAAGAAGAAGCATATACCCAACGCCGGTACATAGAACAACTATCCACATCCAGTACAAGAAACTCACTGTGGAGAGCTCACCTAACCCTAAGCTCACCGACAGAAACCGTGATGCCTATAAGAAACCCCGCAGGCGGCTGGGCCCGCAGCGACGAAGATAGAGCAAGAACATTTGCCGCCCACCTTGAAAGTGTGTTTCAACCAAATCCTTGCACAAATGCGACTACACTACCAGCATTAACAAACGACGCCGAGCTTCAACGTGACCCAATCGAGTTTCGACCAAACGAAATCGCTAATATTATCAAAAAGGAACTGAACCCAAAAAAATCACCGGGCTGCGATTTAATAACCCCAAAAATGATTATTGAGCTCCCATATTGTGCTGTTTGCACTATCGCGAAGCTCTTCAATGCCATCACTAAACTTGGCTATTTTCCAGAGAGATGGAGAAAGTCTATCTTCATAATGATACCAAAGCCCTCGTCCCTCGTCGTACAGACCTATAAGTTTATTATCGTGTCTATCAAAACTTTTCGAAAAATGCGTGCTAACTCGGATCAACTCATTCCTGAGAACACACAACAAAATCCCCTCACACCAGTTAGGCTTTCGTGAAAAACACGGAACTATTGAGCAGGTTAATCGCATAACATCAGAAATACGAAGCGCGTTTGAAAATCGAGAATGCTGCACAGCAATATTTTTGGATGTCTCACAAGCATTCGACAGAGTTTGGTTAGACGGTTTAATGCATAAAATTAAAACAATGCTTCCAAACAACACGCACAAGCTACTATAGTCATACCTCTACGACAGGAAGTTTACAGTGAGATGTAACAGTGATATGTCCGACGACCACACCATTAGAGCTGGAGTTCCTCAAGGTAGCGTACTCGGTCCTACGTTATATGTCCTCTACACATCAGACATCCCAACAAGCAGACGTCTAACAACATCCACCTTTGCTGACGATACAGCTATTCTCAGCCGTTCCAGATGCCCTATGCAAGCAACAGCGCAGTTAGCTCTTCACCTGGTCAACATAGAAAAATGGCTAGCTGACTGGCGAATAAAAGTCAACGAACAAAAATGCAAACACGTTACGTTCACTCTAAACAGGCAAGATTGCCCACCGCTGATGTTAAACAACACTACGCTTCCGCAAACAAACGAAGTGACATACCTCGGAGAACACCTCGATAGAAGACTCACATGGCGCAGGGACATCGAGGCCAAGAGAACGCATTTAAAACTAAAAGCAAATAGCCTCCATTGGCTTATCAACGCTCGCTCTTCCCTTAGTCTTGACTACAAAGTCCTGCTCTACAATTCTGTTCTCAAACCTATCTGGACCTACGGCTCCCAGTTATGGGGAAACGCTAGCAGTAGCAACATTGAAATCATTCAGAGAACCCAGTCAAAGATATTGAGAACCATCACCGGGGCACCGTGGTATGTTCGAAACGAAAACATACAAAAAGACTTAAATATTCAACCAGTCAGAGATGTAATAGCAGAACTCAAGGAACAATACTACAGCAAGCTTTCTACGCACCCTAACCATCTCGCCAGAAGATTAACAAGGTTGAGCAGCCAATCCCGTCTTCGTCGAAATGACCTTCCAACCCAGCGATAGACCCTAGGGCCCCGCAACCTATCTGCAGTTCAAAAGAACTGCTAGTTAATATATAGGCATAAGATCTGCAAACTTATTGTTAGTCTCATAAGGAGAAGATTCAATAAATAAAGCAAAGTTTTAATAAAAAAAAAAAAAAATTTACGCAATAAAGAAAATTTAAATGTCTCTTATTAGATAAGGCATATTTTCGTCTTATAAGGTACTGCTTCTTTAATGATTTCGATGATATTTTAAATTTGATCAAAAAATTTTATTTCTTACGACTTTTCGTAAAATATGTTAATGCCATCTGAAAGAGGAACTGATAAGCTTTCCATCGTTAAATTTGTTAATGCCATCTGAAAGAGGAACAGATAAGCTTTCCATCGAGCTCTTAGTCGAAGAAGTCGATCGAAGGATGCAAGAGTTATAAGCAAAAAACTAATCGGTGGTCAACACGATTCCGTCCTACTGCCGATTGTTTTCGCAAAGTACTTTTCTATAATTCTAGTATTTAATGGGAAAAACTTAAACGAATTTTTTGTCCATGAAAAAACTATTATTTCTGAAAAAAATGCCGCCCATTTATGCAATAAAGAAAATTTAAATGTCTGTTACTATATAAGGCATATTTTCGTCTGATAAGGTACTTCTTCTTCAATGATTTCGAGGATATTTTAGTTTTGATCAAAAAATTTTATTTCTTACGACTCTTCGTAAAATATGTTAATGCCATCTGAAAGAGGAACTGATAAGCTTTCCATCGTCAAATTTGTTAATGCCATCTGAAAGAGGAACAGATAAGCTTTCCATCGAGCTCTTAGTCGAAGAAGTCGATCGAAGGATGCAAGAGTTATTAGGAAAAAACTAATCGGTGGTCAACACGATTCCGTCCTACTGCCGATTCTTTTCGCAAAGTACTTTTCTATAATCCAAGTATTTATTGGGAAAAAATTAAACGAATTTTTTGTCCATGTAAATAACTATTAATTCTGAATAAAATGCCGCCCATTTATGCAATTAAAACCAGTAAGGACGCTATCTTCAGCAAGGCTGAAGCTATAATACTATTCACGTTGTGTCACTATAAAAAAAACTAAATGAATAGTTTTCATGCCTCCCTAACAACATAACTGTAATGTTTAAAGTCAATTCGTTAAAAAACAAAAAAGTTTTCCATATAACGGTTCAAGTTTTGCGATAAGTGGGCGTAGGCATGCCCACGTTTAGTCAAAATAGTTTTCATTCCTCCCTAAGAACATAACTGTAAAGTTACAAGTCAATTGGTTAAAAAACAAAAAAGTTTTCCATACAACGGGTCAATTTTCGCTATAAAAGGGCGTGGTCACGCCCACTTTTGGTCAAAATAGTTTTCATTCCCCCCTAAGAACATAACTGCAAAGTTTCAAGTTAATTGGTTAAAAAACAAAAAAGTTTTCCATACAACGGGTAAATTTTCGCGATAAGTGGGCGTGGCTACCCCTGGCTACGCCCACTTTTGGTCAAAATAGTTTTCATTCCTCCCTAAGAACATAACTTTAAAATTTCAAGTCAATTGGTTAAGAAACAAAAAAGTTTTCCATACAACGACGTGAATATTCCTTCTCTTCCTCTTCTTCATTTTGTATGGGAGCTACCAGTTCCAGATGTCCAATCTCAATGAAACTTTCAGGCATGTAGTCGGACCATGTAAAACTACTATGTTTAAAATTTCAGCACTCTATTGTACAAAACAAAAAAGTTTTCCATACAACGATTCAAGTTTTGTTCACTTTTCTTCTTCTTTTCGTATGGGAGCTACCTGTTCCAATAATCCGATCATGCTGGTTCCGACGAATGATTCATCGTAATAAATTCTAAGACTCTGTGCAAAGTTTCAGCTCGATAGCTTCAAAACTGAGGGACTAGTTTGCATACATACAGACAGACAGACAGACGGACAGACGGACATGGCTAAATCAACTCGTCTTGTCGTCCTGATCAAGAATATATATACTTTATATAGTCGGAAATTAATATTTCGATCTGTTACAAACTCCGTGACAAAGTTAATATACTATTTCACATAAGTGAAAAGTATAAAAATATTCCCCGAACCCTGCTAAGCCTGTATTAATTAACCTACGTCGACATCCAAAAACCGTAGATCAACCAATTAGATTGACCTCGCATAAAACCAACTGGGTCAGTTACAAAAAATATTTTAGCTCACACATTGAGCTAGATGCTCCCCTAACCGTAGAAGCTGAGATCGACAGCTTCGTAAACAATCTAGAATCAGTCTTCGTTACCGCAGCTCGTATCTCAACACCTCAAACGGCGCAAGCTCTACGTAACCAAAAGAAGACGAATCTACAAATCGAGCAGCTCGTTATCGAAAAGCGACGCTTACGTCGAGAATGGCAATCAACCAGATCGCCATCTGCACGACATAGGCTTAAGAGCGCCGCAACCTCTCTAAAGCGTTAAAGCAAGAAGAAGCATATACCCAACGCCGGTACATAGAACAACTATCCACATCCAGTACAAGAAACTCACTGTGGAGAGCTCACCTAACCCTAAGCTCACCGACAGAAACCGTGATGCCTATAAGAAACCCCGCAGGCGGCTGGGCCCGCAGCGACGAAGATAGAGCAAGAACATTTGCCGCCCACCTTGAAAGTGTGTTTCAACCAAATCCTTGCACAAATGCGACTACACTACCAGCATTAACAAACGACGCCGAGCTTCAACGTGACCCAATCGAGTTTCGACCAAACGAAATCGCTAATATTATCAAAAAGGAACTGAACCCAAAAAAATCACCGGGCTGCGATTTAATAACCCCAAAAATGATTATTGAGCTCCCATATTGTGCTGTTTGCACTATCGCGAAGCTCTTCAATGCCATCACTAAACTTGGCTATTTTCCAGAGAGATGGAGAAAGTCTATCATCATAATGATACCAAAGCCAGGAAAAGATCACACGATTCCCTCGTCGTACAGACCTATAAGTTTATTATCGTGTCTATCAAAACTTTTCGAAAAATGCGTGCTAACTCGGATCAACTCATTCCTGAGAACACACAACAAAATCCCCTCACACCAGTTAGGCTTTCGTGAAAAACACGGAACTATTGAGCAGGTTAATCGCATAACATCAGAAATACGAAGCGCGTTTGAAAATCGAGAATGCTGCACAGCAATATTTTTGGATGTCTCACAAGCATTCGACAGAGTTTGGTTAGACGGTTTAATGCATAAAATTAAAACAATGCTTCTAAACAACACGCACAAGCTACTAAAGTCATACCTCTACGACAGGAAGTTTACAGTGAGATGTAACAGTGATATGTCCGACGACCACACCATTAGAGCTGGAGTTCCTCAAGGTAGCGTACTCGGTCCTACGTTATATGTCCTCTACACATCAGACATCCCAACAAGCAGACGTCTAACAACATCCACCTTTGCTGACGATACAGCTATTCTCAGCCGTTCCAGATGCCCTATGCAAGCAACAGCGCAGTTAGCTCTTCACCTGGTCAACATAGAAAAATGGCTAGCTGACTGGCGAATAAAAGTCAACGAACAAAAATGCAAACACGTTACGTTCACTCTAAACAGGCAAGATTGCCCACCGCTGATGTTAAACAACACTACGCTTCCGCAAACAAACGAAGTGACATACCTCGGAGAACACCTCGATAGAAGACTCACATGGCGCAGGGACATCGAGGCCAAGAGAACGCATTTAAAACTAAAAGCAAATAGCCTCCATTGGCTTATCAACGCTCGCTCTTCCCTTAGTCTTGACTACAAAGTCCTGCTCTACAATTCTGTTCTCAAACCTATCTGGACCTACGGCTCCCAGTTATGGGGAAACGCTAGCAGTAGCAACATTGAAATCATTCAGAGAACCCAGTCAAAGATATTGAGAACCATCACCGGGGCACCGTGGTATGTTCGAAACGAAAACATACAAAAAGACTTAAATATTCAACCAGTCAGAGATGTAATAGCAGAACTCAAGGAACAATACTACAGCAAGCTTTCTACGCACCCTAACCATCTCGCCAGAAGATTAACAAGGTTGAGCAGCCAATCCCGTCTTCGTCGAAATGACCTTCCAACCCAGCGATAGACCCTAGGGCCCCGCAACCTATCTGCAGTTCAAAAGAACTGCTAGTTAATATATAGGCATAAGATCTGCAAACTTATTGTTAGTCTCATAAAGAGAAGATTCAATAAATAAAGCAAAATTTTAATAAAAAAATTTACGCAATTAAGAAAATTTAAATGTCTCTTATTAGATAAGGCATATTTTCGTCTTATAAGGTACTGCTTCTTTAATGATTTCGATGATATTTTAAATTTGATCGAAAAATTTTATTTCTTACGACTTTTCGTAAAATATGTTAATGCCATCTGAAAGAGGAACTGATAAGCTTTCCATCGTTAAATGTGTTAATGCCATCTGAAAGAGGAACAGATAAGCTTTCCATTGAGCTCTTAGTCGAAGAAGTCGATCGAAGGATGCAAGAGTTATAAGCAAAAAACTAATCGGTGGTCAACACGATTCCGTCCTACTGCCGATTGTTTTCGCAAAGTACTTTTCTATAATTCTAGTATTTAATGGGAAAAACTTAAACGAATTTTTTGTCCATTAAAAAACTATTGATTCTGAAAAAAATGCCGCCCATTTATGCAATAAAGAAAATTTAAATGTCTGTTACTATATAAGGCATATTTTCGTCTGATAAGGTACTTCTTCTTCAATGATTTCGAGGATATTTTAGTTTTGAGCAAAAAAATTTTATTTCTTACGACTTTCCGTAAAATATGTTAATGCCATCTGAAAGAGGAACAGACAAGCTTTTCATCGAGTTCTTAGTCGAAGAAGTCGGTTGAAGGATGCAAGAGTTATTAGCAAAAATTTAATTGGTGGTCAACACGATTCCGTCCTACTGCCGATTGTTTTCGCAAAGTACTTTTCAATAATTTTAGTATTTAATGATAAAAACTTAAACGAATTTTTTGTCCATGAAAAAACTATTAATTCTGAAAAAAATGCCGCCCATTTATGCAATTAAGAAAATTTAAATGTCTTTTACTAGATAAGGCATATTTTGGTCTGATAAGGTACTTCTTCTTCAATGATTTCGAGGATATTTTAGTTTTGATCAAAAATATTTTATTTCGTACGACTTTTCATAAAATATGTAAATGGCATCTAAAAGAGGAACAGATAAGCTTTCCATCGAGCTCTTTGTCGAAGAAGTCGGTGGAAGGATGCAAGAGTTATTAGCAAAAAACTAATCGGTGGTCAACACGATTCCGTCCTACTGCCGATTCTTTTCGCAAAGTACTTTTCTATAATTCTAGTATTTAATGGGAAAATATTAAACGAATTTTTTGTCCATGTAAAAAACTATTAATTCTGAATAAAATGCCGCCCATTTATGCCATTGAAAAAATTTAAGCGTCTCTTATTAGATAAGGCATATTTTCTTCTGATAAGGTACTTCTTCTTCAATGATTTCGAGGATATTTTAGTTTTGATCAAAAAAATTTTATTTCTTACGACTTTTCGTCAAATATGTTAATGCCATCTGAAAGAGAAAAAGATAAGCTTTCCATCGAGCTTTTAGTCGAAGAAGTCGGTCGGAGGATGCAAGAGTTATAAGCAAAAAACTAATCGGTGGTCAACACGATTCCGTCCTACTGCCGATTGTTTTCGCAAAGTACTTTTCTATAATTCTAGTATTTAATGGGAAAAACTTAAACGAATTTTTTGTCCATGAAAAAACTATTAATTCTGAAAAAAAATGCCGCCCATTTATGCAATTAAGAAAATTAAAATGTCTGTTACTAGATAACGTATATTTTCGTCTGATAAGGTACTACTTCTTTAATGATTTCGAGATATTTTAGTTTTGATCAAAAAATTTTTATTTCTTACGACTTTTCATAAAATATGTAAATGGCATCTGAAAGAGGAACAGATAAGCTTTGCATCGAGCTCGTAGTCAAAGAAGTCGGTTGAAGGATGCAAGAGTTATTAGCAAAAAACTAATCGATGGTCAACACGTTTCCGTCCTACTGCCGATTCTTTTCGCAAAGTAGTTTTCTATAATTCTAGTATTTAATGGGAAAAAATTAAACGAATTTTTTGTCCATGTAAAAAACTATTAATTTTTAATAAAATGCCACCCATTTATGCAATTAAAAAAATTTAGATGTCTCTTATTAGATAAGGCATATTTTCGTCTGATAAGGTATTTCTTCTTCAATGATTTCGAGGATATTTTAGTTTTGATCCAAAAAAATTTTGTTTTTTACGACTTTTCATAAAATTTTTTAATGCTATCTGAAAGAGGAACAGATAAGCTTTCAATCGAGCTCTTAGTCGAAGAAGTCGGTCGAAGGCTGCAAGAGTTATAAGCAAAAAACTAATCGGTGGTCAACACGATTCCGTCCTACTGCCGATTCTTTTCGCAAAGTACTTTTCTATAATTCTAGTATTTGATGGGAAAAAATTAAACGAATTTCTTGTCCATGTAAAAAACTATTAATTCTGAATAAAATGCCGCCCATTTATGCAATTAAAAAAATTTAAATGTCTGTTACTAGATAAGGCATATTTTCGTCTGATAAGGTACTTCTTCTTCAATGATTTCGAGGATATTTTAGTTTTGATCAAAAAAATTTTGTTTTTTACGACTTTTCATAAAATTTTTTAATGCCATCTGAAAGAGGAACAGATAAGTTTTCCATCGAGCTCTTAGTCGAAGAAGTCGGTTGAAGGATGCAAGAGTTATTAGCAAAAAACTAATCGATGGTCAACACGTTTCCGTCCTACTGCCGATTCTTTTCGCAAAGTAGTTTTCTATAATTCTAGTATTTAATGGGAAAAAATTAAACGAATTTTTTGTCCATGTAAAAAACTATTAATTCTTAATAAAATGCCACCCATTTATGCAATTAAAAAAATTTATATGTCTCTTATTAGATAAGGCATATTTTCGTCTGATAAGGTACTTCTTCTTCAATGATTTCGAGGATATTTTAGTTTTGATCAAAAAATTTTTATTTCTTACGTTTTTTCGTTAAATATGTTAATGCCATATGAAAGAAGAACAGATAAGCTTTCCATCGAGCTCTTAGTCGAAGAAGTCGGTCGAAGGATGCAAGAGTAATTAGCAAAAAACTAATCGGTGGTCAATACGATTCCGTCTTACTGTCGATTCTTTTCTCAAAGTACTTTTCTATAATTCTAGTATTTAATGGGAAAAAATTAAACTAATTTCTTGTCCATGTAAAAAACTATTAATTCTGAATAAAATGCCGCCCATTTATGCAATTAAAAAAATTTAAATGTCTCTTATTAGATAAGGCATATTTTCGTCTGATAAGGTACTTCTTCTTCAATGATTTCGATGATATTTTAGTTTTGATCAAAAAAAATTTTGTTTTTTACGACTTTTCATAAAATTTTTTACTGCCATCTGAAAGAGGAACAGATAAGCTTTCCATCGAGCTCTTAGTCGAAAAAGTCGGTCGAAGGATGCAAGAGTTATTAGCAAAAAATTAATCGGTGGTCATCACGTTACCGTCCTACTGCCAATTCTTTTCGCAAAGTAATTTTTTATAATTCTAGTATTAATTGGGAAAAAATTAAACGAATATTTTGCCCATGTAAAAAACTATTAATTCTGAATAAAATGCCGCCCATTTATGCAATTAAGAAAATTTAAATGTCTCTTATTAGATAAGGCATATTTTCGTCTTATAAGGTACTTCTTCTTTAATGATTTCGATGATATTTTAAATTTGATCAAAAAATTTTATTTCTTACGACTTTTCGTAAAATATGTTAATGCCATCTGAAAGAGGAACTGATAAGCTTTCCATCGTTAAATTTGTTAATGCCATCTGAAAGAGGAACAGATAAGCTTTCCATCGAGCTCTTAGTCGAAGAAGTCGATCGAAGGATGCAAGAGTTGTTAGGAAAAAACTAATCGGTGGTCAACACGATTCCGTCCTACTGCCGATTCTTTTCGCAAAGTACTTTTCTATAATTCAAGTATTTATTGGGAAAAAATTAAACGAATTTTTTGTCCATGTAAATAACTATTAATTCTGAAAAAAATGCCGCCCATTTATGCAATTAAGAAAATTTAAATGTCTGTTACTAGATAAGGCATATTTTCGTCTGATAAGGTACTTCTTCTTCAATGATTTCGAGGATATTTTAGTTTTGATCAAAAAAATTTTATTTCTTACGAATTTTCATAAAATATGTAAATGCCATCTGAAAGAGAAACAGATAAGCTTTCCATCGAGCTCTTAGTCGAAGAATTCGGAAGAAGGATGCAAGAGTTATTAGCAAAAAACTAATCGGTGGTCAACACGTTTCCGTCCTACTGCCAATTCTTTTCGCAAAGTAGTTTTTTATAATTCTAGTATTTAATGGGAAAAAATTAAACGAATATTTTGCCCATGTAAAAAAACTATTAATTCTGAATAAAATGGCGCCCATTTATGCAATTAAAAAAATTTAAATGTCTGTTACTAGATAAGGCATATTTTCGTCTGATAAGGTACTTCTTCTTCAATGATTTCGAGGATATTTTAGTTTTGATAAAAAAAAATTTTGTTTTTTACGACTTTTCATAAAATTTGTTAATGCCATCTGAAAGAGGAACAGATAAGCTTTCCATCGAGCTCATAGTCGAAGAAGTCGGTCGAAGGATGCAAGAGTAATTAGCAAAAAACTAATCGGTGGTCAACACGATTCCGTCCTACTGCCGATTCTTTTCGCAAAGTACTTTTCTATAGTTCTAGTATTTAATGGGAAAAAATTAAACGAATTTCTTGTCCATGTGAAAAATTATTAATTCTGAATAAAATGCCGCCCATTTATGAAATTAAAAAAATTTAAATGTCTCTTATTAGATAAGGCATATTTTCGTCTGATAAGGTACTTCTTCTTCAATGATTTCGAGGATATTTTAGTTTTGATCAAAAAAAATTTTGTTTTTTACGACTTTTCATAAAATTTGTTAATGCCATCTGAAAGAGGAACAGATAAGTTTTCCATCGAGCTCTAAGTCGAAGAAGTCGGTTGAAGGATGCAAGAGTTATTAGCAAAAAACTAATCGGTGGTCAACACGTTTCCGTCCTACTGCCAATTCTTTTCGCAAAGTAATTTTTTATAATTCTAGTATTAATTGGGAAAAAATTAAACGAATATTTTGCCCATGTAAAAAACTATTAATTCTGAATAAAATGCCGCCCATTTATGCAATTAAGAAAATTTAAATGTCTCTTATTAGGTAAGGCATATTTTCGTCTTATAAGGTACTTCTTCTTTAATGATTTCGATGATATTTTAAATTTGATCAAAAAAATTTTATTTCTTACGAATTTTCATAAAATATGTAAATGCCATCTGAAAGAGGAACAGATAAGCTTTCCATCGAGCTCTTAGTCGAAGAAGTCGGTCGAAGGATGCAAGAGTTATTAGCAAAAAACTAATCGGTGGTCAACACGTTTCCGTCCTACTGCCAATTCTTTTCGCAAAGTACTTTTCTATAATTCAAGTATTTATTGGGAAAAAATTAAACGAATTTTTTTTCCATGTAAATAACTATTAATTCTGAAAGAAATGCCGCCCATTTATGCAATTAAGAAAATTTAAATGTCTGTTACTAGATAAGGCATATTTTCGTCTGATAAGGTACTTCTTCTTCAATGATTTCGAGGATATTTTAGTTTTGATCAAAAAAATTTTATTTCTTACGACTTTTCGTAAAATATGTTAATGCCATCTGAAAGAGGAACTGATAAGCTTTCCATCGTTAAATTCGTTAATGCCATCTGAAAGAGGAACAGATAAGCTTTCCATCGAGCTCTTAGTCGAAGAAGTCGATCGAAGGATGCAAGAGTTGTTAGGAAAAAACTAATCGATGGTCAACACGATTCCGTCCTACTGCCGATTCTTTTCGCAAAGTACTTTTCTATAATTCAAGTATTTATTGGGAAAAAATTAAACGAATTTTTTTTCCATGTAAATAACTATTAATTCTGAAAGAAATGCCGCCCATTTATGCAATTAAAAAAATTTAAATGTCTGTTACTAGATAAGGCATATTTTCGTCTGATAAGGTACTTCTTCTTTAATGATTTTGATGATATTTTAAATTTGATCAAAAAATTTTATTTCTTACGACTTTTCGTAAAATATGTTAATGCCATCTGAAAGAGGAACTGATAAGCTTTCCATCGTTAAATTCGTTAATGCCATCTGAAAGAGGAACAGATAAGCTTTCCATCGAGCTCTTAGTCGAAGAAGTCGATCGAAGGATGCAAGAGTTGTTAGGAAAAAACTAATCGATGGTCAACACGATTCCGTCCTACTGCCGATTCTTTTCGCAAAGTACTTTTCTATAATTCAAGTATTTATTGGGAAAAAATTAAACGAATTTTTTGTCCATGTAAATAACTATTAATTCTGAACAAAATGCCGCCCATTTATGCAATTAAGAAAATTTAAATGTCTGTTACTAGATAAGGCATATTTTCGTCTGATAAGGTACTTCTTCTTCAATGATTTCGAGGATATTTTAGTTTTGATCAAAAAAATTTTATTTCTTACGAATTTTCATAAAATATGTAAATGCCATCTGAAAGAGGAACAGATAAGCTTTCCATCGAGCTCTTAGTCGAAAAAGTCGGTTGAAGGATGCAAGAGTTATTAGCAAAAAACTCATCGGTGGTCAACACATTTCCGTCCTACTGCCGATTGTTTTCGCAAAGTAGTTTTCTATAATTCTAGTATTTAATGGGAAAAAATTGAACGAATTTTTTGTCCATGTAAAAAACTATTAATTCTTAATAAAATGCCACCCATTTATGCAATTAAAAAAATGTAAATGTCTCTTATTAGATAAGGCATATTTTCGTCTGATAAGGTGCTTCTTCTTCAATGATTTCGAGGATATTTTAGTTTTGATCAAAAAAAATTTAGTTTTTTACGACTTTTCATAAAATTTGTTAATGCCATCTGAAAGAGGAACAGATAAGCTTTCCATCGAGCTCTTAGTCGAAGAAGTCGGTCGAAGGATGCAAGAGTTATTAGCAAAAAACTAATCGGTGGTCAACACGTTTCCGTCCTACTGCCAATTCTTTTCGCAAAGTAATTTTTTATAATTCTAGTATTTAATGGGAAAAAATTAAACGAATATTTTGCCCATGTAAAAAACTGTTAATTCTGAATAAAATTCCGCCCATTTATGCAATGGTCCCGTACAATGTGCGAATTGCCAAGAATATGGCCATACAAGGTCGTATTGTACTCTGCGCCCCGTGTGTGTAGCTTGTGGAGAGCTTCACGACATTACACACCGCCCAGCGAGCAAAGACGACGCCAGCACAAAAAAATGCGCCAACTGTGGTGGTAACCACACAGTTAACTATAAAAGTTGCCCAATATACAAGGAACTGAAAACACGAATCCACCAGCGAGTGACCACGCTCTCAAAACGCACAGCCTACATTTACACCATCTAAATTAAACCCAGACATTTTCTTTTCGACCGCAGCCAGATCTTCACTTGGCGGAATCTCAACCAAAAACGTGACATTTGCCAGGGCTCTAAAATCAGGACTAGTTCCCCCTACCCCAAACACGCCGAACCCACAACTAGCACATGCAGATTTAAACGCGACTCAACACCACCAAATGCCGGGGCAGCAACAAAGCAACTTTGAAGCAATGTTATCAACCATGCAGCAAAGTCTAATGGAGTTTATGTCTTTTATGCGGACAATTATGCAGGATTTAATGCGTAACCAAAATCTACTGATACAAATGCTGATTTCACAACAGTCCAAATAAACCATGCCTTCCCTACGCATATCTACGTGGAATGCTAATGGCGTCTCACAGCACAAACTTGAGCTAGCTCAATTTCTACTTGACAAACACATTGACGTAATGCTACTCTCAGAAACACACCTTACAAACAAATATAATTTTAACATACGAGGCTACGTATTTTATGGAACAAACCATCCTGATGGTAAAGCACATGGGGGGACTGGTATTCTGATTAGAAACCGTCTCAAACACCACTGCCATAGAAGATTTGCAGAAAACTATCTACAGGCCACATCTATAAACATACAATTAGATAGTGCTAACCATCTAACACTAGCCGCCGTATACTGCCCACCTCGCTTCAATATATCTGAAACTGAGTTCATGCAGTTCTTTAACACACTCGGAGAACACTTCATAGCAGCAGGAGATTACAATGCCAAGCACACTCACTGGGGATCTCATCTAGTGACACCAAAAGGAAAACAATTATACAATGCAATTATAAAAGCCAGCAATAAGCTCGACCATCTCTCTCCCGGCAGACCAACATACTGGCCGGCTGACCCCAATAAACTACCCGACCTAATTGACTTTGCAATAACAAAAAATATTCCCCGAACCCTGCTAAGCGCCGAAAGTCTTTCAGATCTCTCGTCTGATCACTCGCCTGTATTAATTAACCTACGTCGACATCCAAAAACCGTAGATCAACCAATTAGATTGACCTCCCATAAAACCAACTGGGTCAGTTACAAAAAATATTTTAGCTCACACATTGAGCTAGATGCTCCCCTAACCGTAGAAGCTGAGATCGACAGCTTCGTAAACAATCTAGAATCAGTCTTCGTTACCGCAGCTCGTATCTCAACACCTCAAACGGCGCAAGCTCCACGTAACCAAAAGAAGACGAATCTACAAATCGAGCAGCTCGTTATCGAAAAGCGACGCTTACGTCGAGAATGGCAATCAACCAGATCGCCATCTGCACGACATAGGCTTAAGAGCGCCGCAACCTCTCTAAAGCGTTAAAGCAAGAAGAAGCATATACCCAACGCCGGTACATAGAACAACTATCCACATCCAGTACAAGAAACTCACTGTGGAGAGCTCACCTAACCCTAAGCTCACCGACAGAAACCGTGATGCCTATAAGAAACCCCGCAGGCGGCTGGGCCCGCAGCGACGAAGATAGAGCAAGAACATTTGCCGCCCACCTTGAAAGTGTGTTTCAACCAAATCCTTGCACAAATGCGACTACACTACCAGCATTAACAAACGACGCCGAGCTTCAACGTGACCCAATCGAGTTTCGACCAAACGAAATCGCTAATATTATCAAAAAGGAACTGAACCCAAAAAAATCACCGGGCTGCGATTTAATAACCCCAAAAATGATTATTGAGCTCCCATATTGTGCTGTTTGCACTATCGCGAAGCTCTTCAATGCCATCACTAAACTTGGCTATTTTCCAGAGAGATGGAGAAAGTCTATCATCATAATGATACCAAAGCCCTCGTCCCTCGTCGTACAGACCTATAAGTTTATTATCGTGTCTATCAAAACTTTTCGAAAAATGCGTGCTAACTCGGATCAACTCATTCCTGAGAACACACAACAAAATCCCCTCACACCAGTTAGGCTTTCGTGAAAAACACGGAACTATTGAGCAGGTTAATCGCATAACATCAGAAATACGAAGCGCGTTTGAAAATCGAGAATGCTGCACAGCAATATTTTTGGATGTCTCACAAGCATTCGACAGAGTTTGGTTAGACGGTTTAATGCATAAAATTAAAACAATGCTTCCAAACAACACGCACAAGCTACTAAAGTCATACCTCTACGACAGGAAGTTTACAGTGAGATGTAACAGTGATATGTCCGACGACCACACCATTAGAGCTGGAGTTCCTCAAGGTAGCGTACTCGGTCCTACGTTATATGTCCTCTACACATCAGACATCCCAACAAGCAGACGTCTAACAACATCCACCTTTGCTGACGATACAGCTATTCTCAGTCGTTCCAGATGCCCTATGCAAGCAACAGCGCAGTTAGCTCTTCACCTGGTCAACATAGAAAAATGGCTAGCTGACTGGCGAATAAAAGTCAACGAACAAAAATGCAAACACGTTACGTTCACTCTAAACAGGCAAGATTGCCCACCGCTGATGTTAAACAACACTACGCTTCCGCAAACAAACGAAGTGACATACCTCGGAGAACACCTCGATAGAAGACTCACATGGCGCAGGGACATCGAGGCCAAGAGAACGCATTTAAAACTAAAAGCAAATAGCCTCCATTGGCTTATCAACGCTCGCTCTTCCCTTAGTCTTGACTACAAAGTCCTGCTCTACAATTCTGTTCTCAAACCTATCTGGACCTACGGCTCCCAGTTATGGGGAAACGCTAGCAGTAGCAACATTGAAATCATTCAGAGAACCCAGTCAAAGATATTGAGAACCATCACCGGGGCACCGTGGTATGTTCGAAACGAAAACATACAAAAAGACTTAAATATTCAACCAGTCAGAGATGTAATAGCAGAACTCAAGGAACAATACTACAGCAAGCTTTCTACGCACCCTAACCATCTCGCCAGAAGATTAACAAGGTTGAGCAGCCAATCCCGTCTTCGTCGAAATGAACTTCCAACCCAGCGATAGACCCTAGGGCCCCGCAACCTATCTGCAGTTCAAAAGAACTGCTAGTTAATATATAGGCATAAGATCTGCAAACTTATTGTTAGTCTCATAAAGAGAAGATTCAATAAATAAAGCAAAATTTTAATAAAAAAATTTACGCAATTAAGAAAATTTAAATGTCTCTTATTAGATAAGGCATATTTTCGTCTTATAAGGTACTGCTTCTTTAATGATTTCGATGATATTTTAAATTTGATCGAAAAATTTTATTTCTTACGACTTTTCGTAAAATATGTTAATGCCATCTGAAAGAGGAACTGATAAGCTTTCCATCGTTAAATGTGTTAATGCCATCTGAAAGAGGAACAGATAAGCTTTCCATTGAGCTCTTAGTCGAAGAAGTCGATCGAAGGATGCAAGAGTTATAAGCAAAAAACTAATCGGTGGTCAACACGATTCCGTCCTACTGCCGATTGTTTTCGCAAAGTACTTTTCTATAATTCTAGTATTTAATGGGAAAAACTTAAACGAATTTTTTGTCCATTAAAAAACTATTGATTCTGAAAAAAATGCCGCCCATTTATGCAATAAAGAAAATTTAAATGTCTGTTACTATATAAGGCATATTTTCGTCTGATAAGGTACTTCTTCTTCAATGATTTCGAGGATATTTTAGTTTTGATCAAAAAAAATTTAGTTTTTTACGACTTTTCATAAAATTTGTAAATGCCATCTGAAAGAGGAACAGATAAGCTTTCCATCGAGCTCTTAGTCGAAGAAGTCGGTCGAAGGATGCAAGAGTTATTAGCAAAAAACTAATCGGTGGTCAACACGTTTCCGTCCTACTGCCAATTCTTTTCGCAAAGTAATTTTTTATAATTCTAGTATTTAATGGGAAAAAATTAAACGAATATTTTGCCCATGTAAAAAACTATTAATTCTGAATAAAATGCCGCCCATTTATGCAATTTAGAAAATTTAAATGTCTGTTACTATATAAGGCATATTTTCGTCTGATAAGGTACTTCTTCTTCAATGATTTCGAGGATATTTTAGTTTTGATCAAAAAAAATTTAGTTTCTTACGACTTTTCATAAAATTTGTAAATGCCATCTGAAAGAGGAACAGATAAGCTTTCCATCGAGCTCTTAGTCGAAGAAGTCGGTCGAAGGATGCAAGAGTTATTAGCAAAAAACTAATCGGTGGTCAACACGTTTCCGTCCTACTGCCAATTCTTTTCGCAAAGTAATTTTTTATAATTCTAGTATTTAATGGGAAAAAATTAAACGAATATTTTGCCCATGTAAAAAACTATTAATTCTGAATAAAATGCCGCCCATTTATGCAATTTAGAAAATTTAAATGTCTCTTATTAGAGAAGGCATATTTTCGTCTTATAAGGTTCTTCTTCTTTAATGATTTCGATGATATTTTAAATTTGATCAAAAAATTTTATTTCTTACGACTCTTCGTAAAATATGTTAATGCCATCTGAAAGAGGAACTGATAAGCTTTCCATCGTTAAATTTGTTAATGCCATCTGAAAGAGGAACAGATAAGCTTTCCATCGAGCTCTTAGTCGAAGAAGTCGATCGAAGAATGCAAGAGTTATTAGGAAAAAACTAATCGGTGGTCAACACGATTCCGTCCTACTGCCGATTCTTTTCGCAAAGTACTTTTCTATAATTCAAGTATTTATTGGGAAAAAATTAAACGAATTTTTTGTCCATGTAAATAACTATTAATTCTGAACAAAATGCCGCCCATTTATGCAATTAAAACCAGTAAGGACGTTATCTTCAGCAAGGCTGAAGCTATAATACTATTCACGTTGTGTCACTATAAAAAAAACTAAATGAATAGTTTTCATGCCTCCCTAACAACATAACTGTAATGTTTCAAGTCAATTCGTTAAAAAACAAAAAAGTTTTCCATATAACGGTTCAAGTTTTGCGATAAGTGGGCGTAGGCATGCCCACGTTTAGTCAAAATAGTTTTCATTCCTCCCTAAGAACATAACTGTAAAGTTACTAGTCAATTGGTTAAAAAACAAAAAAGTTTTCCATACAACGGGTCAATTTTCGCTATAAAAGGGCGTGGTCACGCCCACTTTTGGTCAAAATAGTTTTCATTCCCCCCTAAGAACATAACTGTAAAGTTTCAAGTCAATTGGTTAAAAAACAAAAAAGTTTTCCATACAACGGGTAAATTTTCGCTATAAGTGGGCGTGGCTACGCGTTGCTACTCCCGCTTTTGGTCAAAATAGTTTTCATTCCTCCCTAAGAACATAAGTTTAAAATTTCAAGTCAATTGGTTAAGAAACAAAAAAGTTTTCCATACAACGACGTGAAAATTCCTTCTCTTCCTCTTCTTCATTTTGTATGGGAGCTACCAGTTCCAGATGTCCAATCTCAATGAAACTTTCAGGCATGTAGTCGGTCTATGTAAAACTACTATTTTTAAAATTTTAGCACTCTATTGTACAAAACAAAAAAGTTTTCCATACAACGATTCAAGTTTTGTTCACTTTTCTTCTTCTTTTCGTATGGGAGCTACCTGTTCCAATAATCCGATCATGCTGGTTCCAACGAATGATTCATCGTAATAAATTCTAAGACTCTGTGCAAAGTTTCAGCTCGATAGCTTCAAAACTGAGAGACTAGTTTGCATACATACAGACAGTCAGACAGACAGACAGACGGACATGGCTAAATCAACTCATCTTGTTGTCCTGATCAAGAATATATATACTGTATATAGTCGGAAATTAATATTTAGATCTGTTACAAACTCCGTGACAAAGTTAAACATACTGGCCGGCTGACCCCAATAAACTACCCGACCTAATTGACTTTGCAATAACAAACCAGTAAGGACGCTATCTTCAGCAAGGCTGAAGCTATAATACTTTTCACTTTGTGTCACTATAAAAAAAACTAAATGAATAGTTTTCATGCATCCCTAATAACATAACTGTAATGTTTCAAGTCAATTCGTTAAAAAACAAAAAATTTTTCCATACAACGGTTCAAGTTTTGCGATAAGTGGGCGTAGCCATGCCCACATTTGGTCAAAATAGTTTTTATTCCTCCCTAAGAACATAACTGTAAAGTTTCAAGTCAATTGGTTAAAAAACAAAAAAGTTTTCGATACAAAGGGTCAATTTTCGCTATAAAAGGGCGTGGCCACGCCCACTTTTGATCAAAATAGTTTTCATTCCTCCCTAAGAGCATAACTGCAAAGTTTCAAGTCAATTGGTTAAAAAACAAAAAAGTTTTCCATACAACGGGTAAATTTTCGCTATAAGTGGGCGTGGCTACGCGTGGTTACGCCCACTTTTGGTTAAAATAGTTTTCATTCCTCCCTAAGAACATAACTTTAAAATTTCAAGTCAATTGGTTAAGAAACAAAAAAGTTTTACATACAACGACGTGAATATTCCTTCTCTTCCTCTTCTTCATTTTGTATGGGAGCTACCAGTTCCAGATGTCCAATCTCAATGAAACTTTCAGGCATGTAGTCGGACCATGTAAAACTACTATGTTTAAAATTTCAGCACTCTATTGTACAAAACAAAAAAGTTTTCCATACAACGATTCAAGTTTTGTTCACTTTTCTTCTTCTTTTCGTATGGGAGCTACCTGTTCCAATAATCCGATCATGCTGGTTCCGACGAATGATTCATCGTAATAAATTCTAAGACTCTGTGCAAAGTTTCAGCTCGATAGCTTCAAAACTGAGGGACTAGTTTGCATACATACAGACAGACAGACAGACAGACAGACGGACAGACGGACATGGCTAAATCAACTCGTCTTGTCGTCCTGATCAAGAATATATATACTTTATATAGTCGGAAATTAATATTTCGATCTGTTACAAACTCCGTGACAAAGTTAATATACTATTTCACATAAGTGAAAAGTATAAAAATATTCCCCGAACCCTGCTAAGCCTGTATTAATTAACCTACGTCGACATCCAAAAACCGTAGATCAACCAATTAGATTGACCTCGCATAAAACCAACTGGGTCAGTTACAAAAAATATTTTAGCTCACACATTGAGCTAGATGCTCCCCTAACCGTAGAAGCTGAGATCGACAGCTTCGTAAACAATCTAGAATCAGTCTTCGTTACCGCAGCTCGTATCTCAACACCTCAAACGGCGCAAGCTCTACGTAACCAAAAGAAGACGAATCTACAAATCGAGCAGCTCGTTATCGAAAAGCGACGCTTACGTCGAGAATGGCAATCAACCAGATCGCCATCTGCACGACATAGGCTTAAGAGCGCCGCAACCTCTCTAAAGCGTTAAAGCAAGAAGAAGCATATACCCAACGCCGGTACATAGAACAACTATCCACATCCAGTACAAGAAACTCACTGTGGAGAGCTCACCTAACCCTAAGCTCACCGACAGAAACCGTGATGCCTATAAGAAACCCCGCAGGCGGCTGGGCCCGCAGCGACGAAGATAGAGCAAGAACATTTGCCGCCCACCTTGAAAGTGTGTTTCAACCAAATCCTTGCACAAATGCGACTACACTACCAGCATTAACAAACGACGCCGAGCTTCAACGTGACCCAATCGAGTTTCGACCAAACGAAATCGCTAATATTATCAAAAAGGAACTGAACCCAAAAAAATCACCGGGCTGCGATTTAATAACCCCAAAAATGATTATTGAGCTCCCATATTGTGCTGTTTGCACTATCGCGAAGCTCTTCAATGCCATCACTAAACTTGGCTATTTTCCAGAGAGATGGAGAAAGTCTATCATCATAATGATACCAAAGCCCTCGTCCCTCGTCGTACAGACCTATAAGTTTATTATCGTGTCTATCAAAACTTTTCGAAAAATGCGTGCTAACTCGGATCAACTCATTCCTGAGAACACACAACAAAATCCCCTCACACCAGTTAGGCTTTCGTGAAAAACACGGAACTATTGAGCAGGTTAATCGCATAACATCAGAAATACGAAGCGCGTTTGAAAATCGAGAATGCTGCACAGCAATATTTTTGGATGTCTCACAAGCATTCGACAGAGTTTGGTTAGACGGTTTAATGCATAAAATTAAAACAATGCTTCCAAACAACACGCACAAGCTACTATAGTCATACCTCTACGACAGGAAGTTTACAGTGAGATGTATCAGTGATATGTCCGACGACCACACCATTAGAGCTGGAGTTCCTCAAGGTAGCGTACTCGGTCCTACGTTATATGTCCTCTACACATCAGACATCCCAACAAGCAGACGTCTAACAACATCCACCTTTGCTGACGATACAGCTATTCTCAGTCGTTCCAGATGCCCTATGCAAGCAACAGCGCAGTTAGCTCTTCACCTGGTCAACATAGAAAAATGGCTAGCTGACTGGCGAATAAAAGTCAACGAACAAAAATGCAAACACGTTACGTTCACTCTAAACAGGCAAGATTGCCCACCGCTGATGTTAAACAACACTACGCTTCCGCAAACAAACGAAGTGACATACCTCGGAGAACACCTCGATAGAAGACTCACATGGCGCAGGGACATCGAGGCCAAGAGAACGCATTTAAAACTAAAAGCAAAAAGCCTCCATTGGCTTATCAACGCTCGCTCTTCCCTTAGTCTTGACTACAAAGTCCTGCTCTACAATTCTGTTCTCAAACCTATCTGGACCTACGGCTCCCAGTTATGGGGAAACGCTAGCAGTAGCAACATTGAAATCATTCAGAGAACCCAGTCAAAGATATTGAGAACCATCACCGGGGCACCGTGGTATGTTCGAAACGAAAACATACAAAAAGACTTAAATATTCAACCAGTCAGAGATGTAATAGCAGAACTCAAGGAACAATACTACAGCAAGCTTTCTACGCACCCTAACCATCTCGCCAGAAGATTAACAAGGTTGAGCAGCCAATCCCGTCTTCGTCGAAATGACCTTCCAACCCAGCGATAGACCCTAGGGCCCCGCAACCTATCTGCAGTTCAAAAGAACTGCTAGTTAATATATAGGCATAAGATCTGCAAACTTATTGTTAGTCTCATAAAGAGAAGATTCAATAAATAAAGCAAAGTTTTAATAAAAAAAAAAAAAAAAAATTTACGCAATTAAGAAAATTTAAATGTCTCTTATTAGATAAGGCATATTTTCGTCTTATAAGGTACTGCTTCTTTAATGATTTCGATGATATTTTAAATTTGATCAAAAAATTTTATTTCTTACGACTTTTCGTAAAATATGTTAATGCCATCTGAAAGAGGAACTGATAAGCTTTCCATCGTTAAATTTGTTAATGCCATCTGAAAGAGGAACAGATAAGCTTTCCATCGAGCTCTTAGTCGAAGAAGTCGATCGAAGGATGCAAGAGTTATAAGCAAAAAACTAATCGGTGGTCAACACGATTCCGTCCTACTGCCGATTGTTTTCGCAAAGTACTTTTCTATAATTCTAGTATTTAATGGGAAAAAATTAAACGAACATTTTGCCCATGTAAAAAACTATTAATTCTGAATAAAATGCCGCCCATTTATGCAATTAAGAAAATTTAAATGTCTCTTATTAGAGAAGGCATATTTTCGTCTTATAAGGTACTTCTTCTTTAATGATTTCGATGATATTTTAAATTTGATCAAAAAATTTTATTTCTTACGACTCTTCGTAAAATATGTTAATGCCATCTGAAAGAGGAACTGATAAGCTTTCCATCGTCAAATTTGTTAATGCCATCTGAAAGAGGAACAGATAAGCTTTCCATCGAGCTCTTAGTCGAAGAAGTCGATCGAAGGATGCAAGAGTTATTAGGAAAAAACTAATCGGTGGTCAACACGATTCCGTCCTACTGCCGATTCTTTTCGCAAAGTACTTTTCTATAATCCAAGTATTTATTGGGAAAAAATTAAACGAATTTTTTGTCCATGTAAATAACTATTAATTCTGAATAAAATGCCGCCCATTTATGCAATTAAAACCAGTAAGGACGCTATCTTCAGCAAGGCTGAAGCTATAATACTATTCACGTTGTGTCACTATAAAAAAAACTAAATGAATAGTTTTCATGCCTCCCTAACAACATAACTGTAATGTTTAAAGTCAATTCGTTAAAAAACAAAAAAGTTTTCCATATAACGGTTCAAGTTTTGCGATAAGTGGGCGTAGGCATGCCCACGTTTAGTCAAAATAGTTTTCATTCCTCCCTAAGAACATAACTGTAGAGTTACAAGTCAATTGGTTAAAAAACAAAAAAGTTTTCCATACAACGGGTCAATTTTCGCTATAAAAGGGCGTGGTCACGCCCACTTTTGGTCAAAATAGTTTTCATTCCCCCCTAAGAACATAACTGTAAAGTTTCAAGTCAATTGGTTAAAAAACAAAAAAGTTTTCCATACAACGGGTAAATTTTCGCTATAAGTGGGCGTGGCTACCCCTGGCTACGCCCACTTTTGGTCAAAATAGTTTTCATTCCTCCCTAAGAACATAACTTTAAAATTTCAAGTCAATTGGTTAAGAAACAAAAAAGTTTTCCATACAACGACGTGAATATTCCTTCTCTTCCTCTTCTTCATTTTGTATGGGAGCTACCAGTTCCAGATGTCCAATCTCAATGAAACTTTCAGGCATGTAGTCGGACCATGTAAAACTACTATGTTTAAAATTTCAGCACTCTATTGTACAAAACAAAAAAGTTTTCCATACAACGATTCAAGTTTTGTTCACTTTTCTTCTTCTTTTCGTATGGGAGCTACCTGTTCCAATAATCCGATCATGCTGGTTCCGACGAATGATTCATCGTAATAAATTCTAAGACTCTGTGCAAAGTTTCAGCTCGATAGCTTCAAAACTGAGGGACTAGTTTGCATACATACAGACAGACAGACAGACAGACAGACGGACAGACGGACATGGCTAAATCAACTCGTCTTGTCGTCCTGATCAAGAATATATATACTTTATATAGTCGGAAATTAATATTTCGATCTGTTACAAACTCCGTGACAAAGTTAATATACTATTTCACATAAGTGAAAAGTATAAAAATATTCCCCGAACCCTGCTAAGCCTGTATTAATTAACCTACGTCGACATCCAAAAACCGTAGATCAACCAATTAGATTGACCTCGCATAAAACCAACTGGGTCAGTTACAAAAAATATTTTAGCTCACACATTGAGCTAGATGCTCCCCTAACCGTAGAAGCTGAGATCGACAGCTTCGTAAACAATCTAGAATCAGTCTTCGTTACCGCAGCTCGTATCTCAACACCTCAAACGGCGCAAGCTCTACGTAACCAAAAGAAGACGAATCTACAAATCGAGCAGCTCGTTATCGAAAAGCGACGCTTACGTCGAGAATGGCAATCAACCAGATCGCCATCTGCACGACATAGGCTTAAGAGCGCCGCAACCTCTCTAAAGCGTTAAAGCAAGAAGAAGCATATACCCAACGCCGGTACATAGAACAACTATCCACATCCAGTACAAGAAACTCACTGTGGAGAGCTCACCTAACCCTAAGCTCACCGACAGAAACCGTGATGCCTATAAGAAACCCCGCAGGCGGCTGGGCCCGCAGCGACGAAGATAGAGCAAGAACATTTGCCGCCCACCTTGAAAGTGTGTTTCAACCAAATCCTTGCACAAATGCGACTACACTACCAGCATTAACAAACGACGCCGAGCTTCAACGTGACCCAATCGAGTTTCGACCAAACGAAATCGCTAATATTATCAAAAAGGAACTGAACCCAAAAAAATCACCGGGCTGCGATTTAATAACCCCAAAAATGATTATTGAGCTCCCATATTGTGCTGTTTGCACTATCGCGAAGCTCTTCAATGCCATCACTAAACTTGGCTATTTTCCAGAGAGATGGAGAAAGTCTATCATCATAATGATACCAAAGCCCTCGTCCCTCGTCGTACAGACCTATAAGTTTATTATCGTGTCTATCAAAACTTTTCGAAAAATGCGTGCTAACTCGGATCAACTCATTCCTGAGAACACACAACAAAATCCCCTCACACCAGTTAGGCTTTCGTGAAAAACACGGAACTATTGAGCAGGTTAATCGCATAACATCAGAAATACGAAGCGCGTTTGAAAATCGAGAATGCTGCACAGCAATATTTTTGGATGTCTCACAAGCATTCGACAGAGTTTGGTTAGACGGTTTAATGCATAAAATTAAAACAATGCTTCCAAACAACACGCACAAGCTACTATAGTCATACCTCTACGACAGGAAGTTTACAGTGAGATGTAACAGTGATATGTCCGACGACCACACCATTAGAGCTGGAGTTCCTCAAGGTAGCGTACTCGGTCCTACGTTATATGTCCTCTACACATCAGACATCCCAACAAGCAGACGTCTAACAACATCCACCTTTGCTGACGATACAGCTATTCTCAGCCGTTCCAGATGCCCTATGCAAGCAACAGCGCAGATAGCTCTTCACCTGGTCAACATAGAAAAATGGCTAGCTGACTGGCGAATAAAAGTCAACGAACATAAATGCAAACACGTTACGTTCACTCTAAACAGGCAAGATTGCCCACCGCTGATGTTAAACAACACTACGCTTCCGCAAACAAACGAAGTGACATACCTCGGAGAACACCTCGATAGAAGACTCACATGGCGCAGGGACATCGAGGCCAAGAGAACGCATTTAAAACTAAAAGCAAATAGCCTCCATTGGCTTATCAACGCTCGCTCTTCCCTTAGTCTTGACTACAAAGTCCTGCTCTACAATTCTGTTCTCAAACCTATCTGGACCTACGGCTCCCAGTTATGGGGAAACGCTAGCAGTAGCAACATTGAAATCATTCAGAGAACCCAGTCAAAGATATTGAGAACCATCACCGGGGCACCGTGGTATGTTCGAAACGAAAACATACAAAAAGACTTAAATATTCAACCAGTCAGAGATGTAATAGCAGAACTCAAGGAACAATACTACAGCAAGCTTTCTACGCACCCTAACCATCTCGCCAGAAGATTAACAAGGTTGAGCAGCCAATCCCGTCTTCGTCGAAATGACCTTCCAACCCAGCGATAGACCCTAAGGCCCCGCAACCTATCTGCAGTTCAAAAGAACTGCTAGTTAATACATAGGCATAAGATCTGCAAACTTATTGTTAGTCTCATAAAGAGAAGATTCAATAAATAAAGCAAAGTTTTAATAAAAAAAAAAAAAAAAAAATTTACGCAATTAAGAAAATTTAAATGTCTCTTATTAGATAAGGCATATTTTCGTCTTATAAGGTACTGCTTCTTTAATGATTTCGATGATATTTTAAATTTGATCAAAAAATTTTATTTCTTACGACTTTTCGTAAAATATGTTAATGCCATCTGAAAGAGGAACTGATAAGCTTTCCATCGTTAAATTTGTTAATGCCATCTGAAAGAGGAACAGATAAGCTTTCCATCGAGCTCTTAGTCGAAGAAGTCGATCGAAGGATGCAAGAGTTATAAGCAAAAAACTAATCGGTGGTCAACACGATTCCGTCCTACTGCCGATTGTTTTCGCAAAGTACTTTTCTATAATTCTAGTATTTAATGGGAAAAACTTAAACGAATTTTTTGTCTATGAAAAAACTATTAATTCTGAAAAAAATGCCGCCCATTTATGCAATAAAGAAAATTTAAATGTCTGTTACTATATAAGGCATATTTTCGTCTGATAAGGTACTTCTTCTTCAATGATTTCGAGGATATTTTAGTTTTGATCAAAAAAAATTTAGTTTTTTACGACTTTTCATAAAACTTGTAAATGCCATCTGAAAGAGGAACAGATAAGCTTTCCATCGAGCTCTTAGTCGAAGAAGTCGGTCGAAGGATGCAAGAGTTATTAGCAAAAAACTAATCGGTGGTCAACACGTTTCCGTCCTACTGCCGATTCTTTTCGCAAAGTAGTTTTCTATAATTCTAGTATTTAATGGGAAAAAATTAAACGAATATTTTGCCCATGTAAAAAACTATTAATTCTGAATAAAATGCCGCCCATTTATGCAATTAAGAAAATTTAAATGACATGGCTAAATCAACTCGTCTTGTCGTCCTGATCAAGAATATATATACTTTATATAGTCGGAAATTAATATTTCGATCTGTTACAAACTCCGTGACAAAGTTAATATACTATTTCACATAAGTGAAAAGTATAAAAATATTCCCCGAACCCTGCTAAGCCTGTATTAATTAACCTACGTCGACATCCAAAAACCGTAGATCAACCAATTAGATTGTCCTCGCATAAAACCAACTGGGTCAGTTACAAAAAATATTTTAGCTCACACATTGAGCTAGATGCTCCCCTAACCGTAGAAGCTGAGATCGACAGCTTCGTAAACAATCTAGAATCAGTCTTCGTTACCGCAGCTCGTATCTCAACACCTCAAACGGCGCAAGCTCTACGTAACCAAAAGAAGACGAATCTACAAATCGAGCAGCTCGTTATCGAAAAGCGACGCTTACGTCGAGAATGGCAATCAACCAGATCGCCATCTGCACGACATAGGCTTAAGAGCGCCGCAACCTCTCTAAAGCGTTAAAGCAAGAAGAAGCATATACCCAACGCCGGTACATAGAACAACTATCCACATCCAGTACAAGAAACTCACTGTGGAGAGCTCACCTAACCCTAAGCTCACCGACAGAAACCGTGATGCCTATAAGAAACCCCGCAGGCGGCTGGGCCCGCAGCGACGAAGATAGAGCAAGAACATTTGCCGCCCACCTTGAAAGTGTGTTTCAACCAAATCCTTGCACAAATGCGACTACACTACCAGCATTAACAAACGACGCCGAGCTTCAACGTGACCCAATCGAGTTTCGACCAAACGAAATCGCTAATATTATCAAAAAGGAACTGAACCCAAAAAAATCACCGGGCTGCGATTTAATAACCCCAAAAATGATTATTGAGCTCCCATATTGTGCTGTTTGCACTATCGCGAAGCTCTTCAATGCCATCACTAAACTTGGCTATTTTCCAGAGAGATGGAGAAAGTCTATCATCATAATGATACCAAAGCCCTCGTCCCTCGTCGTACAGACCTATAAGTTTAATATCGTGTCTATCAAAACTTTTCGAAAAATGCGTGCTAACTCGGATCAACTCATTCCTGAGAACACACAACAAAATCCCCTCACACCAGTTAGGCTTTCGTGAAAAACACGGAACTATTGAGCAGGTTATCTGGACCTACGGCTCCCAGTTATGGGGAAACGCTAGCAGTAGCAACATTGAAATCATTCAGAGAACCCAGTCAAAGATATTGAGAACCATCACCGGGGCACCGTGGTATGTTCGAAACGAAAACATACAAAAAGACTTAAATATTCAACCAGTCAGAGATGTAATAGCAGAACTCAAGGAACAATACTACAGCAAGCTTTCTACGCACCCTAACCATCTCGCCAGAAGATTAACAAGGTTGAGCAGCCAATCCCGTCTTCGTCGAAATGACCTTCCAACCCAGCGATAGACCCTAAGGCCCCGCAACCTATCTGCAGTTCAAAAGAACTGCTAGTTAATACATAGGCATAAGATCTGCAAACTTATTGTTAGTCTCATAAAGAGAAGATTCAATAAATAAAGCAAAGTTTTAATAAAAAAAAAAAAAAAAAATTTACGCAATTAAGAAAATTTAAATGTCTCTTATTAGATAAGGCATATTTTCGTCTTATAAGGTACTGCTTCTTTAATGATTTCGATGATATTTTAAATTTGATCAAAAAATTTTATTTCTTACGACTTTTCGTAAAATATGTTAATGCCATCTGAAAGAGGAACTGATAAGCTTTCCATCGTTAAATTTGTTAATGCCATCTGAAAGAGGAACAGATAAGCTTTCCATCGAGCTCTTAGTCGAAGAAGTCGATCGAAGGATGCAAGAGTTATTAGGAAAGAACTAATCGGTGATCAACACGATTCCGTCCTACTGCCGATTCTTTTCGCAAAGTACTTTTCTATAATCCAAGTATTTATTGGGAAAAAATTAAACGAATTTTTTGTCCATGTAAATAACTATTAATTCTGAATAAAATGCCGCCCATTTATGCAATTAAAACCAGTAAGGACGCTATCTTCAGCAAGGGTGAAGCTATAATACTATTCACGTTGTGTCACTATAAAAAAAACTAAATGAATAGTTTTCATGCCTCCCTTACAACATAACTGTAATGTTTAAAGTCAATTCGTTAAAAAACAAAAAAGTTTTCCATATAACGGTTCAAGTTTTGCGATAAGTGGGCGTAGGCATGCCCACGTTTAGTCAAAATAGTTTTCATTCCTCCCTAAGAACATAACTGTAAAGTTACAAGTCAATTGGTTAAAAAACAAACAAGTTTTCCATACAACGGGTCAATTTTCGCTTTAAAAGGGCGTGGTCACGCCCACTTTTGGTCAAAATAGTTTTCATTCCCCCCTAAGAACATAACTGTAAAGTTTCAAGTCAATTGGTTAAAAAACAAAAAAGTTTTCCATACAACGGGTAAGTTTTCGCTATAAGTGGGCGTGGCTACGCGTTGCTACGCCCGCTTTTGGTCAAAATAGTTTTCATTCCTCCCTAAGAACATAAGTTTAAAATTTCAAGTCAATTGGTTAAGAAACAAAAAAGTTTTCCATACAACGACGTGAATATTCCTTCTCTTCCTCTTCTTCATTTTGTATGGGAGCTACCAGTTCCAGATGTCCAATCTCAATGAAACTTTCAGGCATGTAGTCGGTCTATGTAAAACTACTATTTTTAAAATTTTAGCACTCTATTGTACAAAACAAAAAAGTTTTCCATACAACGATTCAAGTTTTGTTCACTTTTCTTCTTCTTTTCGTATGGGAGCTACCTGTTCCAATAATCCGATCATGCTGGTTCCAACGAATGATTCATCGTAATAAATTCTAAGACTCTGTGCAAAGTTTCAGCTCGATAGCTTCAAAACTGAGAGACTAGTTTGCATACATACAGACAGTCAGACAGACAGACAGACGGACATGGCTAAATCAACTCGTCTTGTTGTCCTGATCAAGAATATATATACTGTATATAGTCGGAAATTAATATTTAGATCTGTTACAAACTCCGTGACAAAGTTAATATACTATTTCACTTACGTGAAAAGTATACAAATCTAAATGTCTCTTATTAGATAAGGCATATTTTTGTCTGATAAGGTACTTCTTCTTCAATGATTTCGAGGATATTTTAGTTTTGATCAAAAAAATTTTATTTCCTACGACTTTTCGTAAAATCTGTTAATGCCATCGGAAAGAGGAACAGATAAGCTTTCCATCGAGCTCTTAGTCGAAGAAGTCGATCGAAGGATGCAAGAGTTATTATCAAAAAACTAATCAGTGGTCAACACGATTCCGACCTACTGCCGATTCTTTTCGCAAAGTACTTTTCTATAATTCTAGTATTTAATAGGAAAAAAATTAAACGAATTTTTTGTCCATTTAAAAAACTATTAATTCTGAATAAAATGCCGCCCATTTATGCAATAAAAACCAGTAAGGACGCTATCTTCAGCAAGGCTGAAGCTATAATACTTTTCACTTTGTGTCACTATAAAAAAAACTAAATAAATAGTTTTCATGCCTCCCTAACAACATAACTGTAATGTTTCAAGTCAATTCGTTAAAAAACAAAAAATTTTTCCACACAACGGTTCAAGTTTTGCGATAAGTGGGTGAAGCCATGCCCACATTTGGTCAAAATAGTATTTATTCCTCCCTAAGAACATAACTGTAAAGTTTCAAGTCAATTGGTTAAAAAACAAAAAAGTTTTCCATACAAAGGGTCAAATTTCGCTATAAGTGGGCGTGGCTACGCCTGGCTGCGCCCACTTTTTGTCAAAATAGTTTTTATTCCTCTCTAAGAACATAACTGTAAAGTTTCAAGTCAATTGGTTAAAAAACAAAAAAGTTTTCCATACAACGGGTCAATTTTCGCTATAAGTAGGCGTGGCTACGCCCACTTTTGGTCAAAATAGTTTTCATTCCTCCCTAAGAACATAGCTGTAAAGTTTTAAGTCAATTGGTTAAAAAACAAAAAAGTTTTCCATACAAAGCGTCAAGTTAAGCTATAAGTGGGCGTGGCCACGCCCACTTTTGATCAAAATAGTTTTCATTCCTCCCTAAGAGCATAACTGCAAAGTTTCAAGCCAATTGGTTAAAAAACAAAAAAGATTTCCATGCAACTGGTCAATTTTCGCTATAAGTGGTCAAAATAGTTTTTATTCCTCTCTAAGAACATAACTGTAAAGTTTCAAGTCAATTGGTTAAAAAACAAAAAAGTTTTCCATACAACGGGTAAATTTTCGCTATAAGTGGGCGTGGCTACGAGTGGCTACGTCCACTTTTGGTCAAAATAGTTTTCATTCCTCCCTAAGAACATAACTTTAAAATTTCAAGTCAATTGGTTAAGAAACAAAAAAGTTTTACATATAACGACGAGAATATTCCTTCTCTTCCTCTTCTTCATTTTGTATGGGAGCTACCAGTTCCAGATGTCCAATCTCAATGAAACTTTCAGGCATGTAGTCGGACTATGTAAAACTACTATGTTTAAAATTTCAGCACTCGATTGTACAAAACAAAAAAGTTTTCCATACAACGATTCAAGTTTTGTTCACTTTTCTTCTTCTTTTCGTATGGGAGCTACCTGTTCCAATAATCCGATCATGCTGGTTCCAACGAATGATTCATCGTAATAAATTCTAAGACTCTGTGCAAAGTTTCAGCTCGATAGCTTCAAAACTGAGGGACTAGTTTGCATACATACAGACAGACGGACAGACGGACATGGCTAAATCAACTCGTCTTGTCGTCCTGATCAAGAATATATATACTTTATATAGTCGGAAATTAATATTTCGATCTGTTACAAACTCCGTGACAAAGTTATTATACTATTTCACATAAGTGAAAAGTATAAAATTTAAATGTCTCTTATTAGAGAAGGCATATTTTTGTCTTATAAGGTACTTCTTCTTTAATGATTTCGATGATATTTTAAATTTGATCAAAAAATTTTATTTCTTACGACTTTTCGTAAAATATGTTAATGCCATCTGAAAGAGGAACAGATAAGCTTTCCAACGAGCTCTAAGTCGAAGAAGTCGGTCGCACGATGAAAGAGTTATTAGCAAAAAACTAATCGGTGGTCAACACGTTTCCGTCCTACTGCCGATTCTTTTCGCAAAGTACTTTTCTATAATTCTAGTATTTAATGGGAAAAAATTAAACGAATTTCTTGTCCATGTAAAAAACTATTAATTCTGAATAAAATGCCGCCCATTTATGCAATTAAAAAAATTTAAATGTCTCTTATTAGATAAGGCATATTTTCGTCTGATAAGGTACTTCTTCTTCAATGATTTCGAGGATATTTTAGTTTTGATCAAAATAAAATTTGTTTTTACGACTTTTCATAAAATTTGTTAATGCCATCTGAAAGAGGAACAGATATGCTTTCCATCGAGCTCTTAGTCGAAGAAGTCGGTTGAAGGATGCAAGAGTTATTAGCAAAAAACTAATCGGTGGTCAACACGTTTCCGTCCTACTGCCAATTCTTTTCGCAAAGTAATTTTTTATAATTCTAGTATTTAATGGGAAAAAATTAAACGAATATTTTGCCCATGTAAAAAACTATTAATTCTGAATAAAATGCCGTCCATTTATGCAATTAAGAAAATTTAAATGTCTCTTATTAGATAAGGCATATTTTCGTCTTATAAGGTACTTCTTCTTTAATGATTTCGATGATATTTTAAATTTGATCAAAAAATTTTATTTCTTACGACTTTTCGTAAAATATGTTAATGCCATCTGAAAGAGGAACTGATAAGCTTTCCATCGTTAAATTTGTTAATGCCATCTGAAAGAGGAACAGATAAACTTTCCATCGAGCTCTTAGTCGAAGAAGTCGATCGAAGGATGCAAGAGTTGTTAGGAAAAAACTAATCGGTGGTCAACAAGATTCCGTCCTACTGCCGATTCTTTTCGCAAAGTACTTTTCTATAATGCAAGTATTTATTGGGAAAAAATTAAACGAATTTTTTGTCCGTGTAAATAACTATTAATTCTGAAAAAAATGCCGCCCATTTATGCAATTAAGAAAATTTAAATGTCTGTTACTAGATAAGGTATATTTTCGTCTGATAAGGTACTTCTTCTTCAATGATTTCGAGGATATTTTAGTTTTGATCAAAAAAATTTTATTTCTTACGAATTTTCATAAAATATGTAAATGCCATCTGAAAGAGGAACAGATAAGCTTTCAATCGAGCTCTTAGTCGAAAAAGTCGGTTGAAGGATGCAAGAATTATTAGCAAAAAACTAATCGGTGGTCAACACGTTTCCGTCCTACTGCCGATTCTTTTCGCAAAGTAGTTTTCTATAATTCTAGTATTTAATGGGAAAAAATTAAACGAATTTTTTGTCCATGTAAAAAACTATTAATTCTTAATAAAATGCCACCCATTTATGCAATTAAAAAAATTTAAATGTCTCTTATTAGATAAGGCATATTTTCGTCCGATAAGTACTTCTTCTTCAATGATTTCGAGGATATTTTAGTTTTGATCAAAAAAAATTTAGTTTTTTACGACTTTTCATAAAATTTGTTAATGCCATCTGAAAGAGGAACAGATAAGCTTTCCATCGAGCTCTTAGTCGAAGAAGTCGGTCGAAGGATGCAAGAGTTATTAGCAAAAAACTAATCGGTGGTCAACACGTTTCCGTCCTACTGCCAATTCTTTTCGCAAAGTAATTTTTTATAATTCTAGTATTTAATGGGAAAAAATTAAACGAATATTTTGCCCATGTAAAAAACTATTAATTCTGAATAAAATTGCGCCCATTTATGCAATGGTCCCGTACAATGTGCGAATTGCCAAGAATATGGCCATACAAGGTCGTATTGTACTCTGCGCCCCGTGTGTATAGCTTGTGGAGAGCTTCACGACATTACACACCGCCCAGCGAGCAAAGACGACGCCAGCACAAAAAAATGCGCCAACTGTGGTGGTAACCACACAGCTAACTATAAAAGTTGCCCAATATACAAGGAACTGAAAACACGAATCCACCAGCGAGTGACCACGCTCTCAAAACGCACAGCCTACATTTATACCATCTAAATTAAACCCAGACGTTTTCTTTTCGACCGCAGCCAGATCTTCACTTGGCGGAATCTCAGCCAAAAACGTGACATTTGCCAGTGCTCTAAAATCAGGACTAGTTCCCCCTACCCCAAACACGCCGAACCCACAACTAGCACATGCAGATTTAAACGCGACTCAACACCACCAAATGCCGGGGCAGCAACAAAGTAACTTTGAAGCAATGTTATCAACCATGCAGCAAAGTCTAATGGAGTTTATGTCTTTTATGCGGACAACTATGCAGGATTTAATGCGTAACCAAAATCTACTGATACAAATGCTGATTTCACAACAGTCCAAATAAACCATGCCTTCCCTACGCATATCTACGTGGAATACTAATGGCGTCTCACAGCACAAACTTGAGCTAGCTCAATTTCTACTTGACAAACACATTGACGTAATGCTACTCTCAGAAACACACCTTACAAACAAATATAATTTTAACATACGAGGCTACGTATTTTATGGAACAAACCATCCTGATGGTAAAGCACATGGGGGGACTGGTATTCTGATTAGAAACCGTCTCAAACACCACTGCCATAGAAGATTTGCAGAAAACTATCTACAGGCCACATCTATAAACATATAATTAGATAGTGGTAACCATCTAACACTAGCCGCCGTATACTGCCCACCTCGCTTCAATATATCTGAAACTGAGTTCATGCAGTTCTTTAACACACTCGGAGAACACTTCATAGCAGCAGGAGATTACAATGCCAAGCACACTCACTGGGGATCTCGTCTAGTGACCCCAAAAGGAAAAGAATTATACAATGCAATTATAAAAGCCAGCAATAAGCTCGACCATCTCTCTCCCGGCAGTCCAACATACTGGCCGGCTGACCCCAATAAACTACCCGACCTAATTGACTTTGCAATAACAAAAAATATTCCCCGAACCCTGCTAAGCGCCGAAAGTCTTTCAGATCTCTCGTCTGATCACTCGCCTGTATTAATTAACCTACTTCGACATCCAAAAACCGTAGATCAACCAATTAGATTGACCTCGCATAAAACCAACTGGGTCAGTTACAAAAAATATTTTAGCTCACACATTGAGCTAGATCCTCCCCTAACCGTTGAAGCTGAGATCGACAGCTTCGTAAACAATCTAGAATCAGTCTTCGTTACCGCAGCTCGTATCTCAACACCTCAAACGGCGCAAGCTCCACGTAACCAAAAGAAGACGAATCTACAAATCGAGCAGCTCGTTATCGAAAAGCGACGCTTTCGTCGAGAATGGCAATCAACCAGATCGCCATCTGCACGACATAGGGTTAAGAGCGCCGCAACCTCTCTAAAGCGTTAAAGCAAGAAGAAGCATATACCCAACGCCGGTACATAGAACAACTATCCACATCCAGTACAAGAAACTCACTGTGGAGAGCTCACCTAACCCTAAGCTCACCGACAGAAACCGTGATGCCTATAAGAAACCCTGCAGGCGGCTGGGCCCGCAGCGACGAAGATAGAGCAAGAACATTTGCCGGCCACCTTGAAAGTGTGTTTCAACCAAATCCTTGCACAAATGCGACTACACTACCAGCATTAACAAACGACGCCGAGCTTCAACGTGACCCAATCGAGTTTCGACCAAACGAAATCGCTAATATTATCAAAAAGGAACTGAACCCAAAAAAATCACCGGGCTGCGATTTAATAACCCAAAAATGATTATTGAGCTCCCATATTGTGCTGTTTGCACTATCGCGAAGCTCTTCAATGCCATCACTAAACTTGGCTATTTTCCAGAGAGATGGAAAAAGTCTATCATCATAATGATACCAAAGCCAGGAAAAGATCATACGATTCCCTCGTCGTACAGACCTATAAGTTTATTATCGTGTCTATCAAAACTTTTCGAAAAATGCGTGCTAACTCGGATCAACTCATTCCTGAGAAAACACAACAAAGTCCCCTCACACCAGTTCGGCTTTCGTGAAAAACACGGAACTATTGAGCAGGTTAATCGCATAACATCAGAAATACGAAGCGCGTTTGAAAATCGAGAATACTGCACAGCAATATTTTTGGATGTCTCACAAGCATTCGACAGAGTTTGGTTAGACGGTTTAATGCATAAAATTAAAACAATGCTTCCAAACAACACGCACAAGTCACTAAAGTCATACCTCTACGACAGGAAGTTTACAGTGAGATGTAACAGTGATATGTCCGACGACCACACCATTAGAGCTGGAGTTCCTCAAGGTAGCGTACTCGGTCCTACGTTATATGTCCTCTACACATCAGACATCCCAACAAGCAGACGTCTAACAACATCCACCTTTGCTGACGATACAGCTATTCTCAGCCGTTCCAGATGCCCTATGCAAGCAACAGCGCAGTTAGCTCTTCACCTGGTCAACATAGAAAAATGGCTAGCTGACTGGCGAATAAAAGTCAACGAACAAAAATGCAAACACGTTACGTTCACTCTAAACAGGCAAGATTGCCCACCGCTGATGTTAAACAACACTACGCTTCCGCAAACAAACGAAGTGACATACCTCGGAGAACACCTCGATAGAAGACTCACATGGCGCAGGGACATCGAGGCCAAGAGAACGCATTTAAAACTAAAAGCAAATAGCCTCCATTGGCTTATCAACGCTCGCTCTTCCCTTAGTCTTGACTACAAAGTCCTGCTCTACAATTCTGTTCTCAAACCTATCTGGACCTACGGCTCCCAGTTATGGGGAAACGCTAGCAGTAGCAACATTGAAATCATTCAGAGAACCCAGTCAAAGATATTGAGAACCATCACCGGGGCACCGTGGTATGTTCGAAACGAAAACATACAAAAAGACTTAAATATTCAACCAGTCAGAGATGTAATAGCAGAACTCAAGGAACAATACTACAGCAAGCTTTCTACGCACCCTAACCATCTCGCCAGAAGATTAACAAGGTTGAGCAGCCAATTCCGTCTTCGTCGAAATGACCTTCCAACCCAGCGATAGACCTTAGGGCCCCGCAACCTATCTGCAGTTCAAAAGAACTGCTAGTTAATATATAGGCATAAGATCTGCAAACTTATTGTTAGTCTCATAAAGAGAAGATTCAATAAATAAAGCAAAGTTTTAATAAAAAAAAAAAAAAAAAATTTACGCAATTAAGAAAATTTAAATGTCTCTTATTAGATAAGGCATATTTTCGTATGATAACGTACTGCTTCTTTAATGATTTCGATGATATTTTAAATTTGATCAAAAAATTTTATTTCTTACGACTTTTCGTAAAATATGTTAATGCCATCTGAAAGAGGAACTGATAAGCTTTCCATCGTTAAATTTTTTAATGCCATCTGACAGAGGAACAGATAAGCTTTCCATCGAGCTCTTAGTCGAAGAAGTCGATCGAAGGATGCAAGAGTTATTAGCAAAAAACTAATCGGTGGTCAACACGTTTCCGTCCTACTGCCGATTCTTTTCGCAAAGTAGTTTTCTATAATTCTAGTATTTAATGGGAAAAAATTAAACGAATTTTTTGTCCATGTAAAAAACTATTAATTCTTAATAAAATGCCACCCATTTATGCAATTAAAAAAATTTAAATGTCTCTTATTAGATAAGGCATATTTTCGTCTGATAAGGTACTTCTTCTTCAATGATTTCGAGGATATTTTAGTTTTGATCAAAAAAATTTTATTTCTTACGTTTTTTCGTTAAATATGTTAATGCCATCTGAAAGAGGAACAGTTAAGCTTTCCATCGAGCTCTTAGTTGAAGAAGTCGGTCGAAGGATGCAAGAGTAATTAACAAAAAACTAATCGGTGGTCAACACGATTCCGTCCTACTGCCGATCCTTTTCGCAAAGTACTTTTCTATAATTCTAGTATTTAATAGGAAAAAATTAAACGAATTTCTTGTCCATGTAAAAAACTATTAATTCTGAATAAAATGCCGCCCATTTATGCAATTAAAAAAATTTAAATGTCTCTTATTAGAAAAGGCATATTTTCGTCTGATAAGGTACTTCTTCTTCAATGATTTCGAGGATATTTTAGTTTTGATCAAAAAAATTTTATTTCTTACGTTTTTTCGTTAAATATGTTAATGCCATATGAAAGAGGAATAGATAAGCTTCCCATCGAGCTCTTAGTCGAAGAAGTCGGTCGAAGGATGCAAGAGTAATTAGCAAAAAACTAATCGGTGGTCAACACGATTCCGTCCTACTGCCGATTCTTTTCGCAAAGTACTTTTCTACAATTCGAGTATTTAATGGGAAAAAATTCAGCGAATTTTTTGGCCATGTAAATTCTGAATAAAATGTCGCCCATTTATGCAATTAAATAAATTTAAATGTCTCTTATTAGATAAGGCATATTTTCGTCTGATAAGGTACTTCTTCTTCAATGATTTCGAGGATATTTTAGTTTTGATAAAAAAAATGTAGTTTTTTACGACCTTTCATAAAATTTGTTAATGCCATCTGAAAGAGGAACAGATAAGCTTTCCATCGAGCTCTTAGTCGAAGAAGTCGGTCGAAGGATGCAAGAGTTATTAGCAAAAAACTAATCGGTGGTCAACACGTTTCCGTCGTACTGCCAATTCTTTTCGCAAAGTAATTTTTTATAATTCTAGTATTTAATGGGAAAAAATTAAACGAATATTTTGCCCATGTAAAAAACTATTAATTCTGAATAAAATGCCGCCCATTTATGCAATCAAGAAAATTTAAATGTCTCTTATTAGATAAGGCATATTTTCGTCTTATAAGGTACTTCTTCTTTAATTATTTCGATGATATTTTAAATTTGATCAAAAAATTTTATTTCTTACGACTTTTCGTAAAATATGTTAATGCCATCTGAAAGAGGAACTGATAAGCTTTCCATCGTTAAATTTGTTAATGCCATCTGAAAGAGGAACAGATAAGCTTTCCATCGAGCTCTTAGTCGAAGAAGTCGATCGAAGGATGCAAGAGTTGTTAGGAAAAAACTAATCGGTGGTCAACAAGATTCCGTCCTACTGCCAATTCTTTTCGCAAAGTAATTTTTTATAATTCTAGTATTTAATGGGAAAAAATTAAACGAATATTTTGCCCATGTAAAAAACTATTAATTCTGAATAAAATTCCGCCCATTTATGCAATGGTCCCGTACAATGTGCGAATTGCCAAGAATATGGCCATATAAGGTCGTATTGTACTCTGCGCCCCGTGTGTGTGGCTTGTGGAGAGCTTCACGACATTACACACTGCCCAGCGAGCAAAGACGACGCCAGCACAAAAAAATGCGCCAACTGTGGTGGTAACCACACAGCTAACTATAAAAGTTGCCCAATATACAAGGAACTGAAAACACGAATCCACCAGTGAGTGACCACGCTCTCAAAACGCACAGCCTACATTTATACCATCTAAATTAAACCCAGACGTTTTCTTTTCGACCGCAGCCAGATCTTCACTTGGCGGAATCTCAGCCAAAAACGTGACATTTGCCAGTGCTCTAAAATCAGGACTAGTTCCCCCTACCCCAAACACGCCGAACCCACAACTAGCACATGCAGATTTAAACGCGACTCAACACCACCAAATGCCGGGGCAGCAACAAAGTAACTTTGAAGCAATGTTATCAACCATGCAGCAAAGTCTAATGGAGTTTATGTCTTTTATGCGGACAACTATGCAGGATTTAATGCGTAACCAAAATCTACTGATACAAATGCTGATTTCACAACAGTCCAAATAAACCATGCCTTCCCTACGCATATCTACGTGGAATGCTAATGGCGTCTCACAGCACAAACTTGAGCTAGCTCAATTTCTACTTGACAAACACATTGACGTAATGCTACTCTCAGAAACACACCTTACAAACAAATATAATTTTAACATACGAGGCTACGTATTTTATGGAACAAACCATCCTGATGGTAAAGCACATGGGGGGACTGGTATTCTGATTAGAAACCGTCTCAAACACCACTGCCATAGAAGATTTGCAGAAAACTATCTACAGGCCACATCTATAAACATACAATTAGATAGTGCTAACCATCTAACACTAGCCGCCGTATACTGCCCACCTCGCTTCAATATATCTGAAACTGAGTTCATGCAGTTCTTTCCTCCACCGGGTCAGAGACTTCTTAGAATTTATTTAAACATTATTTTTGTTGCATTTTTCAACGTAGTTTTAATATTATTTTTTGTATTTCTTACTATATTTCATAATTTTAATGATTATTAAATTGTATTATTGAATTGTATTATAAATTATACTTACTTAATATGACAGTCAATTGTTATAAATAAATAAATAAATAAATTTAACACACTCGGAGAACACTTCATAGCAGCAGGAGATTACAATGCCAAGCACACTCACTGGGGATCTCGTCTAGTGACCCCAAAAGGAAAACAATTATACAATGCAATTGTAAAAGCCAGCAATAAGCTCGACCATCTCTCTCCCGGCAGACCAACATACTGGCCGGCTGACCCCAATAAACTACCCGACCTAATTGACTTTGCAATAACAAAAAATATTCCCCGAACCCTGCTAAGCGCCGAAAGTCTTTCAGATCTCTCGTCTGATCACTCGCCTGTATTAATTAACCTACTTCGACATCCAAAAACCGTAGATCAACCAATTAGATTGACCTCGCATAAAACCAACTGTGTCAGTTACAAAAAATATTTTAGCTCACACATTGAGCTAGATCCTCCCCTAACCGTTGAAGCTGAGATCGACAGCTTCGTAAACAATCTAGAATCAGTCTTCGTTACCGCAGCTCGTATCTCAACACCTCAAACGGCGCAAGCTCCACGTAACCAAAAGAAGACGAATCTACAAATCGAGCAGCTCGTTATCGAAAAGCGACGCTTTCGTCGAGAATGGCAATCAACCAGATCGCCATCTGCACGACATAGGCTTAAGAGCGCCGCAACCTCTCTAAAGCGTTAAAGCAAGAAGAAGCATATACCCAACGCCGGTACATAGAACAACTATCCACATCCAGTACAAGAAACTCACTGTGGAGAGCTCACCTAACCCTAAGCTCACCGACAGAAACCGTGATGCCTATAAGAAACCCTGCAGGCGGCTGGGCCCGCAGCGACGAAGATAGAGCAAGAACATTTGCCGCCCACCTTGAAAGTGTGTTTCAACCAAATCCTTGCACAAATGCGACTACACTACCAGCATTAACAAACGACGCCGAGCTTCAACGTGACCCAATCGAGTTTCGACCAAACGAAATCGCTAATATTATCAAAAAGGAACTGAACCCAAAAAAATCACCGGGCTGCGATTTAATAACCCCAAAAATGATTATTGAGCTCCCATATTGTGCTGTTTGCACTATCGCGAAGCTCTTCAATGCCATCACTAAACTTGGCTATTTTCCAGAGAGATGGAAAAAGTCTATCATCATAATGATACCAAAGCCAGGAAAAGATCACACGATTCCCTCGTCGTACAGACCTATAAGTTTATTATCGTGTCTATCAAAACTTTTCGAAAAATGCGAAAAATGCGCACCAGTTCGGCTTTCGTGAAAAACACGGAACTATTGAGCAGGTTAATCGCATAACATCAGAAATACGAAGCGCGTTTGAAAATCGAGAATACTGCACAGCAATATTTTTGGATGTCTGACAAGCATTCGACAGAGTTTGGTTAGACGGTTTAATGCATAAAATTAAAACAATGCTTCCAAACAACACGCACAAGTCACTAAAGTCATACCTCTACGACAAGAAGTTTACAGTGAGATGTAACAGTGATATGTCCAACGACCACACCATTAGAGCTGGAGTTCCTCAAGGTAGCGTACTCGGTCCTACGTTATATGTCCTCTACACATCAGACATCCCAACAAGCAGACGTCTAACAACATCCACCTTTGCTGACGATACAGCTATTCTCAGCCGTTCCAGATGCCCTATGCAAGCAACAGCGCAGTTAGCTCTTCACCTGGTCAACATAGAAAAATGGCTAGCTGACTGGCGAATAAAAGTCAACGAACAAAAATGCAAACACGTTACGTTCACTCTAAACAGGCAAGATTGCCCACCGCTGATGTTAAACAACACTACGCTTCCGCAAACAAACGAAGTGACATACCTCGGAGAACACCTCGATAGAAGACTCACATGGCGCAGGGACATCGAGGCCAAGAGAACGCATTTAAAACTAAAAGCAAATAGCCTCCATTGGCTTATCAACGCTCGCTCTTCCCTTAGTCTTGACTACAAAGTCCTGCTCTACAATTCTGTTCTCAAACCTATCTTGACCTACGGCTCCCAGTTATGGGGAAACGCTAGCAGTAGCAACATTGAAATCATTCAGAGAACCCAGTCAAAGATATTGAGAACCATCACCGGGGCACCGTGGTATGTTCGAAACGAAAACATACAAAAAGACTTAAATATTCAACCAGTCAGAGATGTAATAGCAGAACTCAAGGAACAATACTACAGCAAGCTTTCTACGCACCCTAACCATCTCGCCAGAAGATTAACAAGGTTGAGCAGCCAATCCCGTCTTCGTCGAAATGACCTTCCAACCCAACGACAGACCCTAGGGCCCCGCAACCTATCTGCAGTTCAAAAGAACTGCTAGTTAATATATAGGCATAAGATCTGCAAACTTATTGTTAGTCTCATAAAGAGAAGATTCAATAAATAAAGCAAAGTTTTAATAAAAAAAAAAAAAAACAATTTACGCAATTAAGAAAATTTAAATGTCTCTTATTAGATAAGGCATATTTTCGTCTTATAAGGTACTGCTTCTTTAATGATTTCGATGATATTTTAAATTTGATCAAAAAATTTTATTTCTTACGACTTTTCGTAAAATATGTTAATGCCATCTGAAAGAGGAACTGATAAGCTTTCCATCGTTAAATTTGTTAATGCCATCTGAAAGAGGAACAGATAAGCTTTCCATCGAGCTCTTAGTCGAAGAAGTCGATCGAAGGATGCAAGAGTTATTAGGAAAGAACTAATCGGTGATCAACACGATTCCGTCCTACTGCCGATTCTTTTCGCAAAGTACTTTTCTATAATCCAAGTATTTATTGGGAAAAAATTAAACGAATTTTTTGTCCATGTAAATAACTATTAATTCTGAATAAAATGCCGCCCATTTATGCAATTAAAAAAATTTAAATGTCTCTTATTAGATAAGCCATATTTTCATCTGATAAGGTACTTCTTCTTCAATGATTTCGAGGATATTTTAGTTTTGATCAAAAAAATTTTATTTCTTACGTTTTTTCGTTAAATATGTTAATGCCATCTGAAAGAGGAACAGTTAAGCTTTCCATCGAGCTCTTAGTCGAAGAAGTCGGTCGAAGGATGCAAGAGTAATTAGCAAAAAACTAATCGGTGGTCAACACGATTCCGTCCTACTGCCGATTCTTTTCGCAAAGTACTTTTCTACAATTCGAGTATTTAATGGGAAAAAATTCAACGAATTTTTTGGCCATGTAAAAAACTATTAATTCTGAATAAAATGTCGCCCATTTATGCAATTAAAAAAATTTAAATGTCTCTTATTAGATAAGGCATATTTTCGTCTGATAAGGTACTTCTTCTTCAATGATTTCGAGGATATTTTAGTTTTGATCAAAAAAAATGTATTTTTTTACGACTTTTCATAAAATTTGTTAATGCCATCTGAAAGAGGAACAGATAAGCTTTCCATCGAGCTCTTAGTCGAAGAAGTCGGTCGAAGGATGCAAGAGTTATTAGCAAAAAACTAATCGGTGGTCAACACGTTTCCGTCGTACTGCCAATTCTTTTCGCAAAGTAATTTTTTATAATTCTAGTATTTAATGGGAAAAAATTAAACGAATATTTTGCCCATGTAAAAAACTATTAATTCTGAATAAAATGCAGCCCATTTATGCAATTAAGAAAATTTAAATGTCTCTTATTAGAGAAGGCATATTTTCGTGTTATAAGGTACTTCTTCTTTAATGATTTCGATGATATTTTAAATTTGATCAAAAAATTTTATTTCTTACGACTTTTCGTAAAATATGTTAATGCCATCTGAAAGAGGAACTGATAAGCTTTCCATCGTTAAATTTGTTAATGCCATCTGAAAGAGGAACAGATAAGCTTTCCATCGAGCTCTTAGTCGAAGAAGTCGATCGAAGGATGCAAGAGTTATTAGGAAAAAACTAATCGGTTGTCAACACGATTCCGTCCTACTGCCGATTCTTTTCGCAAAGTACTTTTCTATAATTCAAGTATTTATTGGGAAAAAATTAAACGAATTTTTTGTCCATGTAAATAACTATTAATTCTGAATAAAATGCCGCCCATTTATGCAATTAAAACCAGTAAGGACGCTATCTTCAGCAAGGCTGAAGCTATAATACATTTCACGTTGTGTCACTATAAAAAAAACTAAATGAATAGTTTTCATGCCTCCCTAACAACATAACTGTAATGTTTCAAGTCAATTCGTTAAAAAACAAAAAAGTTTTCCATATAACGGTTCAAGTTTTGCGATAAGTGGGCGTAGGCATGCCCACGTTTGGTCAAAATAGTTTTCATTCCTCCCTAAGAACATAACTGTAAAGTTTCAAGTCAATTGGTTAAAAAACAAAAAAGTTTTCCATACAACGACGTGGATATTCCTTCTCATCCTCTTCTTCATTTTGTATGGGAGCTACCAGTTCCAGATGTCCAATCTCAATGAAATTTTCAGGCATGTAGTCGGTCTATGTAAAACTACTATTTTTAAAATTTTAGCACTCTATTGTACAAAACAAAAAAGTTTTCCATACAACGATTCAAGTTTTGTTCACTTTTCTTCTTCTTTTCGTATGGGAGCTCATGCTGGTTCCAACTAATGATTCATCGTAATAAATTCTAAGACTCTGTGCAAAGTTTCAGCTCGATAGCTTCAAAACTGAGAGACTAGTTTGCATACATACAGACAGACAGTCAGACAGACAGACAGACAGACGGACATGGCTAAATCAACTCGTCTTGTCGTCCTGATCAAGAATATATATACTGTATATAGTCGGAAATTAATATTTAGATCTGTTACAAACTCCGTGACAAAGTTAATATACTATTTCACTTACGTGAAAAGTATAAAAATCTAAATGTCTCTTATTAGATAAGGCATATTTTTGTCTGATAAGGTACTTCTTCTTCAATGATTTCGAGGATATTTTAGTTTTGATCAAAAAAATTTTATTTCGTTCGACTTCTCGTAAAATATGTTAATGCCATCTGAAAGAGGAACAGATAAGCTTTACAACGAGCTCTAAGTCGAAAAAGTCGGTCGAACGATGAAAGAGTTATTAGCAAAAAACTAATCGGTAGTCAACACGATTCCGACCTACTGCCGATTCTTTTCGCAAAGTACTTTTCTATAATTCTAGTATTTAATAGGAAAAAATTAAACGAATTTTTTGTCCATTTAAAAAACTAATAATTCTGAATAAAATGCCGCCCATTTATGCAATAAAAAAAATTAAATGTCTCTTATTAGATAAGGCATATTTTCGTCTGATAAGGTACTTCTTCTTCAATGATTTCGAGGATATTTTAGTTTTGATCAAAAAAAAATTTGTTTTTTACGACTTTTCATAAAATTTGTTAATGCCATCTGAAAGAGGAACAGATAAGCTTTCCATCGAGCTCTTAGTCGAAGAAGTCGGTCGAAGGATGCAAGAGTTATTAGCAACAAACTAATCGGTGGTCAACACGTTTCCATCCTACTGCCAATTCTTTTCGCAAAGTACTTTTCTATAATTCTAGTATTTAACGGGAAAAAAATTAAACGAATTTTTTGACCATGTAAAAAACTATTAATTCTGAATAAAATGCCGCCCATTTATGCAATTAAGAAAATTTAAATGTCTCTTATTAGAGAAGGCATATTTTTGTCTTATAAGGTACTTCTTCTTTAATGATTTCGATGATATTTTAAATTTGATAAAAAAATTTTATTTCTTACGACTTTTCGTAAAATATGTTAATGCAATCTGAAAGAGGAACAGATAAGCTTTCCAACGAGCTCTAAGTCGAAGAAGTCGGTCGCACGATGAAAGAGTTATTAGCAAAAAACTAATCGGTGGTCAACACGTTTCCGTCCTACTGCCGATTCTTTTCGCAAAGTACTTTTCTATAATTCTATTATTTAATAGGAAAAAATTAAACGAATATTTTGCCCATGTAAAAAACTATTAATTCTGAATAAAATGCCGCCCATTTATGCAATTAAGAAAATTTAAATGTCTCTTATTAGAGAAGGCATATTTTCGTCTTATAAGGTACTTCTTCTTTAATGATTTCGATGATATTTTAAATTTGATCAAAAAATTTTATTTCTTACGACTTTTCGTAAAATATGTTAATGCAATCTGAAAGAGGAACTGATAAGCTTTCCATCGTTAAATTTGTTAATGCCATCTGAAAGAGGAACAGATCGAGCTCTTAGTCGAAGAAGTCGGTCGAAGGATGCAAGAGTTATTAGAAACCAGTAAGGACGCTATCTTCAGCAAGGCTGAAGCTATAATACTTTTCACTTTGTGTCACTATAAAAAAAACTCAATGAATAGTTTTCATGCATCCCTAACAACATAACTGTAATGTTTCAAGTCTATTCGTTAAAAACCAAAAAATTTTTCCATACAACGGTTCAAGTTCTGCGATTAGTGGGCGTAGCCATGCCCACATTTGGTCAAAATAGTTTTTATTCCTCCCTAAGAACATAACTGTAAAGTTTCAAGTCAATTGGTTAAAAAACAAAAAAGTTTTCCATACAAAGGGTCAATTTTCGCTATAAAATAGTTTTCATTCCTCCCTAAGAGCATAACTGCAAAGTTTCAAGTCAATTGGTTAAAAAACAAAAAAGTTTTCCATACAACGGGTCAATTTTTGCTATAAGTAGGCGTGGCTACGCCCACTTTTGGTCAAAATAGTTTTCATTCCTCTCTAGGAACATAACTGTAAAGTTTTAAGTCTATTGGTTAAAAAACAAAAAAAGTTTTCCATACAAAGGGTCAATTTTCGCTATAAAAGGGCGTGGCTACGCCCACTTTTCGTCAAAATAGTTTTCATTCCTCCCTAAGAACATAACTGTAAAGTTTCAAGTCAATTGATTAAAAAACCAAAAAGTTTTCCATACAAAGGGTCAAGTTAAGCTATAAGTGGGCGTGGCCATGCCCACTTTTGATCAAAATAGTTTTCATTCCTCCCTAAGAGCATAACTGCTAAGTTTCAAGTCAATTGGTTAAAAAACAAAAAAGTTTTCCATACAACGGGTCAATTTTCGCTATAAGTAAGCGTGGCTACGCCCACTTTTGGTTAAAATAGTTTTCATTCCTCCCTAAGAACATAACTGTAAAGTTTCAAGTCAATTGGTTAAAAAACAAAAAATTTTTCCATACAACGGTTCAAGTTTTGCGATAAGTGGGCGTAGCCATGCCCAAATTTGGTCAAAATAGTTTTCATTCCTCCCTAAGAACATAACTGTAAAGTTTCAAGTCAATTGGTTAAAAAACAAAAAAGTTTTCCATACAAAGGGTAAATTTTCGCTATAAAATATTTTTCATTCCTCCCTAAGAGCATAACTGCAAAGTTTCAAGTCAATTGGTTAAAAAACAAAAAAGTTTTCCATACAACGGGTCAATTTTTGCTATAAGTAGGCGTGGCTACGCCCACTTTTGGTCAAAATAGTTTTCATTCCTCTCTAGGAACATAACTGTAAAGTTTTAAGTCAATTGGTTAAAAAACAAAAAAGTTTTCCATACAAAGGGTCAATTTTCGCTATAAAAGGGCGTGGCTACGCCCACTTTTCGTCAAAATAGTTTTCATTCCTCCCTAAGAACATAACTGCAAAGTTTCAAGTCAATTGGTTAAAAAAAAAAAAGTTTTCCATACAAATGGTCGATTTTCGCTATAAAATAGTATTCATTCCTCCCTAAGAGCATAACTGTAAAGTTTCAAGTCAATTGGTTAAAAAACAAAAAAGTTTTCCATACAACGGGTCAATTTTTGCTATAAGTAGGCGTGGCTACGCCCACTTTTCGTCAAAATAGTTTTCATTCCTCCCTAAGAACATAACTGTAAAATTTCAAGTCAATTGATTAAAAAACCAAAAAGTTTTCCATACAAAGGGTCAAGTTAAGCTATAAGTGGGCGTGGCCATGCCCACTTTTGATCAAAATAGTTTTCATTCCTCCCTAAGAGCATAACTGCTAAGTTTCAAGTCAATTGGTTAAAAAACAAAAAAGTTTTCCATACACCGGGTTAATTTTCGCTATAAGTAGGCGTGGCTACGCCCACTTTTGGTTAAAATAGTTTTCATTCCTCCCTAAAAACATAACTGTAAAGTTTCAAGTCAATTGGTTAAAAAACAAAAAATTTTTCCATACAACGGTTCAAGTTTTCCGATAAGTGGGCGTAGCCATGCCCAAATTTGGTCAAAATAGTTTTCATTCCTCCCTAAGAACATAACTGTAAAGTTTCAAGTCAATTGGTTAAAAAACAAAAAAGTTTTCCATACAACGGGTCAATTTTTGCTATAAGTAGGCGTGACTACGCCCACTTTTGGTCAAAATAGTTTTCATTCCTCTCTAGGAACATAACTGTAAAGTTTCAAGTCAATTGATTAAAAAACCAAAAAGTTTTCCATACAACGGGTCAATTTTTGCTATAAGTAGGCGTGGCTACGCCCACTTTTGGTTAAAATAGTTTTCATTCCTCCCTAAAAACATAACTGTAAAGTTTCAAGTCAATTGGTTAAAAAACAAAAAATTTTTCCATACAACGGTTCAAGTTTTCCGATAAGTGGGCGTAGCCATGCCCAAATTTGGTCAAAATAGTTTTCATTCCTCCCTAAGAACATAACTGTAAAGTTTCAAGTCAATTGGTTAAAAAACAAAAAAGTTTTCCATACAACGGGTAAATTTTCGCTATAAGTGGGCGTGGCTACGCGTGGTTACGCCCACATTTGGTCAAAATAGATTTCATTCCTCCCTAAGAACATAACTTTAAAATTTCAAGTCAATTGGTTAAGAAACAAAAAAGTTTTCCATACAACGACGTGAATATGGCTTCTCTTCCTCTTCTTCATTTTGTATGGGAGCTACCAGTTCCAGATGTCCAATCTCAATGAAACTTTCAGGCATGTAGTCGGACCATGTAAAACTACTATGTTTAAAATTTCAGCACTCTATTGTACAAAACAAAAAAGTTTTCCATACAACGATTCAAGTTTTGTTCACTTTTCTTCTTCTTTTCGTATGGGAGCTACCTGTTCCAATAATCCGATCATGCTGGTTCCGACGAATGATTCATCGTAATAAATTCTAAGACTCTGTGCAAAGTTTCAGCTCGATAGCTTCAAAACTGAGGGACTAGTTTGCATACATACAGACAGACCGACAGACAGACAGACGGACAGACGGACATGGCTAAATCAACTCGTCTTGTCGTCCTGATCAAGAATATATATACTTTATATAGTCGGAAATTAATATTTCGATCTGTTACAAACTCCGTGACAAAGTTAATATACTATTTCACATAAGTGAAAAGTATAAAAAACTAATCGGTGGTCAACACGTTTCCGTCTTACTGCCGATTCTTTTCGCAAAGTAGTTTTCTATAATTCTATTATTTAATGGGAAAAAATTAAACGAATTTTTTGTCCATTTAAAAAACTACTAATTCTGAATAAAATGCCGCCCATTTATGCAATTAAAAAAATTTAAATGTCTCTTATTAGATAAGGCATATTTTCGTCTGATAAGGTACTTCTTCTTTAATGATTTCGATGATATTTTAAATTTGATCAAAAAATTTTATTTCTTACGACTTTTCGTAAAATATGTTAATGCAATCTGAAAGAGGAACAGATAAGCTTTCCAACGAGCTCTAAGTCGAAGAAGTCGGTCGCACGATGAAAGAGTTATTAGCAAAAAACTAATCGGTGGTCAACACGTTTCCGTCCTACTGCCGATTCTTTTCGCAAAGTACTTTTCTATAATTCTATTATTTAATAGGAAAAAATTAAACGAATATTTTGCCCATGTAAAAAACTATTAATTCTGAATAAAATGCCGCCCATTTATGCAATTAAGAAAATTTAAATGTCTCTTATTAGAGAAGGCATATTTTCGTCTTATAAGGTACTTCTTCTTTAATGATTTCGATGATATTTTAAATTTGATCAAAAAATTTTATTTCTTACGACTTTTCGTAAAATATGTTAATGCAATCTGAAAGAGGAACTGATAAGCTTTCCATCGTTAAATTTGTTAATGCCATCTGAAAGAGGAACAGATCGAGCTCTTAGTCGAAGAAGTCGGTCGAAGGATGCAAGAGTTATTAGAAACCAGTAAGGACGCTATCTTCAGCAAGGCTGAAGCTATAATACTTTTCACTTTGTGTCACTATAAAAAAAACTCAATGAATAGTTTTCATGCATCCCTAACAACATAACTGTAATGTTTCAAGTCTATTCGTTAAAAACCAAAAAATTTTTCCATACAACGGTTCAAGTTCTGCGATTAGTGGGCGTAGCCATGCCCACATTTGGTCAAAATAGTTTTTATTCCTCCCTAAGAACATAACTGTAAAGTTTCAAGTCAATTGGTTAAAAAACAAAAAAGTTTTCCATACAAAGGGTCAATTTTCGCTATAAAATAGTTTTCATTCCTCCCTAAGAGCATAACTGCAAAGTTTCAAGTCAATTGGTTAAAAAACAAAAAAGTTTTCCATACAACGGGTCAATTTTTGCTATAAGTAGACGTGGCTACGCCCACTTTTGGTCAAAATAGTTTTCATTCCTCTCTAGGAACATAACTGTAAAGTTTTAAGTCTATTGGTTAAAAAACAAAAAAAGTTTTCCATACAAAGGGTCAATTTTCGCTATAAAAGGGCGTGGCTACGCCCACTTTTCGTCAAAATAGTTTTCATTCCTCCCTAAGAACATAACTGTAAAGTTTCAAGTCAATTGATTAAAAAACCAAAAAGTTTTCCATACAAAGGGTCAAGTTAAGCTATAAGTGGGCGTGGCCATGCCCACTTTTGATCAAAATAGTTTTCATTCCTCCCTAAGAGCATAACTGCTAAGTTTCAAGTCAATTGGTTAAAAAACAAAAAAGTTTTCCATACAACGGGTCAATTTTCGCTATAAGTAAGCGTGGCTACGCCCACTTTTGGTTAAAATAGTTTTCATTCCTCCCTAAGAACATAACTGTAAAGTTTCAAGTCAATTGGTTAAAAAACAAAAAATTTTTCCATACAACGGTTCAAGTTTTGCGATAAGTGGGCGTAGCCATGCCCAAATTTGGTCAAAATAGTTTTCATTCCTCCCTAAGAACATAACTGTAAAGTTTCAAGTCAATTGGTTAAAAAACAAAAAAGTTTTCCATACAAAGGGTAAATTTTCGCTATAAAATATTTTTCATTCCTCCCTAAGAGCATAACTGCAAAGTTTCAAGTCAATTGGTTAAAAAACAAAAAAGTTTTCCATACAACGGGTCAATTTTTGCTATAAGTAGGCGTGGCTACGCCCACTTTTGGTCAAAATAGTTTTCATTCCTCTCTAGGAACATAACTGTAAAGTTTTAAGTCAATTGGTTAAAAAACAAAAAAGTTTTCCATACAAAGGGTCAATTTTCGCTATAAAAGGGCGTGGCTACGCCCACTTTTCGTCAAAATAGTTTTCATTCCTCCCTAAGAACATAACTGCAAAGTTTCAAGTCAATTGGTTAAAAAAAAAAAAGTTTTCCATACAAATGGTCAATTTTCGCTATAAAATAGTATTCATTCCTCCCTAAGAGCATAACTGCAAAGTTTCAAGTCAATTGGTTAAAAAACAAAAAAGTTTTCCATACAACGGGTCAATTTTTGCTATAAGTAGGCGTGGCTACGCCCACTTTTCGTCAAAATAGTTTTCATTCCTCCCTAAGAACATAACTGTAAAATTTCAAGTCAATTGATTAAAAAACCAAAAAGTTTTCCATACAAAGGGTCAAGTTAAGCTATAAGTGGGCGTGGCCATGCCCACTTTTGATCAAAATAGTTTTCATTCCTCCCTAAGAGCATAACTGCTAAGTTTCAAGTCAATTGGTTAAAAAACAAAAAAGTTTTCCATACACCGGGTTAATTTTCGCTATAAGTAGGCGTGGCTACGCCCACTTTTGGTTAAAATAGTTTTCATTCCTCCCTAAAAACATAACTGTAAAGTTTCAAGTCAATTGGTTAAAAAACAAAAAATTTTTCCATACAACGGTTCAAGTTTTCCGATAAGTGGGCGTAGCCATGCCCAAATTTGGTCAAAATAGTTTTCATTCCTCCCTAAGAACATAACTGTAAAGTTTCAAGTCAATTGGTTAAAAAACAAAAAAGTTTTCCATACAACGGGTCAATTTTTGCTATAAGTAGGCGTGACTACGCCCACTTTTGGTCAAAATAGTTTTCATTCCTCTCTAGGAACATAACTGTAAAGTTTCAAGTCAATTGATTAAAAAACCAAAAAGTTTTCCATACAACGGGTCAATTTTTGCTATAAGTAGGCGTGGCTACGCCCACTTTTGGTTAAAATAGTTTTCATTCCTCCCTAAAAACATAACTGTAAAGTTTCAAGTCAATTGGTTAAAAAACAAAAAATTTTTCCATACAACGGTTCAAGTTTTCCGATAAGTGGGCGTAGCCATGCCCAAATTTGGTCAAAATAGTTTTCATTCCTCCCTAAGAACATAACTGTAAAGTTTCAAGTCAATTGGTTAAAAAACAAAAAAGTTTTCCATACAACGGGTAAATTTTCGCTATAAGTGGGCGTGGCTACGCGTGGTTACGCCCACATTTGGTCAAAATAGATTTCATTCCTCCCTAAGAACATAACTTTAAAATTTCAAGTCAATTGGTTAAGAAACAAAAAAGTTTTCCATACAACGACGTGAATATGGCTTCTCTTCCTCTTCTTCATTTTGTATGGGAGCTACCAGTTCCAGATGTCCAATCTCAATGAAACTTTCAGGCATGTAGTCGGACCATGTAAAACTACTATGTTTAAAATTTCAGCACTCTATTGTACAAAACAAAAAAGTTTTCCATACAACGATTCAAGTTTTGTTCACTTTTCTTCTTCTTTTCGTATGGGAGCTACCTGTTCCAATAATCCGATCATGCTGGTTCCGACGAATGATTCATCGTAATAAATTCTAAGACTCTGTGCAAAGTTTCAGCTCGATAGCTTCAAAACTGAGGGACTAGTTTGCATACATACAGACAGACCGACAGACAGACAGACAGACAGACGGACAGACGGACATGGCTAAATCAACTCGTCTTGTCGTCCTGATCAAGAATATATATACTTTATATAGTCGGAAATTAATATTTCGATCTGTTACAAACTCCGTGACAAAGTTAATATACTATTTCACATAAGTGAAAAGTATAAAAAACTAATCGGTGGTCAACACGTTTCCGTCTTACTGCCGATTCTTTTCGCAAAGTAGTTTTCTATAATTCTATTATTTAATGGGAAAAAATTAAACGAATTTTTTGTCCATTTAAAAAACTACTAATTCTGAATAAAATGCCGCCCATTTATGCAATTAAAAAAATTTAAATGTCTCTTATTAGATAAGGCATATTTTCGTCTGATAAGGTACTTCTTCTTTAATGATTTCGATGATATTTTAAATTTGATCAAAAAATTTTATTTCTTACGACTTTTCGTAAAATATGTTAATGCAATCTGAAAGAGGAACAGATAAGCTTTCCAACGAGCTCTAAGTCGAAGAAGTCGGTCGCACGATGAAAGAGTTATTAGCAAAAAACTAATCGGTGGTCAACACGTTTCCGTCCTACTGCCGATTCTTTTCGCAAAGTACTTTTCTATAATTCTAGTATTTAATAGGAAAAAATTAAACGAATTTCTTGTCCATGTAAAAAACTATTAATTCTGAATAAAATGCCGCCCATTTATGCAATACAAAAAATTAAATGTCTCTTATTAGATAAGGCATATTTTCGTCTGATAAGGTACTTCTTCTTCAATGATTTCGAGGATATTTTAGTTTTGATCAAAAAAAAATTTGTTTTTTACGACTTTTCATAAAATTTGTTAATGCCATCTGAAAGAGGAACAGATAAGCTTTCCATCGAGCTCTTAGTCGAAGAAGTCGGACGAAGGATGCAAGAGTTATTAGCAACAAACTAATCGGTGGTCAACACGTTTCCATCCTACTGCCAATTCTTTTCGCAAAGTACTTTTCTATAATTCTAGTATTTAACGGGAAAAAATTAAACGAATTTTTTGACCATGTAAAAAACTATTAATTCTGAATAAAATGCCGCCCATTTATGCAATTAAGAAAATTTAAATGTCTCTTATTAGAGAAGGCATATTTTTGTCTTATAAGGTACTTCTTCTTTAATGATTTCGATGATATTTTAAATTTGATCAAAAAATTTTATTTCTTACGACTTTTCGTAAAATATGTTAATGCAATCTGAAAGAGGAACAGATAAGCTTTCCAATGAGCTCTAAGTCGAAGAAGTCGGTCGCACGATGAAAGAGTTATTAGCCAAAAACTAATCGGTGGTCAACACGTTTCCGTCCTACTGCCGATTCTTTTCGCAAAGTACTTTTCTATAATTCTAGTATTTAATAGGAAAAAATTAAACGAATATTTTGCCCATGTAAAAAACTATTAATTCTGAATAAAATGCCGCCCATTTATGCAATTAAGAAAATTTAAATGTCTCTTATTAGAGAAGGCATATTTTCGTCTTATAAGGTACTTCTTCTTTAATGATTTCGATGATATTTTAAATTTGATCAAAAAATTTTATTTCTTACGACTTTCCGTAAAATATGTTAATGCAATCTGAAAGAGGAACTGATAAGCTTTCCATCGTTAAATTTGTTAATGCCATCTGAAAGAGGAACAGATCGAGCTCTTAGTCGAAGAAGTCGGTCGAAGGATGCAAGAGTTATTAGAAAAAAACTAATCGGTAGTCAACACGTTTCCGTCTTACTGCCGATTCTTTTCGCAAAGTAGTTTTCTATAATTCTATTATTTAATGGGAAAAAATTAAACGAATTTTTTGTCCATTTAAAAAACTACTAATTCTGAATAAAATGCCGCCCATTTATGCAATTAAAAAAATTTAAATGTCTGTTATTAGATAAGGCATATTTTCGTCTGATAAGGTACTTCTTCCTTAATGATTTCGAGGATATTTTAGTTTGGATCAAAAAAATTTTATTTCTTACGACTTTCCGTAAAATACGTCAATGCCATCTGAAAGAGGAACAGAAAAGCTTTCCATCGAGCTCTTAGTCGAAGAAGCCGGTCGAAGGATGCAAGAGTAATTAGCAAAAAACTAATCGGTGGTCAACACGATTCCGTCCTACTGCCGATTCTTTTCGCAAAGTACTTTTCTATAATTCTAGTATTTAATAGGAAAAAATTAAACGAATTTCTTGTCCATGTAAAAAACTATTAATTCTGAATAAAATGCCGCCCTTTTATGCAATAAAAAAAATTAAATGTCTCTTATTAGATAAGGCATATTTTCGTCTGATAAGGTACTTCTTCTTCAATGATTTCGAGGATATTTTAGTTTTGATCAAAAAAAAATTTGTTTTTTACGACTTTTCATAAAATTTGTTAATGCCATCTGAAAGAGGAACAGATAAGCTTTCCATCGAGCTCTTAGTCGAAGAAGTCGGTCGAAGGATGCAAGAGTTATTAGCAACAAACTAATCGGTGGTCAACACGTTTCCATCCTACTGCCAATTCTTTTCGCAAAGTACTTTTCTATAATTCTAGTATTTAACGGGAAAAAATTAAACGAATTTTTTGACCATGTAAAAAACTATTAATTCTGAATAAAATGCCGCCCATTTATGCAATTAAGAAAATTTAAATGTCTCTTATTAGAGAAGGCATATTTTTGTCTTATAAGGTACTTCTTCTTTAATGATTTCGATGATATTTTAAATTTGATCAAAAAATTTTATTTCTTACGAGTTTTCGTAAAATATGTTAATGCAATCTGAAAGAGGAACAGATAAGCTTTCCAACGAGCTCTAAGTCGAAGAAGTCGGTCGCACGATGAAAGAGTTATTAGCAAAAAACTAATCGGTGGTCAACACTTTTCCGTCCTACTGCCGATTCTTTTCGCAAAGTACTTTTCTATAATTCTAGTATTTAATAGGAAAAAATTAAACGAATATTTTGCCCATGTAAAAAACTATTAATTCTGAATAAAATGCCGCCCATTTATGCAATTAAGAAAATTTAAATGTCTCTTATTAGAGAAGGCATATTTTCGTCTTATAAGGTACTTCTTCTTTAATGATTTCAATGATATTTTAAATTTGATCAAAAAATTTTATTTCTTACGACTTTTCGTAAAATATGTTAATGCAATCTGAAAGAGGAACTGATAAGCTTTCCATCGTTAAATTTGTTAATGCCATCTGAAAGAGGAACAGATCGAGCTCTTAGTCGAAGAAGTCGGTCGAAGGATGCAAGAGTTATTAGAAAAAAACTAATCGGTGGTCAACACGTTTCCGTCTTACTGCCGATTCTTTTCGCAAAGTAGTTTTCTATAATTCTTTTATTTAATGGGAAAAAATTAAACGAATTTTTTGTCCATTTAAAAAACTACTAATTCTGAATAAAATGCCGCCCATTTATGCAATTAAAAAAATTTAAATGTCTCTTATTAGATAAGGCATATTTTCGTCTGATAAGGTACTTCTTCTTTAATGATTTCGAGGATATTTTAGTTTGGATCAAAAAAATTTTATTTCTTACGACTTTCCGTAAAATACGTCAATGCCATCTGAAAGAGGAACAGAAAAGCTTTCCATCGAGCTCTTAGTCGAAGAAGTCGGTCGAAGGATGCAAGAGTAATTAGCAAAAAACTAATCGGTGGTCAACACGATTCCGTCCTACTGCCGATTCTTTTCGCAAAGTACTTTTCTATAATTCTAGTATTTAATAGGAAAAAATTAAACGAATTTCTTGTCCATGTAAAAAACTATTAATTCTGAATAAAATGCCGCCCATTTATGCAATTAAAAAAATTTAAATGTCTCTTATTAGAAAAGGCATATTTTCGTCTTATAAGGTACTTCTTCTTTAATGATTTCGATGATATTTTAAATTTGATAAAAAAATTTTATTTCTTACGACTTTTCGTAAAATATGTTAATGCCATCTGAAAGAGGAACTGATAAGCTTTCCATCGTTAAATATGTTAATGCCATCTGAAAGAGGAACAGATAAGCTTTCCATCGAGCTCTTAGTCGAAGAAGTCGATCGAAGGATCCAAGAGTTATTAGAAAAAAACTAATCGGTGGTCAACACGATTCCGTCCTACTGCCGATTCTTTTCGCAAAGTACTTTTCTATAATTCAAGTATTTATTGGGAAAAATTAAACGAATTTTTTGTCCATGTAAATAACTATTAATTCTGAATAAAATGCCGCCCATTTATGCAATTAAAACCAGTAAGGACGCTATCTTCAGCAAGGCTGAAGCTATAATACATTTCACGTTGTGTCACTATAAAAAAAACTAAATGAATAGTTTTCATGCCTCCCTAACAACATAACTGTAATGTTTCAAGTCAATTCGTTAAAAAACAAAAAAGTTTTCCATACATCGGGTCAATTTTCGCTAAAATAGTTTTCATTCTTCCCTAAGAACATAAGTTTAAAATTTCAAGTCAATTGGTTAAGAAACAAAAAAGTTTTCCATACAACGACGTGAATATTCCTTCTCTTCCTCTTCTTCATTTTGTATGGGAGCTACCAGTTCCAGATGTCCAATCTCAATGAAACTTTCAGGCATGTAGTCGGTCTATGTAAAACCACTATTTTTAAAATTTTAGCACTCTATTGTACAAAACAAAAAAGTTTTCCATACAACGATTCAAGTTTTGTTCATTTTTCTTCTTCTTTTCGTATGGGAGCTACCTGTTCCAATAATCCGATCATGCTGGTTCCAACGAATGATTCATCGTAATAAATTATAAGACTCTGTGCAAAGTTTCAGCTCGATAGCTTCAAAACTGAGAGACTAGTTTGCATACATACAGACAGACAGTCAGACAGACAGACGGACATGGCTAAATCAACTCGTCTTGTCGTCCTGATCAAGAATATATATACTGTATATAGTCGGAAACTAATATTTAGATCTGTTACAAACTCCGTGACAAAGTTAATATACTATTTCACTTACGTGAAAAGTATAAAAATCTAAATGTATCTTATTAGATAAGGCATATTTTCGTCTGATAAGGTACTTCTTCTTCAATGATTTCGAGAATATTTTAGTTTTGATCAAAAAAATTTTATTTCCTACGACTTTTCGTAAAATCTGTTAATGCCATCGGAAAGAGGAACAGATAAGCTTTCCATCGAGCTCTTAGTCGAAGAAGTCGGTCGAAGGATGCAAGAGTAATTAGCAAAAAACTAATCGGTGGTCAACACGTTTCCGTCCTACTGCCGATTCTTTTCGCAAAGTACTTTTCTATAATTCTAGTATTTAATAGGAAAAAATTAAACAATTTTTTGTCCATTTAAAAAACTACTAATTCTGAATAAAATGCCGCCCATTTAAGCAATTAAAAAAATTTAAATGTCTCTTATTAGATAAGGCATATTTTCGTCTGATAAGGTACTTCTTCTGTCATGATTTCGATGATATTTTAAATTTGATCAAAAAAATTTTATTTCGTACGACTTTTCGTAAAATATGTTAATGCCATCTGAAAGAGGAACAGATAAGCTTTCCAACGAGCTCTTAGTCGAAGAAGTCGGTCGAACGATAAAGGGTTATTAGCAAAAAACTAATCGGTGGTCAACACGTTTCCGTCTTACTGCCGATTCTTTTCGCAAAGTAGTTTTCTATAATTCTATTATTTAATGGGAAAAAATTAAACGAATTTTTTGTCCATGTAAAAAACTATTAATTCTGAATAAAATGCCACCCATTTATGCAATTAAAAAAATTTAAATGTCTCTTATTAGATAAGGCATATTTTCGTCTGATAAGGTACATCTTCTTTAATGATTTCGAGGATATTTTAGTTTGGATCAAAAAAATTTTATTTCTTACGACTTTCCGTAAAATACGTCAATGCCATCTGAAAGAGGAACAGAAAAGCTTTCCATCGAGCTCATAGTCACAGAAGTCGATCGAAGGATGCAAGAGTTATTAGCAAAAAACTAATCGGTTTTCAACACGATTCCGTCCTACTGCCGATTCTTTTCGCAAAGTACTTTTCTATTATTCTAGTATTTAATGGGAAAAAATTAAACGAATTTTTTGTCCATGTAAAAAACTATTAATTATAAATAAAATGCCGCCCATTTATGCAATTAAAACCAGTAAGGACGCTATCTTCAGCAAGGCTGAAGCTATAATACTTTTCACGTTGTGTCACTATAAAAAAAACTAAATGAATAGTTTTCATGCCTCCCTAACAACATAACTGTAATGTTTCAAGTCAATTCGTTAAAAAACAAAAAAGTTTTCCATATAACGGTTCAAGTTTTGCGATAAGTGGGCGTAGGCATGCCCACGTTTGGTCAAAATAGTTTTCATTCCCCCCTAAGAACATAACTGTAAAGTTTCAAGTCAATTGGTTAAAAAACAAAAAAGTTTTCCATACAACGGGTAAATTTTCGCTATAAGTGGGCGTGGCTACGCGTGGCTACGCCCGATTTTGGTCAAAATAGTTTTCATTCCCCCCTAAGAACATAAGTTTAAAATTTCAAGTCAATTGGTTAAGAAACAAAAAAGTTTTCCATACAACGACGTGAATATTCCTTCTCTTCCTCTTCTTCATTTTGTATGGGAGCTACCAGTTCCAGATGTCCAATCTCAATGAAACTTTCAGGCATGTAGTCGGTCTATGTAAAACTACTATTCCGTCCTACTGCCGATTCTTTTCGCAAAGTACTTTTCTATAATTCAAGTATTTATTGGGAAAAAATTAAACAAATTTTTTGTCCATGTAAATAACTATTAATTCTGAATAAAATGCCGCCCATTTATGCAATTAAAACCAGTAAGGACGCTATCTTCAGCAAGGCTGAAGCTATAATACTTTTCACGTTGTGTCACTATAAAAAAAAACTAAATGAATAGTTTTCATGCCTCCCTAACAACATAACTGTAATGTTTCAAGTCAATTCGTTAAAAAACAAAAAAGTTTTCCATATAACGGTTCAAGTTTTGCGATAAGTGGGCGTAGGCATGCCCACGTTTGGTCAAAATAGTTTTCATTCCTCCCTAAGAACATAACTGTAAAGTTACAAGTCAATTGGTTAAAAAACAAAAAAGTTTTCCATACAACGGGTAAATTTTCGCTATAAGTGGGCGTGGCTACGCGTGGCTACGCCCGATTTTGGTCAAAATAGTTTTCATTCCCCCCTAAGAACATAAGTTTAAAATTTCAAGTCAATTGGTTAAGAAACAAAAAAGTTTTCCATACAACGACGTGAATATTCCTTCTCTTCCTCTTCTTCATTTTGAATGGGAGCTACCAGTTCCAGATGTCCAATCTCAATGAAACTTTCAGGCATGTAGTCGGTCTATGTAAAACTACTATTTTTAAAATTTTAGCACCCTATTGTACAAAACAAAAAAGTTTTCCATACAACGATTCAAGTTTTGTTCACTTTTCTTCTTCTTTTCGTATGGGAGCTACCTGTTCCAATAATCCGATCATGCTGGTTCCAACGAATGATTCATCGTAATAAATTCTAAGACTCTGTGCAAAGTTTCAGCTCGATAGCTTCAAAACTGAGAGACTAGTTTGCATACATACAGACAGACAGTCAGACAGACAGACGGACATGGCTAAATCAACTCGTCTTGTCGTCCTGATCAAGAATATATGTACTGTATATAGTCGGAAATTAATATTTAGATCTGTTACAAACTCCGTGACAAAGTTAATATACTATTTCACTTACGTGAAAAGTATAAAAATCTAAATGTCTCTTATTAGATAAGGCATATTTTCGTCTGATAAGGTACTTCTTCTTCAGTGATTTCGAGGATATTTTAGTTTTGATCAAAAAAATTTTATTTCCTACGACTTTTCGTAAAGTCTGTTAATGCCATCGGAAAGAGGAACAGATAAGCTTTCCAACGAGCTCTTAGTCGAAGAAGTCGGTCGAACGATGAAAGAGTTATTAGCAAAAAACTAATCGGTGGTCAACACGTTTCCGTCCTACTGCCGATTCTTTTCGCAAAGTACTTTTCTATAATTCTAGTATTTAATAGGAAAAAATTAAACGAATTTTTTGTCCATTTAAAAAACTACTAATTCTGAATAAAATGCCGCCCATTTATGCAATTAAATAAATTTAAATGTCTCTTATTAGATAAGGCATATTTTCGTCTGATAAGGTACTTCTTCTTCAATGATTTCGAGGATATTTTAGTTTTGATCAAAAAATTTTATTTCTTACGTTTTTTCGTAAAATATGTTAATGCCATATGAAAGAGGAACAGATAAGCTTTCCATCAATCTCTTAGTCGAAGAAGTCGATCGAAGGATGCAAGAGTTATTAGGAAAAAACTAATCGGTGGTCAACACGTTTCCGTCCTACTGCCAATTCTTTTCGCAAAGTACTTTTCTATAATTCTAGTATTTAATAGGAAAAACTTAAACTAATTTTTTGTCCATGTAAAAAACTATTAATTATAAATAAAATGACTCCCATTTATGCAATTAAAAAAATTTAAATGTCTCTTATTAGATAAGGCATATTTTCGTCTGATAAGTACGTCGCAAGGTACTTTTCTATAATTCTAGTATTTAATAGGAAAAACTTAAACTAATTTTTTGTCCATTTAAAAAACTACTAATTCTGAATAAAATGCCGCCCATTTATGCAATTAAATAAATTTAAATGTCTCTTATTAGATAAGGCATATTTTCGTCTGATAAGGTACTTCTTCTTCAATGATTTCGAGGATATTTTAGTTTTGATCAAAAAATTTTATTTCTTACGTTTTTTCGTAAAATATGTTAATGCCATATGAAAGAGGAACAGATAAGCTTTCCATCAATCTCTTAGTCGAAGAAGTCGATCGAAGGATGCAAGAGTTATTAATTCTGAATAAGACGCCGCCCATTTATGCAATTAAAAAAATATAAATGTCTCTTATTAGATAAGGCATATTTTCGTTTGATAAGGTACTTCTTCTTCAATGATTTCGAGGACATTTTAGTTTTGATCAAAAAAATTTTACTTCTTACGACTTTTCGTAAAATATGTTAATGCCATCGGAAAGAGGAACAGATAAGCTTTCCATCGAGCTCTTAGTCGAAGAAGTCGGTCGAAGCATGCAACAGTTATTAGCAAAAAACTAATCGGTGGTCAACATGTTTCCGTCCTACTGCCGATTGTTTTCGCAAAGTACTTTTCTATAATTCTAGTATTTAATAGGAAAAACTTAAACTAATTTTTTGTCCATTTAAAAAACTACTAATTCTGAATTAAATGCCGCCCATTTATGCAATTAAAGAAAAATAAATGTCTCTTTTCAGATAAGGAATACTTTCGTCTGATAAGGGAATTGAAGCAAAAAACTAATCGGTGGTCAACACGTTTCCATCCTACTGCCGATTCTTTTCGCAAAGTACTTTTCTATAATTCTAGTATTTAATAGGAAAAAATTAAACGAATTTTTTGTCCATTTAAAAAATTACTAATTCTGAATAAAATGCCGCCCATTTATGCAATTAAAAAAATTTAAATGTCTCTTATTAGATAAGGCATATTTTCGTCTGATAAGGTACTTCTTCTTCAATGATTTCAAGGATATTTTAGTTTTGATCAAAAAAATTTTATTTCGTACGACTTTTCGTGAAATATGTTAATGCCATCTGAAAGAGGAACAGATAAGCTTTCCAACGAGCTCTTAGTCGAAGAAGTCGGTCGAAGGATGCAACAGTTATTAGCAAAAAACTAATCGGTGGTCAACATGTTTCCGTCTTACTGCCGATTCTTTTCGCAAAGTAGTTTTCTATAATTCTTTTATTTAATGGGAAAAAATTAAACGAATTTTTTGTCCATTTAAAAAACTACTAATTCTGAATAAAATGCCGCCCATTTATGCAATTAAAAAAATTTAAATGTCTCTTATTAGATAAGGCATATTTTCGTCTGATAAGGTACTTCTTCTTTAATGATTTCGAGGATATTTTAGTTTGGATCAAAAAAATTTTATTTCTTACGACTTTCCGTAAAATACGTCAATGCCATCTGAAAGAGGAACAGAAAAGCTTTCCATCGAGCTCTTAGTCGAAGAAGTCGGTCGAAGGATGCAAGAGTAATTAGCAAAAAACTAATCGGTGGTCAACACGATTCCGTCCTACTGCCGATTCTTTTCGCAAAGTACTTTTCTATAATTCTAGTATTTAATAGGAAAAAATTAAACGAATTTCTTGTCCATGTAAAAAACTATTAATTCTGAATAAAATGCCGCCCATTTATGCAATTAAAAAAATTTAAATGTCTCTTATTAGAAAAGGCATATTTTCGTCTTATAAGGTACTTCTTCTTTAATGATTTCGATGATATTTTAAATTTGATAAAAAAATTTTATTTCTTACGACTTTTCGTAAAATATGTTAATGCCATCTGAAAGAGGAACTGATAAGCTTTCCATCGTTAAATATGTTAATGCCATCTGAAAGAGGAACAGATAAGCTTTCCATCGAGCTCTTAGTCGAAGAAGTCGATCGAAGGATCCAAGAGTTATTAGAAAAAAACTAATCGGTGGTCAACACGATTCCGTCCTACTGCCGATTCTTTTCGCAAAGTACTTTTCTATAATTCAAGTATTTATTGGGAAAAATTAAACGAATTTTTTGTCCATGTAAATAACTATTAATTCTGAATAAAATGCCGCCCATTTATGCAATTAAAACCAGTAAGGACGCTATCTTCAGCAAGGCTGAAGCTATAATACATTTCACGTTGTGTCACTATAAAAAAAACTAAATGAATAGTTTTCATGCCTCCCTAACAACATAACTGTAATGTTTCAAGTCAATTCGTTAAAAAACAAAAAAGTTTTCCATACATCGGGTCAATTTTCGCTAAAATAGTTTTCATTCTTCCCTAAGAACATAAGTTTAAAATTTCAAGTCAATTGGTTAAGAAACAAAAAAGTTTTCCATACAACGACGTGAATATTCCTTCTCTTCCTCTTCTTCATTTTGTATGGGAGCTACCAGTTCCAGATGTCCAATCTCAATGAAACTTTCAGGCATGTAGTCGGTCTATGTAAAACCACTATTTTTAAAATTTTAGCACTCAAACAAAAAAGTTTTCCATACAACGATTCAAGTTTTGTTCATTTTTCTTCTTCTTTTCGTATGGGAGCTACCTGTTCCAATAATCCGATCATGCTGGTTCCAACGAATGATTCATCGTAATAAATTATAAGACTCTGTGCAAAGTTTCAGCTCGATAGCTTCAAAACTGAGAGACTAGTTTGCATACATACAGACAGACAGTCAGACAGACAGACGGACATGGCTAAATCAACTCGTCTTGTCGTCCTGATCAAGAATATATATACTGTATATAGTCGGAAACTAATATTTAGATCTGTTACAAACTCCGTGACAAAGTTAATATACTATTTCACTTACGTGAAAAGTATAAAAATCTAAATGTATCTTATTAGATAAGGCATATTTTCGTCTGATAAGGTACTTCTTCTTCAATGATTTCGAGAATATTTTAGTTTTGATCAAAAAAATTTTATTTCCTACGACTTTTCGTAAAATCTGTTAATGCCATCGGAAAGAGGAACAGATAAGCTTTCCATCGAGCTCTTAGTCGAAGAAGTCGGTCGAAGGATGCAAGAGTAATTAGCAAAAAACTAATCGGTGGTCAACACGTTTCCGTCCTACTGCCGATTCTTTTCGCAAAGTACTTTTCTATAATTCTAGTATTTAATAGGAAAAAATTAAACAATTTTTTGTCCATTTAAAAAACTACTAATTCTGAATAAAATGCCGCCCATTTAAGCAATTAAAAAAATTTAAATGTCTCTTATTAGATAAGGCATATTTTCGTCTGATAAGGTACTTCTTCTGTCATGATTTCGATGATATTTTAAATTTGATCAAAAAAATTTTATTTCGTACGACTTTTCGTAAAATATGTTAATGCCATCTGAAAGAGGAACAGATAAGCTTTCCAACGAGCTCTTAGTCGAAGAAGTCGGTCGAACGATAAAGGGTTATTAGCAAAAAACTAATCGGTGGTCAACACGTTTCCGTCTTACTGCCGATTCTTTTCGCAAAGTAGTTTTCTATAATTCTATTATTTAATGGGAAAAAATTAAACGAATTTTTTGTCCATGTAAAAAACTATTAATTCTGAATAAAATGCCACCCATTTATGCAATTAAAAAAATTTAAATGTCTCTTATTAGATAAGGCATATTTTCGTCTGATAAGGTACATCTTCTTTAATGATTTCGAGGATATTTTAGTTTGGATCAAAAAAATTTTATTTCTTACGACTTTCCGTAAAATACGTCAATGCCATCTGAAAGAGGAACAGAAAAGCTTTCCATCGAGCTCATAGTCACAGAAGTCGATCGAAGGATGCAAGAGTTATTAGCAAAAAACTAATCGGTTTTCAACACGATTCCGTCCTACTGCCGATTCTTTTCGCAAAGTACTTTTCTATAATTCAAGTATTTATTGGGAAAAAATTAAACAAATTTTTTGTCCATGTAAATAATTATTAATTCTGAATAAAATGCCGCCCATTTATGCAATTAAAACCAGTAAGGACGCTATCTTCAGCAAGGCTGAAGCTATAATACTTTTCACGTTGTGTCACTATAAAAAAAAACTAAATGAATAGTTTTCATGCCTCCCTAACAACATAACTGTAATGTTTCAAGTCAATTCGTTAAAAAACAAAAAAGTTTTCCATATAACGGTTCAAGTTTTGCGATAAGTGGGCGTAGGCATGCCCACGTTTGGTCAAAATAGTTTTCATTCCTCCCTAAGAACATAACTGTAAAGTTACAAGTCAATTGGTTAAAAAACAAAAAAGTTTTCCATACAACGGGTCGATTTTCGCTATAAAAGGGCGTGGCCACGCCCACTTTTGGTCAAAATAGTTTTCATTCCCCCCTAAGAACATAACTGTAAAGTTTCAAGTCAATTGGTTAAAAAACAAAAAAGTTTTCCATACAACGGGTAAATTTTCGCTATAAGTGGGCGTGGCTACGCGTGGCTACGCCCGATTTTGGTCAAAATAGTTTTCATTCCCCCCTAAGAACATAAGTTTAAAATTTCAAGTCAATTGGTTAAGAAACAAAAAAGTTTTCCATACAACGACGTGAATATTCCTTCTCTTCCTCTTCTTCATTTTGAATGGGAGCTACCAGTTCCAGATGTCCAATCTCAATGAAACTTTCAGGCATGTAGTCGGTCTATGTAAAACTACTATTTTTAAAATTTTAGCACCCTATTGTACAAAACAAAAAAGTTTTCCATACAACGATTCAAGTTTTGTTCACTTTTCTTCTTCTTTTCGTATGGGAGCTACCTGTTCCAATAATCCGATCATGCTGGTTCCAACGAATGATTCATCGTAATAAATTCTAAGACTCTGTGCAAAGTTTCAGCTCGATAGCTTCAAAACTGAGAGACTAGTTTGCATACATACAGACAGACAGTCAGACAGACAGACGGACATGGCTAAATCAACTCGTCTTGTCGTCCTGATCAAGAATATATGTACTGTATATAGTCGGAAATTAATATTTAGATCTGTTACAAACTCCGTGACAAAGTTAATATACTATTTCACTTACGTGAAAAGTATAAAAATCTAAATGTCTCTTATTAGATAAGGCATATTTTCGTCTGATAAGGTACTTCTTCTTCAGTGATTTCGAGGATATTTTAGTTTTGATCAAAAAAATTTTATTTCCTCCGACTTTTCGTAAAGTCTGTTAATGCCATCGGAAAGAGGAACAGATAAGCTTTCCAACGAGCTCTTAGTCGAAGAAGTCGGTCGAACGATGAAAGAGTTATTAGCAAAAAACTAATCGGTGGTCAACACGTTTCCGTCCTACTGCCGATTCTTTTCGCAAAGTACTTTTCTATAATTCTAGTATTTAATAGGAAAAAATTAAAATGCCGCCCATTTATGCAATTAAATAAATTTAAATGTCTCTTATTAGATAAGGCATATTTTCGTCTGATAAGGTACTTCTTCTTCAATGATTTCGAGGATATTTTAGTTTTGATCAAAAAATTTTATTTCTTACGTTTTTTCGTAAAATATGTTAATGCCATATGAAAGAGGAACAGATAAGCTTTCCATCAATCTCTTAGTCGAAGAAGTCGATCGAAGGATGCAAGAGTTATTAGGAAAAAACTAATCGGTGGTCAACACGTTTCCGTCCTACTGCCAATTCTTTTCGCAAAGTACTTTTCTATAATTCTAGTATTTAATAGGAAAAACTTAAACTAATTTTTTGTCCATGTAAAAAACTATTAATTATAAATAAAATGACTCCCATTTATGCAATTAAAAAAATTTAAATGTCTCTTATTAGATAAGGCATATTTTCGTCTGATAAGTACGTCGCAAGGTACTTTTCTATAATTCTAGTATTTAATAGGAAAAACTTAAACTAATTTTTTGTCCATTTAAAAAACTACTAATTCTGAATAAAATGCCGCCCATTTATGCAATTAAATAAATTTAAATGTCTCTTATTAGATAAGGCATATTTTCGTCTGATAAGGTACTTCTTCTTCAATGATTTCGAGGATATTTTAGTTTTGATCAAAAAATTTTATTTCTTACGTTTTTTCGTAAAATATGTTAATGCCATATGAAAGAGGAACAGATAAGCTTTCCATCAATCTCTTAGTCGAAGAAGTCGATCGAAGGATGCAAGAGTTATTAATTCTGAATAAGACGCCGCCCATTTATGCAATTAAAAAAATATAAATGTCTCTTATTAGATAAGGCATATTTTCGTTTGATAAGGTACTTCTTCTTCAATGATTTCGAGGACATTTTAGTTTTGATCAAAAAAATTTTACTTCTTACGACTTTTCGTAAAATATGTTAATGCCATCTGAAAGAGGAACAGATAAGCTTTCCATCGAGCTCTTAGTCGAAGAAGTCGGTCGAAGCATGCAACAGTTATTAGCAAAAAACTAATCGGTGGTCAACATGTTTCCGTCCTACTGCCGATTGTTTTCGCAAAGTACTTTTCTATAATTCTAGTATTTAATAGGAAAAACTTAAACTAATTTTTTGTCCATTTAAAAAACTACTAATTCTGAATTAAATGCCGCCCATTTATGCAATTAAAGAAAAATAAATGTCTCTTTTCAGATAAGGAATACTTTCGTCTGATAAGGGAATTGAAGCAAAAAACTAATCGGTGGTCAACACGTTTCCATCCTACTGCCGATTCTTTTCGCAAAGTACTTTTCTATAATTCTAGTATTTAATAGGAAAAAATTAAACGAATTTTTTGTCCATTTAAAAAACTACTAATTCTGAATAAAATGCCGCCCATTTATGCAATTAAAAAAATTTAAATGTCTCTTATTAGATAAGGCATATTTTCGTCTGATAAGGTACTTCTTCTTCAATGATTTCAAGGATATTTTAGTTTTGATCAAAAAAATTTTATTTCGTACGACTTTTCGTGAAATATGTTAATGCCATCTGAAAGAGGAACAGATAAGCTTTCCAACGAGCTCTTAGTCGAAGAAGTCGGTCGAAGGATGCAACAGTTATTAGCAAAAAACTAATCGGTGGTCAACATGTTTCCGTCCTACTGCCGATTGTTTTCGCAAAGTACTTTTCTATAATTCTAGTATTTAATAGGAAAAACTTAAACTAATTTTTTGTCCATTTAAAAAACTACTAATTCTGAATAAAATGCCGCCCATTTATGCAATTAAAGAAAAATAAATGTCTCTTTTCAGATAAGGAATACTTTCGTCTGATAAGGGAATTGAAGCAAAAAACTAATCGGTGGTCAACACGTTTCCATCCTACTGCCGATTCTTTTCGCAAAGTACTTTTCTATAATTCTAGTATTTAATAGGAAAAAATTAAACGAATTTTTTGTCCATTTAAAAAACTACTAATTCTGAATAAAATGCCGCCCATTTATGCAATTAAAAAAATTTAAATGTCTCTTATTAGATAAGGCATATTTTCGTCTGATAAGGTACTTCTTCTTCCATGATTTCAAGGATATTTTAGTTTTGATCAAAAAAATTTTATTTCGTACGACTTTTCGTGAAATATGTTAATGCCATCTGAAAGATGAACAGATAAGCCTTCCAACGAGCTCTTAGTCGAAGAAGTCGGTCGAACGATGAAAGAGTTATTAGCAAAAAACTAATCGGTGGTCAACACGTTTCCGTCCTACTGCCGATTCTTTTCGCAAAGTACTTTTCTATAATTCTAGTATTTAATAGGAAAAAATTAAACGAATTTTTTGTCCATGTAAAAAACTATTAATTATAAATAAAATGACTCCCATTTATGCAATTAAAAAAATTTAAATGTCTCTTATTAGATAAGGCATATTTTCGTCTGATAAGGTACTTCTTCTTCAATGATTTCGAGGATATTTTAGTTTTGATCAAAAAATTTTATTTCTTACGTTTATTCGTAAAATATGTTAATGCCATATGAAAGAGGAACAGATAAGCTTTCCATCAATCCCTTAGTCGAAGAAGTCGATCGAAGGATGCAAGAGTTATTAGGAAACCAGTAAGGACGCTATCTTCAGCAAGGCTGAAGCTATAATACTTTTCACTTTGTGTCACTATAAAAAAAACTAAATGAATAGTTTTCATGCATCCCTAACAACATAACTGTAATGTTTCAAGTCAATTCGTTAAAAAACAAAAAATTTTTCCATACAACGGTTCAAGTTTTGCGATAAGTGGGCGTAGCCATGCCCACATTTGGTCAAAATAGTTTTTATTCCTCCCTAAGAGCACAACTGCAAAGTTTCAAGTCAATTGGTTAAAAAACAAAAAAGTTTTCCATACAACGGATAAATTTTCGCTATAAGTGGGCGTGGCTACGCCCACTTTTGGTCAAAATAGTTTTCATTCCTCTCTAAGAACATAACTGTAAAGTTTCAAGTCAATTGGTTAAAAAACAAAAAAGTTTTCCATACAACGGGTAAATTTTCGCTATAAGTGGGCGTGGCTACGCCCACTTTTGGTCAAAATAGTTTTCATTCCTCTCTAAGAACATAACTGTAAAGTTTCTAGTCAATTGGTTAAAAAACAAAAAAGTTTTCCATACAAAGGGTCAATTTTCGCTATAAGTGGGCGTGGCTACGCCCACTTTTGGTCAAAATAGTTTTCATTCCTCTCTAAGAACATAACTGTAAAGTTTCAAGTCAATTGGTTAAAAAACAAAAAAGTTTTCCATACAACGGGTAAATTTTCGCTATAAGTGGGCGTGGCTACGCCCACTTTTGGTCAAAATAGTTTTCATTCCTCCCTAAGAGCATAACTGCAAAGTTTCAAGTCAATTGGTTAAAAAACAAAAAAGTTTTCCATACAACGGGTAAATTTTCGCTATAAGTGGGCGTGGCTACGCCCACTTTTGGTCAAAATAGTTTTCATTCCTCTCTAAGAACATAACTGTAAAGTTTCAAGTCAATTGGTTAAAAAACAAAAAAGTTTTCCATACAAAGGGTCAATTTTCGCTATAAGTGGGCGTGGCTACGCCCACTTTTGGTCAAAATAGTTTTCATTCCTCTCTAAGAACATAACTGTAAAGTTTCAAGTCAATTGGTTAAAAAACAAAAAAGTTTTCCATACAAAGGGTCAATTTTCGCTATAAGTGGGCGTGGCTACGCGTGGTAACGCCCACTTTTGGTCAAAATAGTTTTCATTCCTCCCTAAGAACATAACTGTAAAGTTTCAAGTCAATTGGTTAAAAAACAAGAAAGTTTTCCATACAAAGGGTCAAGTTAAGCTATAAGTGGGCGTGGCCACGCCCACTTTTGATCAAAATAGTTTTCATTCCTCCCTAAGAGCATAACTGCAAAGTTTCAAGTCAATTGGTTAAAAAACAAAAAAGTTTTCCATACAACGGGTAAATTTTCGCTATAAGTGGGCGTGGCTACGCCCACTTTTGGTCAAAATAGTTTTCATTCCTCTCTAAGAACATAACTGTAAAGTTTCAAGTCAATTGGTTAAAAAACAAGAAAGTTTTCCATACAAAGGGTCAATTTTCGCTATAAGTGGGCGTGGCTACGCGTGGTTACGCCCACTTTTGGTCAAAATAGTTTTCATTCCTCCCTAAGAACATAACTGTAAAGTTTCAAGTCAATTGGTTAAAAAACAAGAAAGTTTTCCATACAAAGGGTCAAGTTAAGCTATAAGTGGGCGTGGCCACGCCCACTTTTGATCAAAATAGTTTTCATTCCTCCCTAAGAGCATAACTGCAAAGTTTCAAGTCAATTGGTTAAAAAACAAAAAAGTTTTCCATACAACGGGTAAATTTTCGCTATAAGTGGGCGTGGCTACGCGTGGTTACGCCCACTTTTGGTCAAAATAGTTTTCATTCCTCCCTAAGAACATAACTTTAAAATTTCAAGTCAATTGGTTAAGAAACAAAAAAGTTTTCCATACAACGACGTGAATATGGCTTCTCTTCCTCTTCTTCATTTTGTATGGGAGCTACCAGTTCCAGATGTCCAATCTCAATGAAACTTTCAGGCATGTAGTCGGACCATGTAAAACTACTATGTTTAAAATTTCAGCACTCTATTGTACAAAACAAAAAAGTTTTCCATACAACGATTCAAGTTTTGTTCACTTTTCTTCTTCTTTTCGTATGGGAGCTACCTGTTCCAATAATCCGATCATGCTGGTTCCGACGAATGATTCATCGTAATAAATTCTAAGACTCTGTGCAAAGTTTCAGCTCGATAGCTTCAAAACTGAGGGACTAGTTTGCATACATACAGACAGACAGACAGACAGACAGACAGACCGACAGACAGACGGACAGACGGACATGGCTAAATCAACTCGTCTTGTCGTCCTGATCAAGAATATATATACTTTATATAGTCGGAAATTAATATTTCGATCTGTTACAAACTCCGTGACAAAGTTAATATACTATTTCACATAAGTGAAAAGTATAAAAACTAATCGGTGGTCAACACGCTTCCGTCCTACTGCCAATTCTTTTCGCAAAGTACTTTTCTATAATTCTAGTATTTAATAGGAAAAACTTAAACTAATTTTTTGTCCATTTAAAAAACTACTAATTCTGAATAAAATGCCGCCCATTTATGCAATTAAATAAATTTAAATGTCTCTTATTAGATAAGGCATATTTTCGTCTGATAAGGTACTTCTTCTTCAATGATTTCGAGGATATTTTAGTTTTGATCAAAAAATTTTATTTCTTACGTTTTTTCGTAAAATATGTTAATGCCATATGAAAGAGGAACAGATAAGCTTTCCATCAATCTCTTAGTCGAAGAAGTCGATCGAAGGATGCAAGAGTTATTAGGAAAAAACTAATCGGTGGTCAACACGTTTCCGTCCTACTGCCAATTCTTTTCGCAAAGTACTTTTCTATAATTCTAGTATTTAATAGGAAAAACTTAAACTAATTTTTTGTCCATGTAAAAAACTATTAATTATAAATAAAATGACTCCCATTTATGCAATTAAAAAAATTTAAATGTCTCTTATTAGATAAGGCATATTTTCGTCTGATAAGTACGTCGCAAAGTACTTTTCTATAATTCTAGTATTTAATAGGAAAAACTTAAACTAATTTTTTGTCCATTAAAAAAACTACTAATTCTGAATAAAATGCCGCCCATTTATGCAATTAAAAAAATTTAAATGTCTCTTATTAGATAAGGCTTATTTTCGTCTGATAAGGTACTTCTTCTTGAATGATTTCGAGGATATTTTAGTTTTGATCAAAAAATTTTATTTCTTACGTTTTTTCGTAAAATATGTTAATGCCATATGAAAGAGGAACAGATAAGCTTTCCATCAATCTCTTAGTCGAAGAAGTCGATCGAAGGATGCAAGAGTTATTAATTCTGAATAAGACGCCGCCCATTTATGCAATTAAAAAAATATAAATGTCTCTTATTAGATAAGGCATATTTTCGTTTGATAAGGTACTTCTTCTTCAATGATTTCGAGGATATTTTAGTTTTGATCCAAAAAATTTTACTTCTTACGACTTTTCGTAAAATATGTTAATGCCATCTGAAAGAGGAACAGATAAGCTTTCCATCGAGCTCTAAGTCGAAGAAGTCGGTCAAAGGATGCAACAGTTATTAGCAAAAAACTAATCGGTGGTCAACATGTTTCCGTCCTACTGCCGATTGTTTTCGCAAAATACTTTTCTATAATTCTAGTATTTAATGGGAAAAAATGAAACGAATTTTTTGTCCATGTAAAGAACTATTAATTCTGAATAAAATGCCGCCCATTTATGCAATTAAAGAAAAATAAATGTCTCTTTTCAGATAAGGAATACTTTCGTCTGATAAGGGAATTGAAGCAAAAAACTAATCGGTGGTCAACACGTTTCCATCCTACTGCCGATTCTTTTCGCAAAGTACTTTTCTATAATTCTAGTATTTAATTGGAAAAAATTGAACGAATTTTTTGTCCATGTAAAAAACTATTAATTCTGAATAAAATGCCGCCCATTTATGCAATTAAAAAAATTTAAATGACTCTTATTAGATAAGGCATATTTTCGTATGATAAGGTACTTCTTCTTCAATGATTTCGAGGATATTTTAGTTTTGATCAAAAACATTTTATTTCTTACGAATTTTCGTAAAATATGTTAATGTCATCTGAAAGAGGAACAGATAAGCTTTCCATCGAGCTCTTAGTCGAAGAAGTCGGTCGAAGGATGCAAGAGTTATTAGCAAAAAACTAATCGGTGGTCAACACGTTTCCGTCCTACTGCCGATTCTTTTCAAAAAGTAATTTTCTATAATTCTAGTATTTAATGGGAAAAAATTAAACGAACTTTTTGTCCATGTAAAAAACTTTTAATTCTGAATAAAATGCCGTCCATTTATGCAATTAAAAGAATATAAATGTCTCTTATTAGATAAAGGATATTTCCGTCTGATAAGGTACTTCTTCTTCACTGATTTCGAGGATATTTTAGTTTTGATCAAACAACTTTTATTTCTTATGACTTTTCGTAAAAAATGTTAATGCCATCTGAAAGAGGAACAGATAGGCTTTCCTTGAGCTCTTAGTCGAAGAAGTCGGTCGAAGGATGCAAGAGTTATTAGCAAAAAACTAATTGATGGTCAACACGATTCCGTCCTACTGCCGATTCTTTTCGCAAAGTACTTTTCTATAAATCCAGTATTTAATGGGACAAAACTAAACGAATTTTTTGTCCATATAAAAAACTATTAATTCTTAATAAAATGGCGCCCATTTATACAATTAAAAAAATTGTAATGTCTCTTATTAGATAAGGCATATTTTCGTCTGATAATGTACTTCTTCTTCAATGATTTCGAAGATATTTTAGTTTTGATCAAAAAAATTTTATTTCTTACGACTTTTCGTAAAATATGTTAATGCCATCTGAAAGAGGAACAGATAAGCTTTCCATGAAGCTCTTAGTCGAAGAAGTCGGTCGAAGGATGCAAGAGTTATTAGCAAAAACTAATTGATGGTCAACACGTTTCCGTCCTACTGCCGATTCTTTTCGCAAAGTACTTTTCTATAATTCTAGTATTTAATAGGAAAAAATTAAACGAATTTTTTGTCCATGTAAAAAACTATTAATTATAAATAAAATGACTCCCATTTATGCAATTAAAAAAATTTAAATGTCTCTTATTAGATAAGGCATATTTTCGTCTGATAAGGTACTTCTTCTTCAATGATTTCGAGGATATTTTAGTTTTGATCAAAAAATTTTATTTCTTACGTTTATTCGTAAAATATGTTAATGCCATATGAAAGAGGAACAGATAAGCTTTCCATCAATCCCTTAGTCGAAGAAGTCGATCGAAGGATGCAAGAGTTATTAGGAAAAAACTAATCGGTGGTCAACACGCTTCCGTCCTACTGCCAATTCTTTTCGCAAAGTACTTTTCTATAATTCTAGTATTTAATAGGAAAAACTTAAACTAATTTTTTGACCATTTAAAAAACTACTAATTCTGAATAAAATGCCGCCCATTTATGCAATTAAATAAATTTAAATGTCTCTTATTAGATAAGGCATATTTTCGTCTGATAAGGTACTTCTTCTTCAATGATTTCGAGGATATTTTAGTTTTGATCAAAAAATTTTATTTCTTACGTTTTTTCGTAAAATATGTTAATGCCATATGAAAGAGGAACAGATAAGCTTTCCATCAATCTCTTAGTCGAAGAAGTCGATCGAAGGATGCAAGAGTTATTAATTCTGAATAAGACGCCGCCCATTTATGCAATTAAAAAAATATAAATGTCTCTTATTAGATAAGGCATATTTTCGTTTGATAAGGTACTTCTTCTTCAATGATTTCGAGGACATTTTAGTTTTGATCAAAAAAATTTTACTTCTTACGACTTTTCGTAAAATATGTTAATGCCATCTGAAAGAGGAACAGATAAGCTTTCCATCGAGCTCTTAGTCGAAGAAGTCGGTCGAAGGATGCAACAGTTATTAGCAAAAAACTAATCGGTGGTCAACATGTTTCCGTCCTACTGCCGATTGTTTTCGCAAAGTACTTTTCTATAATTCTAGTATTTAATAGGAAAAACTTAAACTAATTTTTTGTCCATTTAAAAAACTACTAATTCTGAATAAAATGCCGCCCATTTATGCAATTAAAGAAAAATAAATGTCTCTTTTCAGATAAGGAATACTTTCGTCTGATAAGGGAATTGAAGCAAAAAACTAATCGGTGGTCAACACGTTTCCATCCTACTGCCGATTCTTTTCGCAAAGTACTTTTCTATAATTCTAGTATTTAATAGGAAAAAATTAAACGAATTTTTTGTCCATTTAAAAAACTACTAATTCTGAATAAAATGCCGCCCATTTATGCAATTAAAAAAATTTAAATGTCTCTTATTAGATAAGGCATATTTTCGTCTGATAAGGTACTTCTTCTTCAATGATTTCAAGGATATTTTAGTTTTGATCAAAAAAATTTTATTTCGTACGACTTTTCGTGAAATATGTTAATGCCATCTGAAAGAGGAACAGATAAGCTTTCCAACGAGCTCTTAGTCGAAGAAGTCGGTCGAAGGATGCAACAGTTATTAGCAAAAAACTAATCGGTGGTCAACATGTTTCCGTCCTACTGCCGATTGTTTTCGCAAAGTACTTTTCTATAATTCTAGTATTTAATAGGAAAAACTTAAACTAATTTTTTGTCCATTTAGAAAACTACTAATTCTGAATAAAATGCCGCCCATTTATGCAATTAAAGAAAAATAAATGTCTCTTTTCAGATAAGGAATACTTTCGTCTGATAAGGGAATTGAAGCAAAAAACTAATTGGTGGTCAACACGTTTCCATCCTACTGCCGATTCTTTTCGCAAAGTACTTTTCTATAATTCTAGTATTTAATAGGAAAAAATTAAACGAATTTTTTGTCCATTTAAAAAACTACTAATTCTGAATAAAATGCCGCCCATTTATGCAATTAAAAAAATTTAAATGTCTCTTATTAGATAAGGCATATTTTCGTCTGATAAGGTACTTCTTCTGCCATGATTTCAAGGATATTTTAGTTTTGATCAAAAAAATTTTATTTCGTACGACTTTTCGTGAAATATGTTAATGCCATCTGAAAGATGAACAGATAAGCCTTCCAACGAGCCCTTAGTCGAAGAAGTCGGTCGAACGATGAAAGAGTTATTAGCAAAAAACTAATCGGTGGTCAACACGTTTCCGTCCTACTGCCGATTCTTTTCGCAAAGTACTTTTCTATAATTCTAGTATTTAATAGGAAAAAATTAAACGAATTTTTTGTCCATGTAAAAAACTATTAATTATAAATAAAATGACTCCCATTTATGCAATTAAAAAAATTTAAATGTCTCTTATTAGATAAGGCATATTTTCGTCTGATAAGGTACTTCTTCTTCAATGATTTCGAGGATATTTTAGTTTTGATCAAAAAATTTTATTTCTTACGTTTATTCGTAAAATATGTTAATGCCATATGAAAGAGGAACAGATAAGCTTTCCATCAATCCCTTAGTCGAAGAAGTCGATCGAAGGATGCAAGAGTTATTAGGAAAAAACTAATCGGTGGTCAACACGCTTCCGTCCTACTGCCAATTCTTTTCGCAAAGTACTTTTCTATAATTCTAGTATTTAATAGGAAAAACTTAAACTAATTTTTTGTCCATTTAAAAAACTACTAATTCTGAATAAAATGCCGCCCATTTATGCAATTAAATAAATTTAAATGTCTCTTATTAGATAAGGCATATTTTCGTCTGATAAGGTACTTCTTCTTCAATGATTTCGAGGATATTTTAGTTTTGATCAAAAAATTTTATTTCTTACGTTTTTTCGTAAAATATGTTAATGCCATATGAAAGAGGAACAGATAAGCTTTCCATCAATCTCTTAGTCGAAGAAGTCGATCGAAGGATGCAAGAGTTATTAGGAAAAAACTAATCGGTGGTCAACACGTTTCCGTCCTACTGCCAATTCTTTTCGCAAAGTACTTTTCTATAATTCTAGTATTTAATAGGAAAAACTTAAACTAATTTTTTGTCCATGTAAAAAACTATTAATTATAAATAAAATGACTCCCATTTATGCAATTAAAAAAATTTAAATGTCTCTTATTAGATAAGGCATATTTTCGTCTGATAAGTACGTCGCAAAGTACTTTTCTATAACTCTAGTATTTAATAGGAAAAACTTAAACTAATTTTTTGTCCATTTAAAAAACTACTAATTCTGAATAAAATGCCGCCCATTTATGCAATTAAAAAAATTTAAATGTCTCTTATTAGATAAGGCTTATTTTCGTCTGATAAGGTACTTCTTCTTGAATGATTTCGAGGATATTTTAGTTTTGATCAAAAAATTTTATTTCTTACGTTTTTTCGTAAAATATGTTAATGCCATATGAAAGAGGAACAGATAAGCTTTCCATCAATCTCTTAGTCGAAGAAGTCGATCGAAGGATGCAAGAGTTATTAATTCTGAATAAGACGCCGCCCATTTATGCAATTAAAAAAATATAAATGTCTCTTATTAGATAAGGCATATTTTCGTTTGATAAGGTACTTCTTCTTCAATGATTTCGAGGATATTTTAGTTTTGATCAAAAAAATTTTACTTCTTACGACTTTTCGTAAAATATGTTAATGCCATCTGAAAGAGGAACAGATAAGCTTTCCATCGAGCTCTTAGTCGAAGAAGTCGGTCGAAGGATGCAACAGTTATTAGCAAAAAACTAATCGGTGGTCAACATGTTTCCGTCCTACTGCCGATTGTTTTCGCAAAATACTTTTCTATAATTCTAGTATTTAATGGGAAAAAATGAAACGAATTTTTTGTCCATGTAAAAAACTATTAATTCTGAATAAAATGCCGCCCATTTATGCAATTAAAGAAAAATAAATGTCTCTTTTCAGATAAGTAATACTTTCGTCTGATAAGGGAATTGAAGCAAAAAACTAATCGGTGGTCAACACGTTTCCATCCTACTGCCGATTCTTTTCGCAAAGTACTTTTCTATAATTCTAGTATTTAATTGGAAAAAATTGAACGAATTTTTTGTCCATGTAAAAAACTATTAATTCTGAATAAAATGCCGCCCATTTATGCAATTAAAAAAATTTAAATGACTCTTATTAGATAAGGCATATTTTCGTATGATAAGGTACTTCTTCTTCAATGATTTCGAGGATATTTTAGTTTTGATCAAAAACATTTTATTTCTTACGAATTTTCGTAAAATATGTTAATGTCATCTGAAAGAGGAACAGATAAGCTTTCCATCGAGCTCTTAGTCGAAGAAGTCGGTCGAAGGATGCAAGAGTTATTAGCAAAAAACTAATCGGTGGTCAACACGTTTCCGTCCTACTGCCGATTCTTTTCAAAAAGTAATTTTCTATAATTCTAGTATTTAATGGGAAAAAATTAAACGAATTTTTTGTCCATGTAAAAAACTTTTAATTCTGAATAAAATGCCGTCCATTTATGCAATTAAAAGAATATAAATGTCTCTTATTAGATAAAGGATATTTCCGTCTGATAAGGTACTTCTTCTTCACTGATTTCGAGGATATTTTAGTTTTGATCAAACAACTTTTATTTCTTATGACTTTTCGTAAAAAATGTTAATGCCATCTGAAAGAGGAACAGATAGGCTTTCCTTGAGCTCTTAGTCGAAGAAGTCGGTCGAAGGATGCAAGAGTTATTAGCAAAAAACTAATTGATGGTCAACACGATTCCGTCCTACTGCTGATTCTTTTCGCAAAGTACTTTTCTATAAATCCAGTATTTAATGGGACAAAACTAAACGAATTTTTTGTCCATATAAAAAACTATTAATTCTGAATAAAATGGCGCCCATTTATACAATTAAAAAAATTGTAATGTCTCTTATTAGATAAGGCATATTTTCGTCTGATAATGTACTTCTTCTTCAATGATTTCGAAGATATTTTAGTTTTGATCAAAAAAATTTTATTTCTTACGACTTTTCGTAAAATATGTTAATGCCATCTGAAAGAGGAACAGATAAGCTTTCCATGAAGCTCTTAGTCGAAGAAGTCGGTCGAAGGATGCAAGAGTTATTAGCAAAAACTAATTGATGGTCAACACGTTTCCGTCCTACTACCGATTCTTTTCGCAAAATACTTTTCTATAATTATAGTATTTAATGGGAAAAAATTGAACGAATTTTTTGTCCATGTAAAAAACTATTAATTCTGAATAAAATGGCGCCCATTTATGCAATTAAAAAAATTTTAATGTCTTTTATTAGATAAGGCATATTTTCGTCTGATAAGGTACTTCTTCTTCAATGATTTCGAGGATATTTCAGTTTTGCTCAAACAACTTTTATTTCTTATAACTTTTCGTAAAAAATGTTAATGCCATCTGAAAGAGGAACAGCTGAGCTTTCCATCGAGCTCATAGTCGAAGAAGTCGATCGAAGGATGCAAGAGTTATTAGCAAATAACTGATCGGTGGTCAACACTTTTCCGTCCTACTGCCGATTCTTTTCGCAAAGTACTTTTCTATAATTCTAGTATTTAATAGGAAAAAATTAAACGAATTTTTTGTCCATGTAAAAAACTATTGATTATAAATAAAATGACTCCCATTTATGCAATTAAAAAAATTTAAATGTCTCTTATTAGATAAGGCATATTTTCGTCTGATAAGGTACTTCTTCTTCAATGATTTCGAGGATATTTTAGTTTTGATCAAAAAAATTTTATTTCTTACGTTTTTTCGTAAAATATGTTAATGCCATATGAAAGAGGAACAGATAAGCTTTCCATCGAGCTCTTAGTCGAAGAAGTCGGTCGAACGATGAAAGAGTTATTAGCAAAAAACTAATCGGTGGTCAACACGATTTCGTCCTACTGCCGATTCTTTTCGCAAAGTACTTTTCTATAATTCTAGTATTTAATGGGAAAAAATTAAACGAATTTTTTGTCCATGTAAAAAACTATTAATTCTGAATAAGACGCCGCCCATTTATGCAATTAAAAAAATATAAATGTCTCTTATTAGATAAGGCATATTTTCGTCTGATAAGGTACTTCTTCTTTAATGATTTCGAAGATATTTTAGTTTTGATCAAAAAAATTTTCCTTCTTATGACTTTTCGTAAAATATGTTAATGCCATCTGAAAGAGGAACAGATAAGCTTTCCATCGAGCTCTTAGTCGAAGAAGTCGGTCGAAGGATGCAACAGTTATTAGCAAAAAACTAATCGGTGGTCAACATGTTTCCGTCCTACTGCCGATTGTTTTCGCAAAATACTTTTCTATAATTCTAGTATTTAATGGGAAAAAATCAAACGAATTTTTTGTCCATGTAAAAAACTATTAATTCTGAATAAAATGCCGCCCATTTATGCAATTAAAGAAAAATAAATGTCTCTTTTCAGATAAGGAATACTTTCGTCTGATAAGGGAATTGAAGCAAAAAACTAATCGGTTGTCAACACGTTTCCATCCTACTGCCGATTTTTTTCGCAAAGTACTTTTCTATAATTCTAGTATTTAATTGGAAAAAATTGAACGAATTTTTTGTCCATGTAAAAAACTATTAATTCTGAATAAAATGCCGCCCATTTATGCAATTAAAAAAATTTAAATGTATCTTATTAGATAAAGGATATTTCCGTCTGATAAGGTACTTCTTCTTTACTGATTTCGAGGATATTTTAGTTTTGACCAAAAAAATTTTATTTCTTACCACTTTTCGAAAAATATGTTAATGCCATCTGAAAGAGGAACAGATAGGCTTTCCATGAGCTCTTAGTCGAAGAAGTCGGTCGAAGGATGCAAGAGTTATAAGCAAAATACTAATTGGTGGTCAACACGTTTCCGTCCTACTGACGATTCTTTTCGCAAAGTACTTTTCTATAATTCTAGTATTTAATGGGAAAAAATTGAACGAATTTTTTGTCCATGTAAAAAACTATTAATTCTGAATAAAATGGCGCCCATTTATACAATTAAAACCAGTAAGGGCGGTATAGTTGAGTATTCTCAACTATATAATACCCTGTACACACACCCATATTGATAACACGTTAAACATTCGCCGACAGCAAAAGCAGTGTACCACGATATGGTTTGTGTATTTGCTAAGGAAAGGCATGGCTCAGAGTGCAATTTTGCCATTAGATGGCGCTTTAGTAAGGATTTTGATACAAAGCATTGCTGCAAAATTTTAGTGTGTTGGTCTTTGCGGGGAAAGTGGTAGTTTGTTGTATGCAGTTTTAAAAAGGTATGTTATCTGAGTTTGCATACAAAATTTCAGCATTGTATTCTTTATACTTTAGGAGATACAGCAATTTTAAGAAAAAAATGACCTCTTGTTGTGCTCGATGGGCGGGAAGGAATGGGCGTGGCAAAAATTCCTTCAAACTTCATCTAGTGTTCGACCACACGAGACTATCTTCCAAATTTCAAGTCTCTAGCTTTAATAGTTTTCGCAGTGTTAAGTACGGTTTTTGTTACAAATAGGATAAAGCAGAGTTCAAAGCGCAATTTATGCCAAATTTCAACTTGTTTGTCTTTGCGTTGTCACACAGCGTTAAAAATTAAAGTTTGTGGTGTGCAGTTTTAAAAAAGTATGTTTACTGAGTTTGCATACAAAATTTCAGCATTGTATCTATTATAGTTTAGGAGATACAGCAATTTTAGGAAAACAACTTTTTGAGGGGAAACGAAGGGGAGGGGGAAAAAATGTGGTATGCAGTTTTGTAGAGCTATACATACTGAGTCTACATACTCATTTTCATGTTTCTAACTCATCAGGTTTTCGAGCTACAGCCTTTTGAAAAAATGGGTGGTGCTCGATGGGCGGGAAGGAGTGGGCGTGGCAAAAAATCCTTCAAACTTGATCTAGCGTTTGACCTCACGAGTCTATCCACCAAATTTCAAGTCTCTACCTCTTATAGTTTTCGAGAACCATTGGTGAGGACGGACGGACGGACGGACAGACAGGGCTATATCAATTCGTCTTGTCATCCTGATCAAGAATATATATACTTTATAGGGTCCCCCTCCCCTCCTTCTATGCGTTACATACAAACCGTCTCAAACAAACTTAATATACCCTGATACACAGTGTGTGTACAGGGTATAAAAATTGTAATGTCTCTTATTAGATAAGGCATATTTTCGTCTGATTATGTTCTTCTTCTTCAATGATTTCGAAGATATTTTAGTTTTGATCAAAAAAATTTTATTTCTTACGATTTTTCGTAAAATATGTTAATGCCATCTGAAATAGGAACAGATAAGATTTCCAGCAAGCTCTTAGTCGAAGAAGTCGGTCGAAGGATGCAAGAGTTATTAGCAAAAAACTAATTGATGGTCAACACGTTTCCGTCCTACTGCCGATTCTTTTCGCAAAATACTTTTCTATAATTCTAGTATTTAATGGGAAAAAATTGAACGAATTTTTTGTCCATGTAAAAAACTATTAATTCTGAATAAAATGGCGCCCATTTATGCAATTAAAAAAATTTTAATGTCTTTTATTAGATAAAGCATATTTTCGTCTGATAAGGTACTTCTTCTTCAATGATTTCCATCGAGCTCTTAGTCGAAGAAGTCGATCGAAGGATGCAAGAGTTATTAGCAAAAAACTAATCGGTGGTCATTATGTTTCCGTCCTACTGCCGATTCTTTTCGCAAAGTACTTTTCTATAATTCTAGTATTGAATGGAAAAAATTGAACGAATTTTTTGTCCATGTAAAAAACTATTATTTCTGAATAAAATGCCGCCCATTTATGCAATTAAAAAAATTTTAATGTCACTTATTAAATAAGGCATATTTTCGTCTGATAAGGTACTTCTTCTTCAATAATTTCGATGATATTTTAGTTTTGATCAAAAAAATTTTACTTCTTACGACTTTTCGTAAAATATGTTAATGCCATCTGAAAGAGGAACAGATAAGCTTTCCATCGAGCTCTTAGTCGAAGAAGTCGGTCGAAGGATGCAATAGTTATTAGCAAAAAACTAATCGGTGGTCAACACGATTCCGTCCTACTGCCGATTCTTTTCGCAAAGTACTTTTCTATAATTCTAGTATTTAATGGGAAAAAATTAAACGAATTTTTTGTCCATGTAAAAAACTATTAATTCTGAATAAGACGCCGCCCATTTATGCAATTAAAAAAATATAAATGTCTCATATTAGATAAGGCATATTTTCGACTGATAAGGTACTTCTTCTTTAATGATTTCGAAGATATTTTAGTTTTGATCAAAAAAATTTTCCTTCTTACGACTTTTCGTAAAATATGTTAATGACATCTGAAAGAGGAACAGATAAGCTTTCCATCGAGCTCTTAGTCGAAGAAGTCGGTCGAAGGATGCAAGAGTTATATGCAAAAAACTAATCGGTGGTCAATACGATTCCGTCCTACTGCCGATTCTTTTCGCAAAGTACTTTTCTATAATTCTAGTATTTAATGGGAAAAAATTAAACGAATTTTTTGTCCATGTAAAAAACTATTAATTCTGAATAAAATGCCGCCCATTTATGCAATTAAAGAAAAATAAATGTCTCTTTTCAGATAAGGAATACTTTCGTCTGATAAGGGAATTGAAGCAAAAAACTAATCGGTGGTCAACACGTTTCCATCCTACTGCCGATTTTTTTCGCAAAGTACTTTTCTATAATTCTAGTATTTAATTGGAAAAAATTGAACGAATTTTTTGTCCATGTAAAAAACTATTAATTCTGAATAAAATGCCGCCCATTTATGCAATTAAAAAAATTTAAATGACTCTTATTAGATAAGGCATATTTTCGTATGGTAAGGTACTTCTTCTTCAATGATTTCGAGGATATTTTAGTTTTGATCAAAAAAATTTTATTTCTTACGAATTTTCGTAAAATATGTTAATGTCATCTGAAAGAGGAACAGATAAGCTTTCCATCGAGCTCTTAGTCGAAGAAGTCGGTCGAAGGATGCAAGAGTTATTAGCAAAAAACTAATCGGTGGTCAACACGTTTCCGTCCTACTGCCGATTCTTTTCAAAAAGTAGTTTTCTATAATTCTAGTATTTAATGGGAAAAAATTAAACGAATTTTTTGTCCATGTAGAAAACTTTTAATTCTGAATAAAATGCCGTCCATTTATGCAATTAAAAGAATATAAATGTATCTTATTAGATAAAGGATATTTCCGTCTGATAAGGTACTTCTTCTTTACTGATTTCGAGGATATTTTAGTTTTGACCAAAAAAATTTTATTTCTTACCACTTTTCGAAAAATATGTTAATGCCATCTGAAAGAGGAACAGATTAGCTTTCCATCGAGCTCTTAGTCGAAGAAGTCGGTCGAAGGATGCAAGAGTTATAAGCAAAATACTAATTGGTGGTCAACACGTTTCCGTCCTACTGACGATTCTTTTCGCAAAGTACTTTTCTATAATTCTAGTATTTAATGGGAAAAAATTGAACGAATTTTTTGTCCATGTAAAAAACTATTAATTCTGAATAAAATGCCGCCCATTTATGCAATTAAAAAAATTTTAATGTCTTTTATTAGATAAGGCATATTTTCGTCTGATAAGGTACTTCTTCTTCAATGATTTCGAGGATATTTTAGTTTTGATCAAACAAATTTTATTTCTTACGACTTTTCATAAGATATGTTAATGCCATCTGAAAGAGGAACAGATAAGCTTTCCATCGAGCTCTTAGTCGAAGAAGTCGGTCGAAGGATGCAATAGTTATTAGAAAAAAACTAATCGGTGGTCAACACGTTTCCGTCCTACTGCCGATTCTTTTCGCAAAGTACTTTTCTATAATTCTAGTATTTAATGGGAAAAAATTAAACGATGTTTTTGTCCATGTAAAAAACTATTAATTCTGAATGAGAAGCCGCCCATTTATGCAATTAAAAAAATATAAATGTCTCTTATTAGATAGGGCATATTTTCGTCTGATAAGGTACTTCTTCTTTAATGATTTCGAGGATATTTTAGTTTTGATCAAAAAAATTTTCCTTCTTACGACTTTTCGTAAAATATGTTAATGCCATCTGAAAGAGGAACAGATAAGCTTTCCATCGAGCTCTTAGTCGAAGAAGTCGGTCGAAGGATGCAACAGTTATAAGCAAAAAACTAATCGGTGGTCAACATGTTTCCGTCCTACTGCCGATTGTTTTCGCAAAATACTTTTCTATAATTCTAGTATTTAATGGGAAAAAATCAAACGAATTTTTTGTCCATGTAAAAAACTATTAATTCTGAATAAAATGCCGCCCATTTATGCAATTAAAGAAAAATAAATGTCTCTTTTCAGATAAGGAATACTTTCGTCTGATAAGGGAATTGAAGCAAAAAACTAATCGGTGGTCAACACGTTTCCATCCTACTGCCGATTTTTTTCGCAAAGTACTTTTCTATAATTCTAATATTTAATTGGAAAAAATTGAACGAATTTTTTGTCCATGTAAAAAACTATTAATTCTGAATAAAATGCCGCCCATTTATGCAATTAAAAAAATTTAAATGACTCTTATTAGATAAGGCATATTTTCGTATGGTAAGGTACTTCTTCTTCAATGATTTCGAGGATATTTTAGTTTTGATCAAAAAAATTTTATTTCTTACGAATTTTCGTAAAATATGTTAATGTCATCTGAAAGAGGAACAGATAAGCTTTCCATCGAGCTCTTAGTCGAAGAAGTCGGTCGAAGGATGCAAGAGTTATTAGCAAAAAACTAATCGGTGGTCAACACGTTTCCGTCCTACTGCCGATTCTTTTCAAAAAGTAGTTTTCTATAATTCTAGTATTTAATGGGAAAAAATTAAACGAATTTTTTGTCCATGTAAAAAACTTTTAATTCTGAATAAAATGCCGTCCATTTATGCAATTAAAAGAATATAAATGTCTCTTATTAGATAAAGGATATTTCCGTCTGATAAGGTACTTCTTCTTTACTGATTTCGAGGATATTTTAGTTTTGACCAAAAAAATTTTATTTCTTACCACTTTTCATAAGATATGTTAATGCCATCTGAAAGAGGAACAGATAAGCTTTCCATCGAGCTCTTAGTCGAAGAAGTCGATCGAAGGATGCAAGAGTTATTAGCAAAAAACTAATCGGTGGTCAACATGTTTCCGTCCTACTGCCGATTCTTTTCGCAAAGTACTTTTCTATAATTCTAGTATTGAATGGAAAAAATTGAACGAATTTTTTGTCCATGTAGAAAACTATTATTTCTGAATAAAATGCCGCCCATTTATGCAATTAAAAAAATTTTAATGTCACTTATTAAATAAGGCATATTTTCGTCTGATAAGGTACTTCTTCCTCAATATTTTCGATGATATTTTAGTTTTGATCAAAAAAATTTTACTTCTTACGACTTTTCGTAAAATATGTTAATGCCATCTGAAAGAGGAACAGATAAGCTTTCCATCGAGCTCTTAGTCGAAGAAGTCGGTCGAAGGATGCAATAGTTATTAGCAAAAAACTAATCGGTGGTCAACACGATTCCGTCCTACTGCCGATTCTTTTCGCAAAGTACTTTTCTATAATTCTAGTGTTTAATGGGAAAAAATTTAACGAATTTTTTGTGCATGTAAAAAACTATTAATTCTGAATAAAATGCCGCCCATTTATGCAATTAAAAATGTCTCTTATCAGATAAGGCATACTTTCGTCTGATAAGGTACTTCTTCTTCACTGATTTCGAGGATATTTTAGTTTTGACCAAAAACATTTTATTTCTTACCACTTTTCGAAAAATATGTTAATGCCATCTGAAAGAGGAACAGATAGGCTTTCCATGAGCTCTTAGTCGAAGAAGTCGGTCGAAGGATGCAAGAGTTATAAGCAAAATACTAATTGGTGGTCAACACGTTTCCGTCCTACTGACGATTCTTTTCTCAAAATATTTTTCTATAATTCTAGTATTTAATGGGAACAAATTGAACGAATTTTTTGTCCATGTAAAAAACTATTAATTCTGAATAAAATGGCGCCCATTTATGCAATTAAAAAAATTTTAATGTCTTTTATTAGATAAGGCATATTTTCGTCTGATAAGGTACTTCTTCTTCAATGATTTCGAAGATATTACAGTTTTGATCAAACAACTTTTATTTCTTATGCCTTTTCGAAAAAAATGTTAATGCCATCTGAAAGAGGAACAGCCGAGCTTTCCATCGAGCTTTTATTCGAAGAAGTCGGTCGAAGGATGGAAGAGTTATTAGCAAAAAACTAATCGGTGGTCAACACGATTTCGTCCTACTGCCGATTCTTTTCGCAAAGTACTTATCTGTAATTCTAATATTTAATGGGAAAAAATTAAACGAATTTTTTGTCCATGTAAAAAACTATTAATTCTGAATAAAATGCCGCCCATTTATGCAATAAAAAAAATTTAAATGTTTCTTATTAGATAAGGAATATTTTCGTCTGATATGGTACTTCTTCTTCAATGGTTTCAAGGATATTTTAGTTTTGATCAAACAAATTTTATTTCTTACGACTTTTCGTAAAATATGTTAATGCCATCTGAAAGAGGAACAGCTGAGCTTTCCATCGAGCTCTTATTCGAAGAAGTCGGTCGAAGGATGCAAGAGTTATTAGCAAAAAACTAATTGATGGTCAACACGTTTCCGTCCTACTGCCGATTCTTTTCGCAAAATACTTTTCTATAATTCTAGTATTTAATGGGAAAAAATTGAACGAATTTTTTGTCCATGTGAAAAACTATTAATTCTGAATAAAATGGCGTCCATTTATGCAATTAAAAAAATTGTAATGTCTTTTATTTGATAAGGCATATTTTCGTCTGATAAGGTACTTCTTCTTCAATGATTTCGAGGATATTTCAGTTTTGCTCAAACAACTTTTATTTCTTATGACTTTTCGTAAAAAAAGTTAATGCCATCTGAAAGAGGAACAGCTGAGCTTTCCATCGAGCTCTTATTCGAAGAAGTCGGTCGAAGGATGCAAGAGTTATTAGCAAAAAACTAATTGATGGTCAACACGTTTCCGTCCTACTGACGATTCTTTTCTCAAAATACTTTTCTATAATTCTAGTATTTAATGGGAACAAATTGAACGAATTTTTTGTCCATGTAAAAAACTATTAATTCTGAATAAAATGGCGCCCATTTATGCAATTAAAAAAATTTTAATGTCTTTTATTAGATAAGGCATATTTTCGTCTGATAAGGTACTTCTTCTTCAATGATTTCGAAGATATTACAGTTTTGATCAAACAACTTTTATTTCTTATGCCTTTTCGAAAAAAATGTTAATGCCATCTGAAAGAGGAACAGCCGAGCTTTCCATCGAGCTTTTATTCGAAGAAGTCGGTCGAAGGATGGAAGAGTTATTAGCAAAAAACTAATCGGTGGTCAACACGATTTCGTCCTACTGCCGATTCTTTTCGCAAAGTACTTATCTGTAATTCTAATATTTAATGGGAAAAAATTAAACGAATTTTTTGTCCATGTAAAAAACTATTAATTCTGAATAAAATGCCGCCCATTTATGCAATAAAAAAAATTTAAATGTTTCTTATTAGATAAGGAATATTTTCGTCTGATATGGTACTTCTTCTTCAATGGTTTCGAGGATATTTTAGTTTTGATCAAACAAATTTTATTTCTTACGACTTTTCGTAAAATATGTTAATGCCATCTGAAAGAGGAACAGCTGAGCTTTCCATCGAGCTCTTATTCGAAGAAGTCGGTCGAAGGATGCAAGAGTTATTAGCAAAAAACTAATTGATGGTCAACACGTTTCCGTCCTACTGCCGATTCTTTTCGCAAAATACTTTTCTATAATTCTAGTATTTAATGGGAAAAAATTGAACGAATTTTTTGTCCATGTGAAAAACTATTAATTCTGAATAAAATGGCGTCCATTTATGCAATTAAAAAAATTGTAATGTCTTTTATTTGATAAGGCATATTTTCGTCTGATAAGGTACTTCTTCTTCAATGATTTCGAGGATATTTCAGTTTTGCTCAAACAACTTTTATTTCTTATGACTTTTCGTAAAAAAAGTTAATGCCATCTGAAAGAGGAACAGCTGAGCTTTCCATCGAGCTCTTATTCGAAGAAGTCGGTCGAAGGATGCAAGAGTTATTAGCAAAAAAACTAATCGGTGGTCAACACGATTCCGTCCTACTGCCGATTCTTTTCGCGAAGTACTTTTCTATAATTCTAATATTTAATGGGAAAAAATTAAACGAATTTTTTGTCCATGTAAAAAACTATTAATTCTGAATAAAATGCCGCCCATTTATGCAATAAAAACCAGTAAGGACGCTATCTTCAGCAAGGCTGAAGCTATAATACTTTTCACGTTGTGTCACTAAAAAACTAAATGAATAGTTTTCATGCCTCCCTAACAACATAACTGTAAGGTTTCAAGTCAATTGGTTAAAAAACAAAAAAGTTTTCCATACAGCGGCAAGTTTTGCGATAAGTGGGCGTAGCCATGCCCACTTTTGGTCAAAATAGTTTTCATTCCTCCCTAAGAACATAACTGTAAAGTTTCAAGTCAATTGGTTAAAAAACAAAAAAGTTTTCCATACAACGGGTCAATTTTCGCTATAAGTGGGCGTGGCTACCCCTGGCTACGCCCACTTTTGGTCAAAATAGTTTTCATTCCTTCCTAAGAACATAACTTTAAAATTTCAAGTCAATTGGTTAAAAAACAAAAAAGTTGTCCATACAACGGGTCAAATTTCGCAAGAAGTGGGCGTGGCTACGCTCACTTTGGGTCAAAATAGTTTTCATGCCTCCCTAAGAACATAACTGTAAAGTTTCAAGTCAATTGGTTAAAAAACAAAAAAGTTTTCCATACAACGGGTCAAATTTCGCTATAAAAGGGCGTGGCCGCGCCCACTTTTGGTCAAAATTGTTTTCATGCCTCCCTGAGAACATAACTGTAAAGTTTCAAGTCAATTGGTTAAAAAACACAAAAGTTTTCCATACAACGGGTCAAATTTCGCTATAAAAGGGCGTGGCCGCGCCCACTTTTGGTCAAAATTGTTTTCATTCCTCCCTAAGAACATAACTGTAAAGTTTCAAGTCAATTGGTTAAAAAACACACAAGTTTTCCATACAACGGGTCAATTTTCGCTATAAGTGGGCGTGGCTACGCGTGGCTACGCCCACTTTTGGTCAAAATAGTTTTCATTCCTTCCTAAGAACATAACTTTAAAATTTCAAGTCAATTGGTTAAAAAACAAAAAAGTTTTTCATACAACGGGTCAATTTTCGCTAGAAGTGGGCGTGGCTACGCGTGGCTACGCCCATTTTTGGTCAAAATAGTTTTCATTCCTCCCCAAGAACATAACTTTAAAATTTCAAGTCAATTGGTTGAAAAACAAAAAAGTTGTCCATACAACGACGTGAATATTGCTTCTCTTCCTCTTCTTAATTTTGTATGGGAGCTACCAGTTCCAGATGTCCAATCTCATTGAAACTTTCAGGCATGTAGTCGGACTATGTAGAACTACTATGTTTAAAATTTCAGCACTCTATCATACAAAACAAAAAAGTTTTCCATACAACGATTCAAGTTTTGTTCATTTTTCTTCTTCTTTTCGTATGGGGGCTACCAGTTCCAGTGGTCCGATATGGCTGGATCCGACAAATGAGTTGACTGCACGAATAAGAAGTCTCTGTGCAAAATTTCAGCTCGATATCTTAAAAACTGTGGGAGGAGATTGTATATATACAGACAGACGGACATGGCTAAATCAACTCGTCTTGTCGTCCTGATCAAGAATATATATACTTTATATAGTCGGAAATGAATATTTCGATCTGTTACAAACTTCAGCACAAAGTTATTATACTATTTCACATACGTGAAAAGTATAAAAATTTAAATGTCTCTTATTATATATTATATTTTCGTCTGATAAGGTACTTCTTCTTCAATGATTTCGAGGATATTTCAGTTTTGATCAAACAACTTTTATTTCTTATGACTTTTCGTAAAAAATGTTAATGCCATCTGAAAGAGGAACAGATAAGCTTTCCACCGAGCTCTTAGTCGAAGAAGTCGGTCGAAGGATGCAAGAGTTATTAGCAAAAAACTAATCGGTGGTCAACACGTTTCCGTCCTACTGCCGAATCTTTTCGCAAAGTACTTTTCTATAATTCTAGTAATTAATGGAAAAAAATTAAACGAATTTTTTGTCCATGTAAAAAACTATCAATTCTGAATAAAATGGCGCCCATTTATGCAATTAAAAAAATTTTAATGTCTTTTATTAGATAAGGCATATTTTCGTCTGATAAGGTACTTCTTCTTCAATGATTTCGAGGATATTTCAGTTTTGATCAAACAACTTTTATTTCTTATGACTTTTCATAAAAAATGTTAATGCCATCTGAAAGAGGAACAGATAAGCTTTCCACCGAGCTCTTAGTCGAAGAAGTCGGTCGAAGGATGCAAGAGTTATTAGCAAAAAACTAATCGGTGGTCAACCCGTTTCCGTCCTACTGCCGAACCTTTTCGCAAAGTACTTTTCTATAATTCTAGTAATTAATGGAAAAAAATTAAACGAATTTTTTTTTCATGTAAAAAACTATTTATTCTGAATAAAATGGCGCCCATTTATGCAATTAAAAAAATTTTAATGTCTTTTATTAGATAAGGCATATTTTCGTCTGATAAGGTACTTCTTCTTCAATGATTTCGAGGATATTTCAGTTTTGATCAAACAACTTTTATTTTTTATGACTTTTCGTAAAAAATGTTAATGCCAGCTGAAAGAGGAACAGCTGAGCTTTCCATCGAGCTTTTATTCGAAGAAGTCGGTCGAAGGATGGAAGAGTTATTAGCAAAAAACTAATCGGTGGTCAACACGATTTCGTCCTACTGCCGATTCTTTTCGCAAAGTACTTATCTGTAATTCTAATATTTAATGGGAAAAAATTAAACGAATTTTTTGTCCATGTAAAAAACTATTAATTCTGAATAAAATGCCGCCCATTTATGCAATAAAAAAAATTTAAATGTTTCTTATTAGATAAGGAATATTTTCGTCTGATATGGTACTTCTTCTTCAATGGTTTCGAGGATATTTTAGTTTTGATCAAACAAATTTTATTTCTTACGACTTTTCGTAAAATATGTTAATGCCATCTGAAAGAGGAACAGATAAGCTTTCTATCAAGCTCTTAGTCGAAGAAGTCGGTCGAAGGATGCAAGAGTTATTAGCAAAAAACTAATTGATGGTCAACACGTTTCCGTCCTACTGCCGATTCTTTTCGCAAAATACTTTTCTATAATTCTAGTATTTAATGGGAAAAAATTGAACGAATTTTTTGTCCATGTGAAAAACTATTAATTCTGAATAAAATGGCGTCCATTTATGCAATTAAAAAAATTGTAATGTCTTTTATTAGATAAGGCATATTTTCGTCTGATAAGGTACTTCTTCTTCAATGATTTCGAGGATATTTCAGTTTTGCTCAAACAACTTTTATTTCTTATGACTTTTCGTAAAAAAAGTTAATGCCATCTGAAAGAGGAACAGCTGAGCTTTCCATCGAGCTCTTATTCGAAGAAGTCGGTCGAAGGATGCAAGAGTTATTAGCAAAAAACTAATCGGTGGTCAACACGATTCCGTCCTACTGCCGATTCTTTTCGCAAAGTACTTTTCTATAATTCTTGTATTTAATGGGAAAAAATGAAACGATTTTTTTGTCCATGTACAAAACTATTTATTCTGAATAAAATGGCGTCCATTTATGTAATTAAAAAAATTTAAATGTCTCTTATTAGATAAGGCATATTTTCGTCTGAAAAGGTACTTCTTTTTCAATGATTTCGAGGATATTTTAGTTTAGATCAAAAAAATTTTATTTCTTATGACTTTTCGTAAAATATGTTAATGCCATCTGAAAGAGGAACAGATAAGCTTTCCATCAAGCTCTTAGTCAAAGAAGTCGGTCGAAGAATGCAAGAGTTATTAGCAAAAAACTAATCGGTGGTCAACACGATTCGGTCCTACTGCCGATTCTTTTCGCAATGTACTTTTCTATAATTCTAGTATTTAATGGGAAAAAATTAAACGAATTTTTTGTCCATGTAAAAACTATTAATTCTGAATAAAATGCCGCCCATTTATGCAATTAAAGAAAAATAAATGTCTCTTTTCAGATAAGGAACTCTTTCGTCTGATAAGGGAATTGAAGCAAAAAACTAATTTGTGGTCAACACGTTTCCGTCCTACTGCCGATTCTTTTCGCAAAGTACTTTTCTATAATTCTAGTATTTAATTGGAAAAAATTTAACGAATTTTTTGTCCATGTAAAAAACTATTAATTCTGAATAAAATGCCGCCCATTTATGCAATTAAAAGAATATAAATGTCTTTTATTAGATAAAGGATATTTCCGTCTGATAAGGTACTTCTTCTTCAATGATTTCAAGGATATTTTAGTTTTGATCAAAAAAATCTTATTTTTTACGGCTTTTCGAAAAATATGTTAGTGCTATCTGAATGAGGAACAGATAAGCTTTCCATCGAGCTCTTAGTCGAAGAAGTCGGTCGAAGGATGCAAGGGTTATTAGCAAAAAAATCCTATCAGTCCTACTGCCGATTCTTTTCGCGAAGTACTTTTCTATAATTCTAATATTTAATGGGAAAAAATTAAACGAATTTTTTGTCCATGTAAAAAACTATTAATTCTGAATAAAATGCCGCCCATTTATGCAATAAAAACCAGTAAGGACGCTATCTTCAGCAAGGCTGAAGCTATAATACTTTTCACGTTGTGTCACTAAAAAACTAAATGAATAGTTTTCATGCCTCCCTAACAACATAACTGTAAGGTTTCAAGTCAATTGGTTAAAAAACAAAAAAGTTTTCCATACAGCGGCAAGTTTTGCGATAAGTGGGCGTAGCCATGCCCACTTTTGGTCAAAATAGTTTTCATTCCTCCCTAAGAAGATAACTGTAAGGTTTTAAGTCAATTGGTAAATTTTCGCTAAAAAAAGGCGTGGGCACGCCCACTTTTGGTCAAAATAGTTTTCATTCCTCCCTAAGAACATAACTGGAAGGTTTCAAGTCAATTGGTTGAAAAACAAAAAAGTTGTCCATACAACGGGTCAAATTTCGCAAGAAGTGGGCGTGGCTACGCTCACTTTGGGTCAAAATAGTTTTCATGCCTCCCTAAGAACATAACTGTAAAGTTTCAAGTCAATTGGTTAAAAAACAAAAAAGTTTTCCATACAACGGGTCAAATTTCGCTATAAAAGGGCGTGGCCGCGCCCACTTTTGGTCAAAATTGTTTTCATGCCTCCCTGAGAACATAACTGTAAAGTTTCAAGTCAATTGGTTAAAAAACACAAAAGTTTTCCATACAACGGGTCAAATTTCGCTATAAAAGGGCGTGGCCGCGCCCACTTTTGGTCAAAATTGTTTTCATTCCTCCCTAAGAACATAACTGTAAAGTTTCAAGTCAATTGGTTAAAAAACACACAAGTTTTCCATACAACGGGTCAATTTTCGCTATAAGTGGGCGTGGCTACGCGTGGCTACGCCCACTTTTGGTCAAAATAGTTTTCATTCCTTCCTAAGAACATAACTTTAAAATTTCAAGTCAATTGGTTAAAAAACAAAAAAGTTTTTCATACAACGGGTCAATTTTCGCTAGAAGTGGGCGTGGCTACGCGTGGCTACGCCCATTTTTGGTCAAAATAGTTTTCATTCCTCCCCAAGAACATAACTTTAAAATTTCAAGTCAATTGGTTGAAAAACAAAAAAGTTGTCCATACAACGACGTGAATATTGCTTCTCTTCCTCTTCTTAATTTTGTATGGGAGCTACCAGTTCCAGATGTCCAATCTCATTGAAACTTTCAGGCATGTAGTCGGACTATGTAGAACTACTATGTTTAAAATTTCAGCACTCTATCATACAAAACAAAAAAGTTTTCCATACAACGATTCAAGTTTTGTTCATTTTTCTTCTTCTTTTCGTATGGGGGCTACCAGTTCCAGTGGTCCGATATGGCTGGATCCGACAAATGAGTTGACTGCACGAATAAGAAGTCTCTGTGCAAAATTTCAGCTCGATATCTTAAAAACTGTGGGAGGAGATTGTATATATACAGACAGACGGACATGGCTAAATCAACTCGTCTTGTCGTCCTGATCAAGAATATATATACTTTATATAGTCGGAAATGAATATTTCGATCTGTTACAAACTTCAGCACAAAGTTATTATACTATTTCACATACGTGAAAAGTATAAAAATTTAAATGTCTCTTATTATATATTATATTTTCGTCTGATAAGGTACTTCTTCTTCAATGATTTCGAGGATATTTCAGTTTTGATCAAACAACTTTTATTTCTTATGACTTTTCGTAAAAAATGTTAATGCCATCTGAAAGAGGAACAGATAAGCTTTCCACCGAGCTCTTAGTCGAAGAAGTCGGTCGAAGGATGCAAGAGTTATTAGCAAAAAACTAATCGGTGGTCAACACGTTTCCGTCCTACTGCCGAATCTTTTCGCAAAGTACTTTTCTATAATTCTAGTAATTAATGGAAAAAAATTAAACGAATTTTTTGTCCATGTAAAAAACTATCAATTCTGAATAAAATGGCGCCCATTTATGCAATTAAAAAAATTTTAATGTCTTTTATTAGATAAGGCATATTTTCGTCTGATAAGGTACTTCTTCTTCAATGATTTCGAGGATATTTCAGTTTTGATCAAACAACTTTTATTTCTTATGACTTTTCATAAAAAATGTTAATGCCATCTGAAAGAGGAACAGATAAGCTTTCCACCGAGCTCTTAGTCGAAGAAGTCGGTCGAAGGATGCAAGAGTTATTAGCAAAAAACTAATCGGTGGTCAACCCGTTTCCGTCCTACTGCCGAACCTTTTCGCAAAGTACTTTTCTATAATTCTAGTAATTAATGGAAAAAAATTAAACGAATTTTTTTTTCATGTAAAAAACTATTTATTCTGAATAAAATGGCGCCCATTTATGCAATTAAAAAAATTTTAATGTCTTTTATTAGATAAGGCATATTTTCGTCTGATAAGGTACTTCTTCTTCAATAATTTCGAGGATATTTCAGTTTTGATCAAACAACTTTTATTTTTTATGACTTTTCGTAAAAAAAGTTAATGCCAGCTGAAAGAGGAACAGCTGAGCTTTCCATCGAGCTCTTATTCGAAGAAGTCGGTCGAAGGATTAAAGAGTTATTAGCAGAAAACTAATCGGTGGTCAACACGATTTCGTCCTACTGCCGATTCTTTTCGCAAAGTACCTTTCTATAAGTCTAGTATGTAATGGGAAAAAATTAAACGAATTTTTTCTGCATGTAAAGAAACTTTCAATTCTGAATAAAATGCCGCCCATTTATGCTATTAAAAATTTTAAATGTCTCTTATTAGATAAGGCATATTTTCGTCTGATAAGGTACTTCTTCTTCAATGATTTCGAGGATATTTCAGTTTTGATCAAAAAAATGTTATTTCTTATGACTTTTCGTAAAATATGTTAAAGCTTTCTGAAAGAGGAACAGATAAGCTTTCCATTGAGCTCTTAATCGAAGAAGTCGGTTGAAGGATGCAAGATTTATTAGCAAAAAACTAATTGATGGTCAACACGTTTCCGTCCTACTGACGATTCTTTTCGCAAAATACTTTTCTATAATTCTAGTATTTAATGGGAAAAAATTAAACGAATTTCTTGTCCATGTAAAAAACTATTAATTCTGAATAAAATGGCGCCCATTTATGCAAATAAAAAAATTTTAATGTCTTTTATTAGATAAGGCATATTTTCGTCTGATAAGGTACTTCTTCTTCAATGATTTCGAGGATATTTCAGTTTCGCTCAAACAACTTTTATTTCTTATGACTTTTCGTAAAAAATGTTAATGCCATCCGAAAGAGGAACAGCTGAGCTTTCCATCGAGCTCTTATTCGAAGAAGTCGGTCGAAGGATGCAAGAGTTATTAGCAAAAAACTAATCGGTGGTAAACACGATTCCGTCCTACTGCCGATTCTTTTCGCAAAGTACTTTTCTATAATTCTAGTATTTAATGGGAAAAAATGAAACGAATTTTTTGTCCATGTAAAAAACTATTAATTCTGAATAAAATGGCGCCCATTTATGCAAATAAAAAAATTTTAATGTCTTTTATTAGATAAGGCATATTTTCGTCTGATAAGGTACTTCTTCTTCAATGATTTCGAGGATATTTCAGTTTTGATCAAAAAAATGTTATTTCTTATGACTTTTCGTAAAATATGTTAAAGCTTTCTGAAAGAGGAACAGATAAGCTTTCCATTGAGCTCTTAATCGAAGAAGTCGGTTGAAGGATGCAAGATTTATTAGCAAAAAACTAATTGATGGTCAACACGTTTCCGTCCTACTGCCGATTCTTTTCGCAAAATACTTTTCTATAATTCTAGTATTTAATGGGAAAAAATTAAACGAATTTTTTGTCCATGTAAAAAACTATTAATTCTGAATAAAATGGCGCCCATTTATGCAAATAAAAAAATTTTAATGTCTTTTATTAGATAAGGCATATTTTCGTCTGATAAGGTACTTCTTCTTCAATGATTTCGAGGATATTTCAGTTTTGCTCAAACAACTTTTATTTCTTATGACTTTTCGTAAAAAATGTTAATGCCATCCGAAAGAGGAACAGCTGAGCTTTCCATCGAGCTCTTATTCGAAGAAGTCGGTCGAAGGATGCAAGAGTTATTAGCAAAAAACTAATCGGTGGTAAACACGATTCCGTCCTACTGCCGATTCTTTTCGCAAAGTACTTTTCTATAATTCTAGTATTTAATGGGAAAAAATGAAACGATTTTTTTGTCCATGTAAAAAACTATTAATTCTGAATAAAATGGCGCACATTTATGCAAATAAAAAAATTTTAATGTCTTTTATTAGATAAGGCATATTTTCGTCTGATAAGGTACTTCTTCTTCAATGATTTCAAGGATATTTTAGTTTTGATCAAAAAAATCTTATTTTTTACGACTTTTCGAAAAATATGTTAGTGCTATCTGAATTAGGAACAGATAAGCTTTCCATCGAGCTCTTAGTCGAAGAAGTCGGTCGAAGGATGCAAGGGTTATTAGCAAAAAAATCCTATCAGTCCTACTGCCGATTCTTTTCGCGAAGTATTTTTCTATAATTCTAATATTTAATGGGAAAAAATTAAACGAATTTTTTGTCCATGTAAAAAACTATTAATTCTGAATAAAATGCCGCCCATTTATGCAATAAAAACCAGTAAGGACGCTATCTTCAGCAAGGCTGAAGCTATAATACTTTTCACGTTGTGTCACTAAAAAACTAAATGAATAGTTTTCATGCCTCCCTAACAACATAACTGTAAGGTTTCAAGTCAATTGGTTAAAAAACAAAAAAGTTTTCCATACAGCGGTTCAAGTTTTGCGATAAGTGGGCGTAGCCATGCCCACTTTTGGTCAAAATAGTTTTCATTCCTCCCTAAGAAGATAACTGTAAGGTTTTAAGTCAATTGGTAAATTTTCGCTAAAAAAAGGCGTGGGCACGCCCACTTTTGGTCAAAATAGTTTTCATTCCTCCCTAAGAACATAACTGCAGAGTTTCAAGTCAATTGGTTGAAAAACAAAAAAGTTGTCCATACAACGGGTCAAATTTCGCTAGAAGTGGGCGTGGCTACGCTCGCTTTGGGTCAAAATAGTTATCATGCCTCCCTAAGAACATAACTGTAAAGTTTCAAGTCAATTGGTTAAAAAACACAAAAGTTTTCCATACAACGGGTCAAATTTCGCTATAAAACGGCGTGGCCGCGCCAACTTTTGGTCAAAATTGTTTTCATTCCTCCCTAAGAACATAACTGTAAAGTTTCAAGTCAATTGGTTAAAAAACACACAAGTTTTCCATACAACGGGTCAATTTTCGCTATAAGTGGGCGTGGCTACGCGTGGCTACGCCCACTTTTGGTCAAAATAGTTTTCATTCCTTCCTAAGAACATAACTTTAAAATTTCAAGTCAATTGGTTAAAAAACAAAAAAGTTTTTCATACAACGGGTCAATTTTCGCTATAAGTGGGCGTGGCTACGCCCATTTTTGGTCAAAATAGTTTTCATTCCTCCCCAAGAACATAACTTTAAAATTTCAAGTCAATTGGTTGAAAAACAAAAAAGTTGTCCATACAACGACGTGAATATTGCTTCTCTTCCTCTTCTTAATTTTGTATGGGAGCTACCAGTTCCAGATGTCCAATCTCATTGAAACTTTCAGGCATGTAGTCGGACTATGTAGAACTACTATGTTTAAAATTTCAGCACTCTATCATACAAAACAAAAAAGTTTTCCATACAACGATTCAAGTTTTGTTCATTTTTCTTCTTCTTTTCGTATGGGGGCTACCAGTTCCAGTGGTCCGATATGGCTGGATCCGACAAATGAGTTGACTGCACGAATAAGAAGTCTCTGTGCAAAATTTCAGCTCGATATCTTAAAAACTGTGGGAGGAGATTGTATATATACAGACAGACGGACAGACGGACAGACGGACATGGCTAAATCAACTCGTCTTGTCGTCCTGATCAAGACTATATATACTTTATATAGTCGGAAATGAATATTTCGATCTGTTACAAACTTCAGCACAAAGTTATTATACTATTTCACATACGTGAAAAGTATAAAAATTTAAATGTCTCTTATTAGATAAGGCATTTTTTCGTCTGATAAGGTACTTCTTCTTCAATGATTTCGAGGATATTTTAGTTTTGATCAAACAAATTTTATTTCTTACGACTTTTCGTAAAATATGTTAATGCCATCTGAAAGAGGAACAGATAAGCTTTCCATCAAGCTCTTAGTCGAAGAAGTCGGTCGAAGGATGCAAGAGTTATTAGCAAAAAACTAATTGATGGTCAACACGTTTCCGTCCTACTGCCGATTCTTTTCGCAAAATACTTTTCTATAATTCTAGTATTTAATGGGAAAAAATTGAACGAATTTTTTGTCCATGTAAAAAACTATTAATTCTGAATAAAATGGCGCCCATTTATGCAATTAAAAAAATTTTAATGTCTTTTATTAGATAAGGCATATTTTCGTCTGATAAGGTACTTCTTCTTCAATGATTTCGAGGATATTTCAGTTTTGATCAAACAACTTTTATTTCTTATGACTTTTCGTAAAAAATGTTAATGCCATCTGAAAGAGGAACAGATAAGCTTTCCACCGAGCTCTTAGTCGAAGAAGTCGGTCGAAGGATGCAAGAGTTATTAGCAAAAAACTAATCGGTGGTCAACCCGTTTCCGTCCTACTGCCGAATCTTTTCGCAAAGTACTTTTCTATAATTCTAGTAATTAATGGAAAAAAATTAAACGAATTTTTTTTTCATGTAAAAAACTATTTATTCTGAATAAAATGGCGCCCATTTATGCAATTAAAAAAATTTTAATGTCTTTTATTAGATAAGGCATATTTTCGTCTGATAAGGTACTTCTTCTTCAATGATTTCGAGGATATTTCAGTTTTGATCAAACAACTTTTATTTTTTATGACTTTTCGTAAAAAATGTTAATGCCAGCTGAAAGAGGAACAGCTGAGCTTTCCATCGAGCTCTTATTCGAAGAAGTCGGTCGAAGGATTAAAGAGTTATTAGCAGAAAACTAATCGGTGGTCAACACGATTTCGTCCTACTGCCGATTCTTTTCGCAAAGTACCTTTCTATAAGTCTAGTATGTAATGGGAAAAAATTAAACGAATTTTTTCTGCATGTAAAGAAACTTTCAATTCTGAATAAAATGCCGCCCATTTATGCTATTAAAAATTTTAAATGTCTCTTATTAGATAAGGCATATTTTCGTCTGATAAGGTACTTTTTCTTCAATGATTTCGAGGATATTTTAGTTTTGATCAAAAAAATGTTATTTCTTATGACTTTTCGTAAAATATGTTAAAGCTTTCTGAAAGAGGAACAGATAAGCTTTCCATTGAGCTCTTAATCGAAGAAGTCGGTTGAAGGATGCAAGATTTATTAGCAAAAAACTAATGGGTGGTCAACACGATTCCGTCCTACTGCCGATTCTTTTCGCAAAGTACTTTTCTATAATTCTAATATTTAATGGGAAAAAATTAAACGAATTTTTTGTCCATGTAAAAAACTATTAATTCTGAATAAAATGCCGCCCATTTATGCAATAAAAACCAGTAAGGACGCTATCTTCAGCAAGGCTGAAGCTATAATACTTTTCACGTTGTGTCACTAAAAAACTAAATGAATAGTTTTCATGCCTCCCTAACAACATAACTGTAAGGTTTCAAGTCAATTGGTTAAAAAACAAAAAAGTTTTCCATACAGCGGTTCAAGTTTTGCGATAAGTGGGCGTAGCCATGCCCACTTTTGGTCAAAATAGTTTTCATTCCTCCCTAAAAAGATAGCTGTAAGGTTTCAAGTCAATTGGTAAATTTTCGCTAAAAAAAGGCGTGGGCACGCCCACTTTTGGTCAAAATAGTTTTCATTCCTCCCTAAGAACATAACTGCAAAGTTTCAAGTCAATTGGTTGAAAAACAAAAAAGTTGTCCATACAACGGGTCAAATTTCGCTAGAAGTGGGCGTGGCTACGCTCACTTTGGGTCAAAATAGTTTTCATGCCTCCCTAAGAACATAACTGTAAAGTTTCAAGTCAATTGGTTAAAAAACAAAAAAGTTTTCCATACAACGGGTCAAATTTCGCTATAAAAGGGCGTGGCCGCGCCCACTTTTGGTCAAAATTGTTTTCATTCCTTCCTAAGAACATAACTGTAAAGTTTCAAGTCAATTGGTTAAAAAACACAAAAGTTTTCCATACAACGGGTCAAATTTCGCTATAAAAGGGCGTGGCCGCGCCCACTTTTGGTCAAAATTGTTTTCATTCCTCCCTAAGAACATAACTGTAAAGTTTCAAGTCAATTGGTTAAAAAACACACAAGTTTTCCATACAACGGGTCAATTTTCGCTATAAGTGGGCGTGGCTACGCGTGGCTACGCCCACTTTTGGTCAAAATAGTTTTCATGCCTCCCTAAGAACATAACTGTAAAGTTTCAAGTCAATTGGTTAAAAAACAAAAAAGTTTTCCATACAACGGGTCAAATTTCGCTATAAAAGGGCGTGGCCGCGCCCACTTTTGGTCAAAATTGTTTTCATTCCTTCCTAAGAACATAACTGTAAAGTTTCAAGTCAATTGGTTAAAAAACACAAAAGTTTTCCATACAACGGGTCAAATTTCGCTATAAAAGGGCGTGGCCGCGCCCACTTTTGGTCAAAATTGTTTTCATTCCTCCCTAAGAACATAACTGTAAAGTTTCAAGTCAATTGGTTAAAAAACACACAAGTTTTCCATACAACGGGTCAATTTTCGCTATAAGTGGGCGTGGCTACGCGTGGCTACGCCCATTTTTGGTCAAAATAGTTTTCATTCCTCCCCAAGAACATAACTTTAAAATTTCAAGTCAATTGGTTGAAAAACAAAAAAGTTGTCCATACAACGACGTGAATATTGCTTCTCTTCCTCTTCTTCATTTTGTATGGGAGCTACCAGTTCCAGATGTCCAATCTCATTGAAACTTTCAGGCATGTAGTCGGACTATGTAGAACTACTATGTTTAAAATTTCAGCACTCTATCATACAAAACAAAAAAGTTTTCCATACAACGATTCAAGTTTTGTTCATTTTTCTTCTTCTTTTCGTATGGGGGCTACCAGTTCCAGTGGTCCGATATGGCTGGATCCGACAAATGAGTTGACTGCACGAATAAGAAGTCTCTGTGCAAAATTTCAGCTCGATATCTTAAAAACTGTGGGAGGAGATTGTATATATACAGACAGACGGACATGGCTAAATCAACTCGTCTTGTCGTCCTGATCAAGAATATATATACTTTATATAGTCGGAAATGAATATTTCGATCTGTTACAAACTTCAGCACAAAGTTATTATACTATTTCACATACGTGAAAAGTATAAAAATTTAAATGTCTCTTATTAGATAAGGCATATTTTCGTCTGATAAGGTACTTCTTCTTCAATGATTTCGAGGATATTTTAGTTTTGATCAAACAAATTTTATTTCTTACGACTTTTCGTAAAATATGTTAATGCCATCTGAAAGAGGAACAGATAAGCTTTCCATCAAGCTCTTAGTCGAAGAAGTCGGTCGAAGGATGCAAGAGTTATTAGCAAAAAACTAATCGGTGGTCAACACGTTTCCGTCCTACTGCCGATTCTTTTCGCAAAGTACTTTACTATAATTCTTATATTTAATGGGAAAAAATTAAACGAATTAAACGAAAAGTCCATGTAAAAAACTATTAATTCTGAATAAAATGCCGCCCATTTATGCAATAAAAAAAGTTTAAATGTCTCTTATTAGATAAGGCATATTTTCGTCTGATATGGTACTTCTTCTTCAATGATTTCGAGGATATTTTAGTTTTGATCAAACAAATTTTATTTCTTACGACTTTTCGAAAAATATGTTAATGCCATCTGAAAGAGGAACTGATAAGCTTTCTATCAAGCTCTTAATCGAAGAAGTCGGTCGAAGGATGCAAGAGTTATTAGCAAAAACTAATTGATGGTCAACACGTTTCCGTCCTACTGCCGATTCTTTTCGCAAAGTACTTTTCTATAATTCTAATATTTAATGGGAAAAAATGAAACGATTTTTTTGTCCATGTAAAAAACTATTAATTCTGAATAAAACGCCGCTCATTTACTTCTTCTTCTTCAATGAAAGAGGAACAGATTCTTTTCGCAAAGTACTTTTCTATAATTCTTATATTTAATAGGAAAAAATTAAACGAATTTTTTGTCCATGTAAAAAACTATTAATTCTGAATAAAATGCCGCCCATTTATGCAATAAAAAAAATTTAAATGTCTCTTATTAGATAAGGCTTATTTTCGTCTGATAAGGTACTTCTTCTTCAATGATTTCGAGGATTTTTTAGTTTGGATCAAACAAATTTTATTTCTTACGACTTTTCGTAAAATATGTTAATGCCATCTGAAAGAGGAACAGATAAGCTTTCCATCCAGCTCTTAGTCGAAGAAGTCGTTCGAAGGATGCAAGAGTTATTAGCAAAAAACTAATTGATGGTCGACACGTTTCCGTCCTACTGCCGATTCTTTTCGCAAAATACTCTTCTATAATTCTAGTATTTAATGGGAAAAAATTGAACGAATTTTTTGTACATGTAAAAAACTATTAATTCTGAATAAAATGCCGCCCATTTATGCAATAAAAAAAATTTAAATGTCTCTTATTAGATAAGGCGTATTTTCGTCTGATAAGGTACTTCTTCTTCAATGATTTCGAGGATATTTTAGTTATGACCAAAAAAATTTTATTTCTTACGACTTTTCGAAAAATATGTTAATGCCATCTGAAAGAGGAACAGGTAGGCTTTCCATGAGCTCTTAGTCGAAGAAGGCGGTCGAAGGATGCAAGAATTATTAGCAAAATACTAATTGGTGGTCAACACGTTTCCGTCCTACTGCCGAATCTTTTCGCAAAGTACTTTTCTATAATTCTAGAATTTAATGGAAAAAAATTAAACGAATTTTTTTTCCATGTAAAAAAACTATTAATTCTGAATAAAATGCAGCCCGTTTATGCAATTAAAAAATTTAAATATCTCTTATTAGATAAGGCATATTTTCGTCTGATAAGGTACTTCTTCTTCAATGATGTCAAGGATATTTTAGTGTTGATCAAAAAAATTTTATTTTTTACGACTTTTCGAAAAATATGTTAATGCTATCTGAATGAGGAACAGATAAGCTTTCTATCGAGCTCTTAGTCGAAGAAGTCGGTCGAAGGATGCAAGGGTTATTAGCAAAAAAATAATTGGTGGTCAACACGATTCCGTCCTACTGCCGATTCTTTTCGCAAAGTACCTTTCTATAAGTCTAGTATTTAATGGGAAAAAATTAAACGAATTTTTTCTGCATGTAAAGAAACTATCAATTCTGAATAAAATGCCGCCCATTTATGCAATTAAAAATTTTTAATGTCTCTTATTAGATAAGGCATATTTTCGTCTGATAAGGTACTTTTTCTTCAATGATTTCGAGGATATTTTAGTTTTGATCAAAAAATGTTATTTCTTATGACTTTTCGTAAAATATGTTAATGCTATCTGAAAGAGGAACAGATAAGCTTTCCATTGAGCTCTTAATCGAAAAAGTCGGTCGAAGGATGCAAAAGTTATTAGCAAAAAACTAATTGATGGTCAACACGTTTCCGTCCTACTGCCGATTCTTTTCGCAAAATACTTTTCTATAATTCTAGTATTTAATGGGAAAAAATTGAACGAATTTTTTGTCCATGTGAAAAATTATTAATTCTGAATAAAATGCCGCCAATTTATGCAATAAAAAAAAATTTAAATGGCTCTTATTAGATAAGGCATATTTTCGTCTGATAAGGTACTTTTTCTTCAATGATTTCGAGGATATTTTAGTTTTGATCAAAAAAATGTTATTTCTTATGACTTTTCGTAAAATATGTTAATGCCATCTGAAAGAGGAACAGATAAGCTTTCCATCAAGCTCTTAGTCGAAGAAGTCGGTCTAAGGATGCAAGAGTTATTAGCAAAAAACTAATTGATGGTCAACACGTTTCCGTCCTACTGCCGATTCTTTTCGCAAAATAGTTTTCTATAATTCTAGTATTTAATGGGAAAAAATTGAACGAATTTTTTGTCCATGTAAAAAACTATTAATTCTGAATAAAATGGCGCCCATTTATGCAATTAAAAAAATTTTAATGTCTTTTATTAGATAAGGCATATTTTCGTCTGATAAGGTACTTCTTCTTCAATGATTTCGAGGATATTTCAGTTTTGATCAAACAACATTTATTTCTTATGACTTTTCGTAAAAAATGTTAATGCCAGCTGAAAGAGGAACAGCTGAGCTTTCCATCGAGCTCTTATTCGAAGAAGTCGGTCGAAGGATGGAAGAGTTATTAGCAAAAAACTAATCGGTGGTCAACACGATTTCGTCCTACTGCCGATTCTTTTCGCAAAGTACTTTACTATAATTCTTATATTTAATGGGAAAAAATTAAACGAATTAAACGAAAAGTCCATGTAAAAAACTATTAATTCTGAATAAAATGCCGCCCATTTATGCAATAAAAAAAATTTAAATGTCTCTTATTAGATAAGGCATATTTTCGTCTGATAAGGTACTTCTTCTTCAATGATTTCGAGGATATTTTAGTTATGACCAAAAAAATTTTATTTCTTACGACTTTTCGAAAAATATGTTAATGCCATCTGAAAGAGGAACAGATAGGCTTTCCATGAGCTCTTAGTCGAAGAAGGCGGTCGAAGGATGCAAGAATTATTAGCAAAATACTAATTGGTGGTCAACACGTTTCCGTCCTACTGCCGAATCTTTTCGCAAAGTACTTTTCTATAATTCTAGTATTTAATGGAAAAAAATTAAACGAATTTTTTTTCCATGTAAAAAAACTATTAATTCTGAATAAAATGCAGCCCGTTTATGCAATTAAAAAATTTAAATATCTCCTATTAGATAAGGCATATTTTCGTCTGATAAGGTACTTCTTCTTCAATGATGTCAAGGATATTTTAGTGTTGATCAAAAAAATTTTATTTTTTACGACTTTTCGAAAAATATGTTAATGCTATCTGAATGAGGAGCTCTTAGTCGAAGAAGTCGGTCGAAGGATGCAAGGGTTATTAGCAAAAAAATAATTGGTGGTCAACACGATTCCGTCCTACTGCCGACTCTTTTCGCAAAGTACCTTTCTATAAGTCTAGTATTTAATGGGAAAAAATTAAACGAATTTTTTCTGCATGTAAAGAAACTATCAATTCTGAATAAAATGCCGCCCATTTATGCAATTAAAAATTCTTAATGTCTCTTATTAGATAAGGCTTATTTTCGTCTGATAAGATACTTTTTCTTCAATGATTTCGAGGATATTTTAGTTTTGATCAAAAAAATGTTATTTCTTATGACTTTTCGTAAAATATGTTAATGCTATCTGAAAGAGGAACAGATAAGCTTTCCATTGAGCTCTTAATCGAAACAGTCGGTCGAAGGATGCAAAAGTTATTAGCAAAAAACTAATTGATGGTCAACACGTTTCCGTCCTACTGCCGATTCTTTTCGCAAAATACTTTTCTATAATTCTAGTATTTAATGGGAAAAAATTAAACGAATTTTTTGTCCATGTGAAAAATTATTAATTCTGAATAAAATGCCGCCAATTTATGCAATAAAAAAAAATTTAAATGGCTCTTATTAGATAAGGCATATTTTCGTCTGATAAGGTACTTTTTCTTCAATGATTTCGAGGATATTTTAGTTTTGATCAAAAAAATGTTATTTCTTATGACTTTTCGTAAAATATGTTAATGCTATCTGAAAGAGGAACAGATAAGCTTTCCATTGAGCTCTTAATCGAAAAAGTCGGTCGAAGGATGCAAAAGTTATTAGCAAAAAACTAATTGATGGTCAACACGTTTCCGTCCTACTGCCGATTCTTTTCGCAAAATACTTTTCTATAAATCTAGTATTTAATGGGAAAAAATTAAACGAATTTTTTATCCATGTAAAAAACTATTAATTCTGAATTAAATGCCGCCCATTTATGCATTTAAAAAAATGTAAATGTCTCATATTAGATAAGGCATATTTTCGTCTGATAAGGTACTTTTTCTTCAATGATTTCGAGGATATTTTAGTTTTCATGAAAAAAATTTTATTTCTTATGACTTTTCGTAAAATATGTAAATGCCATCTGAAAGAGGAACAGATAAGCTTTCCATCGAGCCTTTAGTCGAAAAAGTCGGTCGAAGGATGCAAGAGTTATTAGCAAAAAACTAATCGGTGGTCAACACAATTCCGTCCTACTGCCGATTCTTTTCGCAAAGTACTTTTCTATAATTCTAGTATTTAGTGGAAAAAAATTAAACGAATTTCTTGTCCATGTAAAAAACTATTAATTCTGAATAAAATGCCGCCCATTTATACAATTAAAACCAGTAAGGACGCTATCTTCAGCAAGGCTGAAGCTATAATACTTTTCACGTTGTGTCACTAAAAAACTAAATGAATAGTTTTCATGCCTCCCTAAGAACATAACTGTAAAGTTTTAAGTCAATTGGTTAAAAAACAAAAAAGTTTTCCATACAACGGGTCAATTTTCACTAAAAAAGGGCGTGGCCACGCCCACTTTTGGTCAACATTGTTTTCATTCCTCCCTAAGAACATAACTGTAAAGTTTCAAGTCAATTGGTTAAAAAACAAAAAAGTTTTCCATACAACGGGTCAAATTTCGCTATAAAAGGAAGTGGCCGCGCCCACTTTTGGGCAAAATCGTTTTCATTCCTCCCTAAGAAGATAACTGTAAGGTTTTAAGTCAATTGGTCAATTTTCGCTAAAAAAAGGCGTGTGCACGCCCACTTTTGGTCAAAATAGTTTTCATTCCTCCCTAAGAACATAACTGCGAAGTTTCAAGTCAATTGGTTGAAAAACAAAAAAGTTGTCCATACAACGGGTCAAATTTCGCTAGAAGTGGGCGTGGCTACGCTCACTTTGGGTCAAAATAGTTTTCATGCCTCCCTAAGAACATAACTGTAAAGTTTCAAGTCAATTGGTTAAAAAACAAAAAAGTTTTCCATACAACGGGTCAAATTTCGCTATAAAAGGGCGTGGCCGCGCCCACTTTTGGTCAAAATTGTTTTCATTCCTCCCTAAGAACATAACTGTAAAGTTTCAAGTCAATTGGTTAAAAAACACAAAAGTTTTCCATACAACGGGTCAAATTTCGCTATAAAAGGGCGTGGCCACGCCCACTTTTGGTCAAAATAGTTTTCATTCCTCCCTAAGAACATAACTGTAAAGTTTCAAGTCAATTCGTTGAAAAACAAAAAAGTTTTCCATACAACGGGTCAATTTTTGCTATAAGTGGGCCTTTTTTTGGTCAAAATAGTTTTCATTCCTCCCTAAGAACATAACTTTAAAGTTTCAAGTCAATTGGTTAAAAAACAAAAAAGTTTTCCATATAACGGGTCAATTTTCGCTATAAATGGGCGTGGCTACCCCTGGCTACGCCCACTTTTGGTCAAAATAGTTTTCATTCCTTCCTAAGAACATAACTTTAAAATTTCAAATCAATTGGTTAAAAAACAAAAAAGTTTTTCACACAACGGGTCAATTTTCGCTAGAAGTGGGCGTGGCTACGCGTGGCTACGCGCACTTTTGGTCAAAATAGTTTTCATTCCTCCCCAAGAACATGACTTTAAAATTTCAAGTCAATTGGTTGAAAAACAAAAAAGTTGTCCATACAACGACGTGAATATTGCTTCTCTTCCTCTTCTTCATTTTGTATGGGAGCTACCAGTTCCAGATGTCCAATCTCATTGAAACTTTCAGGCATGTAGTCGGACTATGTAGAACTACTATGTTTAAAATTTCAGCACTCTATCATACAAAACAAAAAAGTTTTCCATACAACGATTCAAGTTTTGTTCATTTTTCTTCTTCTTTTCGTATGGGGGCTACCAGTTCCAGTGGTCCGATATGGCCGGTTCCGACCAATGATTTGACTGCACGAATAAGAAGTCTCTGTGCAAAATTTCAGCTCGATATCTTCAAAACTGTGGGAGGAGATTGTATATATACAGACAGACGGACATACGGACAGACGGACAGACGGACATGGATAAATCAACTCGTCTTGTCGTCCTGATCAAGAATATATATACTTTATATAGTCGCAAGTGAATATTTCTGTGTGTTACAAACTTCAGCACAAAGTTATTATACTGTTTCACATACGTGAAAAGTATAAAAATTTAAATGTCTCTTATTAGATAAGGCATATTTTCGTCTGATAAGTACTTCTTCTTCAATGATTTCGAGGATATTTTAGGTTTTATCAAAAAAATTTTATTTCTTACGAGTTTTCGTAAAATATGTTAATGTCATCTGAAAGACGAACAGATTTGCTTTCCATCGAGCTCTTAGTCGAATAAGTCGGTCGAAGGATGCAAGAGTTATGAGCAAAAACCTAATCGGTGGTCAACACGATTCCGTCCTACTGCCGATTCTTTTCGCAAAGTACTTTTCTATAATTCTAGTACTTAGTGGGAAATAACTAAACGAGTTTTTTGTCCATGTAAAAACCTATTAATTCTGAATAAACTGCCGACCATTTATGCAATTAAAAATATTTAAATGTCTCTTATTAGATAAGGCATATTTTCGTCTGATAAGGTACTTCTTATTCAATGATTTCGAGGATATTTTAGGTTTGATCAAAAAAATTTTATTTCTTACGACTTTTCGTAAAATATGTTAATGCCATCTGAAAGAGGAACAGATAAGCTTTCCATTGAGCTCTTAGTCGAATAAGTCGGTCGAAGGATGCAAGAGTTATTAGCAAAAAACTAATCGGTGGTCAACACGATACCGTCCTACTGCCGATTCTTTTCGCAAAGTACTTTTCTATAATTCTAGTATTTAGTGGGAAAAAATTAAACGAATTTTTTGTCCATGTGAAAAATTATTAATTCTGAATAAAATGCCGCCAATTTATGCAATAAAAAAAATTTAAATGGCTCTTATTAGATAAGGCATATTTTCGTCTGATAAGTACTTCTTCAATGATTTCGAGGATATTTTAGGTTTGATCAAAAAAATTTTATTTCTTACGATCTTTCGTAAAATATGTTAATGCCATCTGGAAGAGGAACAGATAAGCTTTCCATCGAGCTCTTAGTCGAAGAAGTCGGTCGAAGGATGCAAGAGTTATTTGCAAAAAACTAATCGGTGGTCAATACGATTCCGTCCTACCGCCGATTCTTTTCGCAAAGTACTTTTCTATAATTCTAGTATTTAATGGGAAAAAATTAAACGAATTTTTTATCCATGTATAAAACTATTAATTCTGAATAAAATGCCGCCCATTTATGCAATTAAAAAAATTTAAATGTCTCTTATTAGATAAGGCATATTTTCGTCTGATAAAGTACTTCTTCTTCAATGATTTCGAGGATATTTTAGTTTTGATCAAAAAAATTTTATTTCTTACGACTTTTCGTAAAATATGTTAATGCCATCTGAAAGATGAACAGATAAGCTTTCCATCGAGCATTTAGTCGAATAAGTCGGTCGAAGGATCCAAGAGTTATTAGCAAAAAACTAATCGGTGGTCAACACGATTCCGTCCTACTGCCGATTCTTTTCGAAAAGTACTTTTCTATAATTCTAGTATTTAATGGGAAAAAATTAAACGAATTTTTTGTCCATGTAAAAAACTATTAATTCTGAATAAAATGCCGCCCATTTATGCAATAACAAAAATTTAATTGTCTCTTATTAGATAAGGCATATTTTCTTCTGATATGTACTTCTTCTTCAATGATTTCGAGGATATTTTAGGTTTGATCAAAAAAATTTTATTTCTTACGACTTTTCGTAAAATATGTTAATGCCATCTGAAAGAGGAACAGATAAGCTTTCCACCGAGCTGTAAGTCGAAGAAGTCGGTCGACGGATGCAAAAGTAATTTGCAAACAACTAATCGGTGGTCAACACGATTCCGTCCTACTGCCGATTCTTTTGGAAAATTACTTTTCTATAATTCTAGTATTTAATGGGAAAAAATTAAACGAATTTTTTGTCCATGTGAAAAATTATTAATTCTGAATAAAATTCCGCCAATTTATGCAATAAAAAAAATTTAAATGGCTCTTATTAGATAAGGCATATTTTCGTCTGATAAGTACTTCTTCTTCAATGATTTCGAGGATATTTTAGGTTTAATCAAAAAAATTTTATTTCTTACGACCTTTCGTAAAATATGTTAATGCCATCTGAAAGAGGAACAGATAAGCTTTCCATCGAGCTCTTAGTCGAATAAGTCGGTCGAAGGATGCAAGAGTTATTAGCAAAAAACTAATCGGTGGTCAATACGATTCCGTCCTACTGCCGATTCTTTTCGAAAAGTACTTTTCTATAATTCTAGTATTTAATGGGAAAAAATTAAACGAATTTTTTTTCCATGTAAAAAAGTATTAATTCTGAATAAAATGCCGCCCATTTATGTAGTAAAAAAATGTAAATGTCTCTTATTAGATAAGGCATTTTTTCGTCTGATAAGTACTTCTTCTTCAATGATTTCGAGGATATTTTAAGTTTGATCAAAAAAATTTTATTTCTTACGACTTTTCGTAAAATATGTTAGTGCCATCTGAAAGAGGAACAGATAAGCTTTCCATCGAGCTCTTAGTCGAAGAAGTCGGTCGAAGGATGCAAGAGTTATTAGCAAACAACTAATCGGTGGTCAACACGATTCCTAACTACTGCCGATTCTTTTCGAAAAGTACTTCTCTATAATTCTAGTATTTAATGCGAAAAATTAAACGAATTTTTTTACCATGTAAAAACTATTAATTTTGAATAAAATGCCGCCCATTTATGGAACTAAAAAAATGTAAATATCTCTTATTAGGTAAGGCATATTTTCGGCTGATAAGGTACTTGTTCTTCAATGATTTCGAGGATATTTTAGTTTTCATGAAAAAAACTTTATTTCTTACGACCTTTCGTAAAATATGTTAATGCTATCTGGAAGAGGAACAGATAAGCTTTCCATCGAGTTCTTAGTCGAAGAAGTCGGTCGAAGGATGCAAGAGTTATAAGCAAAAAACTAATCGGTGGTCAACACGATTCCGTCCTACTGCCGATTCTTTTCGCAAAGTACTTTTGTATAATTCTAGTATTTAGAGGGAAAAAATTAAACGAATTTTTTGTCCATGTAAAAAACTATGAGTTCTGAATAAAATGCCGTCCATTTATGCAATTAAAAAAATTTCAATGTCTCTTATTAGATAAGGCATATTTTCGTCTTATAAGTACTTCTTCTTCAATGATTTCGAGGATATTTTAGGTTTGATCAAAAAAAATTTATTTCTTACGACTTTTCGTAAAATATGTCAATGCCATCTGAAAGAGGAACAGATAAACTTTTCATCGAGCTCTTAGTCGAAGAAGTCGGTCGAAGGATGCAAGAGTTATTAGCAAACAACTAATCGGTGGTCAACACGATTCCGTCCTACTGCCGATTCTTTTGGAAAATTACTTTTCTATAATTCTAGTATTTAATGGGAAAAAATTAAACGAATTTTTTGTCCATGTGAAAAATTATTAATTCTGAATAAAATGCCGCCAATTTATGCAATAAAAAAAATTTAAATGGCTCTTATTAGATAAGGCATTTTTTCGTCTGATAAGTACTTCTTCTTCAATGATTTCGAGGATATTTTAAGTTTGATCAAAAAAATTTTATTTCTTACGACTTTTCGTAAAATATGTCAATGCCATCTGAAAGAGGAACAGATAAACTTTTCATCGAGCTCTTAGTCGAAGAAGTCGGTCGAAGGATGCAAGAGTTATTAGCAAAAAACTAGTCGGTGGTCAACACGATTCCGTCCTTTTGCCGATTCTTTTCGAAAAGTACTTTTCTATAATTCTAGTATTAAATGCGAAAAAATTAAACGAATTTTTTGACCATGTAAGAAACTATTAATTCTGAATTAAATGCCGCCCATTTATGCAATTAAAAAATTTTAAATGTCTCTTATTAGATAAGGCATATTTTCGTCTGATAAGTACTGCCTCTTCAATGATTTCAAGGATATTTTAAGTTTGATCAAAAAAATTTTATTTCTTACGACTTTTCGTAAAATATGTTAATGCCATCTGAAAGAGGAACAGATAAACTTTTCATCGAGCTCTTAGTCGAAGAAGTCGGTCGAAAGATGCAAGAGTTATTAGCAAAAAACTAGTCGGTGGTCAACACGATTCCATCCTTTTGCCGATTCTTTTCGAAAAGTACTTTTCTATAATTCCAGTATTAAATGCGAAAAAATTAAATGAATTTTTTGACCATGTAAGAAACTATTAATTGTGAATAAAATCCCGCCCATTTATGCAGCTGAAAAAAATTTAAATTTCTCTTATTAGATAAGGAATATTTTCGTCTGATATTATATATATGTACAGAGTCTAATTTGGGGACTTTTCCTTTATACAGAGTATATTTCGAAGACTTTTGTAGTCTTTGGGGACCGTCCCCAAAATTTTCAGGAACTGAACGTGTATTTTGGGGACATTTTGAATTTAACAGGGAACCAATGTATTTTTAAGAAAATCATTATATACATACGTCGTCAAGTACTAATGATTGTTATTAAAATATCCCAACCAAGCAAACTTCAAGAATGTCAGATAATGTATTTATTTTAGATTTAATCCTACTCGAACTAAGTGGAGAGTAGATTTTGGGGACAGATTGTTTTACTGCATATTATGAAAAGGCCTTTTAACTAAAGCGAACCAATTCAGGTCAATTCGCTTAGATTTGAGCCATTGATCATTTAATACCCCAAAATTCCAGTGTAAATTTGTTTTAAAAGGCTTTTTTTCAAACAATTAGATTTCATGATTTTGTCGATATGGCAACGTCCACAGGAGTGTTAATGTATATAGATATATCGTATATTTTAGGGACTGAAATTCAAGAATGCAAAGTAAATTTTGGGGACCATATTTGAATTTTAACGGCCGTTTCACATATATACATTTCATGTAAGGTTATTTTCGAGGACATTTTTAATTATGTTATAGACCGTGTTTTACAGGTAATTATATGAATAGTATATTTTGGGGACATTATTATGAGAAATTAGAATTCATGGAGACAACGTAGATTTTGGGAACATATTTGAATTTTAACGGACCGTTTGTCGTACATATTGTATGTATAAGATTTTTTTCGAGGGTATTGTAAATTTTTTTTATAGAAAAATATCAACAATCACTTATGATATAAATTTGTAAATACATATTCCCAATCATCTAGTGAATAGTTAATTACAACAGAAGCACAATCTATGTTGGTATTCCAAATTAAAGTGTTTTGACAATCGCTACGATTTTTCATATACATTTAGGTTTATACATTCAATTGTCAAAATTTTATGCAACCACGGTACTAAAAGTGGTGTGACTATTACCGGTAATACTGCACAAAAAGACAAATATATTTTAAAATCAATTACTTTCTAGATTTACACAAAAGTTAGCAGCACCTATATAGCAAACTATATACAAGTTGGCACGCTCTAGTGAATACATACATCTCTCCCAAAAAGTAAAATGAAAATATTCTGTATAATGGCGGGAAAGATTTTGGTATTCATAACGCCAATATGACAACTTGTTTAGGTTAATCGGGCTAAAATAAATTGAAGGCACTCAGTATAAATTTTCGAAATGAAGCTTAGTTTAGAAGATATTCGAACATAAAGTTCACTTATAATCAAGACAAATTTATAATTACATCAGAAATATGGTAAGAAACATTCCAAAGTCTATATCGCTCAAATATGATAACTATGGGCCGAAATAAACTAGAAATATAATGTAAAAATTTCCGACTTCATGGTTTTTTCAAAAGATATTTGTATGCAAAGTATACTTTCGGGACCTTATTTGAATTTTAACGGATCGTTTCTCATTTATATTTTTATACAAGGTTTTTTTCAAGGACATTGTACACTTTGTTTATTGGAAACTATCAGCAATCACAGACGCTTTTAGTTTTATGAATACTGTATAGGTAATTAAACCCACAAATTTTTACAGAATATTTTCGCCTTATTTCAGCCACATTAACCTAAAATCATTGTCATATCCATAAAGACATATTGAAATGTTTCCCGCCATATTACATATGCTATTAGCTCTGACTTCATTTCGAGTGAACTTAAAGTTCGAATATTTCGTAAACAAAGCATAAAGTCGAAAATTTTTACAGAATATTTTCGTTTTATTTTGGCCCAATTAAACTAAAAAAGTTGTCATATTGGCGCTATGGATATTTCAATTTTTTTGCTTTCATTATATAGGAAATTCAAGTTGTTATATCTCCAAAATTAAGCAAGAATCCAAAAATTATTACAGAATATTTTCGTCTTATTTCGTCCCAATTAATCTTAAATCATTGTCATATCCATAAAAAGATATTGAAATGTTTCCCGCCATATTACATATGTTATTATACTTTTCACGTATGTGAAATAGTATATTAACTTTGTTGTCTCTGACTTCATTTCGAGTGAACTTTAAGTTCGAATATTTCGTAAATAAAGCATAAAATCGAAAATTTTTACTGAATATTTTCGTTTTATTTTGGCCCAATTAAACTAAAAAAGTTGTCATATTGGCGCTATGGATATTTAAATTTTTATACTTTTCACGTATGTGAAATAGTATAATAACTTTGTGCTGAAGTTTGTAACAGATCGAAATATTCATTTCCGACTATATAAAGTATATATATTCTTGATCAGGACGACAAGACGAGTTGATTTAGCCATGTCCGTCTGTCCGTCTGTCCGTCTGTCTGTATATATACAATCTCCTCCCACAGTTTTGAAGATGTCGAGCTGAAATTTTGCACAGAGACTTCTTATTCGTGCAGTCAAATCATTGGTCGGAACCGGCCATATCGGACCACTGGAACTGGTAGCCCCCATACGAAAAGAAGAAGAAAAATGAACAAAACTTGAATCGTTGTATGGAAAACTTTTTTGTTTTGTATGATAGAGTGCTGAAATTTTAAACATAGTAGTTCTACATAGTCCGACTACATGCCTGAAAGTTTCAATGAGATTGGACATCTGGAACTGGTAGCTCCCATACAAAATGAAGAAGAGGAAGAGAAGCAATATTCACGTCGTTGTATGGACAACTTTTTTGTTTTTCAACCAATTGACTTGAAATTTTAAAGTTATGTTCTTGGGGAGGAATGAAAACTATTTTGACCAAAAGTGGGCGTAGCCACGCGTAGCCACGCCCACTTCTAGCGAAAATTGACCCGTTGTATGAAAAACTTTTTTGTTTTTTAACCAATTGACTTGAAATTTTAAAGTTATGTTCTTAGGAAGGAATGAAAACTATTTTGACCAAAAGTGGGCGTAACCACGCGTAGCCACGCCCACTTATAGCGAAAATTGACCCGTTGTATGGAAAACTTTTTTGTTTTTTAACCAATTGACTTGAAACTTTACAGTTATGTTCTTAGGGAGGAATGAAAACTATTTTGACCAAAAGTGGGCGTAGCCACGCCCACTTATAGCAAAAATTGACCCGTTGTATGGAAAACTTTTTTGTTTTTCAACGAATTGACTTCAAACTTTACAGTTATGTTCTTAGGGAGGAATGAAAACTATTTTGACCAAAAGTGGGCGTGGCCACGCCCTTTGATAGCGAAATTTGACCCGTTGTATGGAAAACTTTTGTGTTTTTTAACCAATTGACTTGAAACTTTACAGTTATGTTCTTAGGGAGGAATGAAAACAATTTTGACCAAAAGTGGGCGCGGCCACGCCCTTTTATAGCGAAATTTGACCCGTTGTATGGAAAACTTTTGTGTTTTTTAACCAATTGACTTGAAACTTTACAGTTATGTTCTTAGGGAGGAATGAAAACTATTTTGACCAAAAGTGGGCGTGGCCACGCCCTTTTATAGCGAAATTTGACCCGTTGTATGGAAAACTTTTTTGTTTTTTAACCAATTGACTTGAAACTTTACAGTTATGTTCTTAGGGAGGCATGAAAACTATTTTGACCAAAAGTGGGCGCGGCCACGCCCTTTTATAGCGAAATTTGACCCGTTGTATGGAAAACTTTTGTGTTTTTTAACCAATTGACTTGAAACTTTACAGTTATGTTCTTAGGGAGGAATGAAAACTATTTTGACCAAAAGTGGGCGTGCCCACGCCTTTTTTTAGCGAAAATTGACCAATTGACTTGAAACCTTACAGTTATCTTCTTAGGGAGGAATGAAAACGATTTTGCCCAAAAGTGGGCGCGGCCACGGTCTTTTATAGCGAAATTTGACCCGTTGTATGGAAAACTTTTTTGTTTTTTAACCAATTGACTTGAAACTTTACAGTTATGTTCTTAGGGAGGCATGAAAACTATTTTGACCCAAAATGAGCGTAGCCACGCCCACTTATCGCAAAACTTGAACCGCTGTATGGAAAACTTTTTTGTTTTTTAACCAATTGACTTGAAACCTTACAGTTATGTTGTTAGGGAGGCATGAAAACTATTCATTTAGTTTTTTAGTGACACAACGTGAAAAGTATTATAGCTTCAGCCTTGCTGAAGATAGCGTCCTTACTGGTTTTGCTTTCATTTTATGGGAAATTTAAGTTGTTATATCTCCTAAATTAAGCAAAAACCCAAAAATTTTTACAGAATATTTTCGTCTTATTTCAGCCCAATTAATATAAAATCATTGTCATATCCATAAAGAGATATTGAAATGTTTCCCGTCATATTACATATGCTATTAGCTCTGACTTCATTTCGAGTGAACTTAAAGTTCGAATATTTCGTAAACAAAGCATAAAGTCGAAAATTTTTACAGAATATTTTCGATTTATTTTGGCCCAATTAAACTAAAAAAGTTGTCATATTGGCGCTATGGATATTTAAATCTTTCTCGGCATATTACTGATGTAATTATCTTTTTGTCTTCATTTTGTGTGGAATTTATGTATGAATATCTTCTGAACTAAGCTCTAATTCGAAAATTTATATTGAATGATTTCGATATATTTTAGCTCAATAAACCTAAACTAGTTGTCATATTGGCGTTATGAATATCAAAATCTTTCTCGCCATTATACAGAATATTTCCATTTTACTTTTTTGCGAGTGATGTATGTATTCAATAGAGCGTGCCAACTTGTATGCAGTGTTCTATATAGGTGCTGCTAACTTTTGTGTAAATCTAGAAATTTAAATGTAAGTTGATATGAAAATACATTTGCTTTTTGTGCAGTATGTATATGTATATATTAGCAACGGACAATAGTTTTCATTTGCATTTATTTCAAAATTGTATGTAAGCGGCATGTTACCCAAGATCAGTTCCAGTATGCCCTGAGATTAGCATTTATGCATAAATCCTCCAATACATATTTGCCTACAACGACTAGTAATAAAAATATGCGTACGCCTATATAGTAATCATAAAACTAAAAGCATATTTGATTGTTGGTAGTTTCATTGAGCAAAATGTACAATGTCCTTGAAAAAAACCTTGTATATAAAATATAAATGAGAAAAGATCCGTTAAAATTCAAATAAGGTCCCCAAAGTATACTTTGCATACAAATAACTCTTGGAAATAAACGTGAAGTTGTGTATAAATTTATAATATTTTCAGTTTATTTCGGCCCAATCAACCTAAAAACGTTTTGATACTTGCGCTATGGATATTTCAGTGTTTTCCATCGTATTAACTAATTATGACGTAATATATTGTGAGAAAGATTCCAAAGTCTATATCGCTCAAATATGATAACTATGGGTCGAAATAAACAAGAAATATAATGTAAAAATTTCCGACTTCATGGTTTTTTCAAAAGATATTTGTATGCAAAGTATACTTTCGGGACCTTATTTGAATTTTAACGGATCGTTTCTCATTTATATTTTTATACAAGGTTTTTTTCAAGGACATTGTACACTTTGTTTATTGGAAACTATCAGCAATCACAGACGCTTTTAGTTTTATGAATACTGTATAGGTAATTAAACCCACAAATTTTTACAGAATATTTTCGCCTTATTTCAGCCACATTAACCTAAAATCATTGTCATATCCATAAAGACATATTGAAATGTTTCCCGCCATATTACATATGCTATTAGCTCTGACTTCATTTCGAGTGAACTTTAAGTTCGAATATTTCGTAAACAAAGCATAAAGTCGAAAATTTTTACTGAATATTTTCGTTTTATTTTGGCCCAATTAAACTAAAAAAGTTGTCATATTGGCGCTATGGATATTTAAATCTTTCTCGGCATATTACTGATGTAATTATCTTTTTGTCTTCATTTTGTGTGGAACTTATGTATGAATATCTTCTAAACTAAGCTTTAACTCGAAAATTTATATTGAATGATTTCAATTTATTTTGGCTCAATAAACCTAAACTAGTTGTCAGATTGGCGTTATAAATATCAAAATCTTTCTCGCCACTATACAGAATATTTTCATTTTACTTTTTTGCGAGTGATGTATGTATTCACTAGAGCGTGCCAACTTGTATGCAGTGTGGTATATAGGTGCTGCTAACTTTTGTGTAAATCTAGAAATTTAAATGAAAGTTGATATGAAAATACATTCGCCTTTTTGTGCAGTATTAAGCTTGTAATATGTATATATTAGCAAAGGGCAATAGTTTTCATTTGCATTTATTTTGAAAATTGTATGTACGCTGCATGTTACCCAAGAACAGTTCCAATATGCCCTGAGATTAGCATTTATGAATAAATCCTCCAATATATATTTGCCTACAACGACTAGTAATAAAAATACATATGCGTACGCCTATATAGTAATCATAAAACTAAAAGCATATATGATTGTTGGTAGTTTTCAATAAGCAAAATGTACAATGTCCTCGAAAAAAACCTTGTATATAAAATATAAATGAGAAATGGTCCGTTAAAATTCAAATAAGGTCCCCAAAGTATACTTTGCATACAAATATCTAACAATATTTTTTAGTTTATTTCGGCCCAATCAACCTGAAAACGTTTTGATACTTTCAATCTGTTCCATCGTATTATTTAATTATGATGTAATTAACATTTTGTCTTCATTATGTGTGAACTCTAAGTTCGAATATATTGTTAACTAGGCGTGAATTCGAAAATTTGAATATTTTCATCATATTTTGAACCATTTCACCTAAAATCGTTGCAATAGATATTGGAATCTTCCGATACTCATTTGTGTAAAACGACCGGTAATAGACCCATCACATTTTGTCCAGTGTTTACATAAAGTTTCAATAATTGAATGCAGAAACTTAAATATAAGAGAGAAATCGAAACGATTGTCGAAATACTTTAATTTTGAATACCAATATGGAGTGTCTTATTGGTGTAGTTATCAATTTCGGAGCTGATTAACGATATATATGTATGTAGTATTTAACAAATTCATATCGTGTTATTGCAGGGAGTTTTCCATGAAAAACATTAACGATTTCCTATAAAAAACCCTCTACATAAAATATATATGACAAACGGTCATTTAAAATGCAAATATGTTCCCAAAATCAACGTTGGATCCATGAATTTTAATTTCTAATAACTATGTCCCCAAAATCTACTATTCATATAATTACCTGTAAAACAATCCCATAGTATAAATTACAATGTCCCCGAAAACAACCCTGTATTTAAAGTACATAAATGTGAGGACAGGTCCGTTAAAATTCAAATATTGTTCCAAAATCCACTTTATATTCATATATTATAATTTAAAATAACTATGTCCCCAAAATCTACTATTCATAGAATAACCATAAAACACTGTCCTCATAATGCACATTAAGTATAGATTATATGTGAAAAGGTGGCAACACCACGTTTTTGTCCCTAAAATATATGTTTCATATAAAATGTAAAATATACAAAATTTCAACATTATATGGTTCGATCATTTCGGGGACAGAGTCCTTAAAGTAAACGATATATTCTGAGTCCTCAAAGTGATCGTTGAATATTAAAGTGTGAATAATTTCGGATGCTTGGTTTAATAGGTCCTATAAAAAAATATGGGTATACTATTTTTGCGTTCTGAACCCATTTTACCTCTTAAAACCATTGATTTTTTGTGTCCCCAAAATACACCTTGTACATAAATATATATATATATATACCATATAATATATATATATATATATTTATGTACAAGGTGTATTTTGGGGACACAAAAAATCAATGGTTTTAAGAGGTAAAATGGGTTCAGAACGCAAAAATAGTATACCCATATTTTTTTATAGGACCTATTAAACCAAGCATCCGAAATTATTCACACTTTAATATTCAACGATCACTTTGAGGACTCAGAATATATCGTTTACTTTAAGGACTCTGTCCCCGAAATGATCGAACCATATAATTTTGAAATTTTGTATATTTTACATTTTATATGAAACATATATTTTAGGGACAAAAACGTGGTGTTGCCACCTTTTCACATACAATCTATACTTAATGTGCATTATGAGGACAGTGTTTTATGGTTATTCTATGAATAGTAGATTTTGGGGACATAGTTATTTTAAATTATAATATATGAATATAAAGTGGATTTTGGAACAATATTTGAATTTTAACGGACCTGTCCTCACATTTATGTACTTTAAATACAGGGTTGTTTTCGGGGACATTGTAATTTATACTATGGGATTGTTTTACAGGTAATTATATGAATAGTAGATTTTGGGGACATAGTTATTAGAAATTAAAATTCATGGATCCAACGTTGATTTTGGGAACATATTTGCATTTTAAATGACCGTTTGTCATATATATTTTATGTAGAGGGTTTTTTATAGGAAATCGTTAATGTTTTTCATGGAAAACTCCCTGCAATAACACGATATGAATTTGTTAAATACTACATACATATATATCGTTAATCAGCTCCGAAATTGATAACTACACCAATAAGACACTCCATATTGGTATTCAAAATTAAAGTATTTCGACAATCGTTTCGATTTCTCTCTTATATTTAAGTTTCTGCATTCAATTATTGAAACTTTATGTAAACACTGGACAAAATGTGATGGGTCTATTACCGGTCGTTTTACACAAATGAGTATCGGAAGATTCCAATATCTATTGCAACGATTTTAGGTGAAATGGTTCAAAATATGATGAAAATATTCAAATTTTCGAATTCACGCCTAGTTAACAATATATTCGAACTTAGAGTTCACACATAATGAAGACAAAATGTTAATTACATCATAATTAAATAATACGATGGAACAGATTGAAAGTATCAAAACGTTTTCAGGTTGATTGGGCCGAAATAAACTAAAAAATATTGTTAGATATTTGTATGCAAAGTATACTTTGGGGACCTTATTTGAATTTTAACGGACCATTTCTCATTTATATTTTATATACAAGGTTTTTTTCGAGAACATTGTACATTTTGCTTATTGAAAACTACCAACAATCATATATGCTTTTAGTTTTATGATTACTATATAGGCGTACGCATATGTATTTTTATTACTAGTCGTTGTAGGCAAATATGTATTGGAGGATTTATACATAAATGCTAATCTCAGGGCATATTGGAACTGTTCTTGGGTAACATGCAGCGTACATACAATTTTCAAAATAAATGCAAATGAAAACTATTGTCCTTTGCTAATATATACATATTAAAAGCTTAATACTGCACAAAAAGGCAAATGTATTTTCATATCAACTTTCATTTAAATTTCTAGATTTACACAAAAGTTAGCAGCACCTATATACCACACTGCATACAAGTTGGCACGCTCTAGTGAATACATACATCACTCGCAAAAAAGTAAAATGAAAATATTCTGTATAATGGCGAGAAAGATTTTGATATTCATAACGCCAATATGACAACTAGTTTAGGTTTATTGAGCTAAAATATATCGAAATCATTCAATATAAATTTTCGAATTAGAGCTTAGTTCAGAAGATATTCATACATAAATTCCACACAAAATGAAGACAAAAAGATAATTACATCAGTAATATGCCGAGAAAGATTTAAATATCCATAGCGCCAATATGACAACTTTTTTAGTTTAATTGGGCCAAAATAAAACGAAAATATTCAGTAAAAATTATCGATTTTATGCTTTATTTACGAAATATTCGAACTTAAAGTTCACTCGAAATGAAGTCAGAGACAACAAAGTTAATATACTATTTCACATACGTGAAAAGTATAATAACATATGTAATATGGCGGGAAAGATTTCAATATCTTTTTATTGATATGACAATGATTTTAGATTAATTGGGACGAAATAAGACGAAAATATTCTGTAATAATTTTTGGATTCTTGCTTAATTTTGGAGATATAACAACTTGAATTTCCTATATAATGAAAGCAAAAAAATTTAAATATCCATAGCGCCAATATGATAACTTTTTTAGTTTAATTGGGCCAAAATAAAACGAAAATATTCAGTAAAAATTTTCGATTTTATGCTTTGTTTACGAAATATTCGAACTTAAAGTTCACTCGAAATGAAGTCAGAGCTAATAGCATATGTAATATGGCGGAAAACATTTCAATATCTCTTTATGGATATGACAATGATTTTAGGTTAATGTGGCTGAAAAGGCGAAAATATTCTGTAAAAATTTGTGGGTTTAATTACCTATACAGTATTCATAAAACTAAAAGCGTCTGTGATTGCTGATAGTTTCCCATAAACAAAGTGTACAATGTCCTTGAAAAAAACCTTGTATAAAAATATAAATGAGAAACGATCCGTTAAAATTCAAATAAGGTCCCGAAAGTATACTTTGCATACAAATATCTTTTGAAAAAACCATGAAGTCGGAAATTTTTACATTATATTTCTTGTTTATTTCGACCCATAGTTATCATATTTGAGCGATATAGACTTTGGAATCTTTCTCACAATATATTACGTCATAATTAGTTAATACGATGGAAAACACTGAAATATCCATAGCGCAAGTATCAAAACGTTTTTAGGTTGATTGGGCCGAAATAAACTGAAAATATTATAAATTTATACACAACTTCACGTTTATTTCCAAGAGTTATTTGTATGCAAAGTATACTTTGGGGACCTTATTTGAATTTTAACGGATCTTTTCTCATTTATATTTTATATACAAGGTTTTTTTCAAGGACATTGTACATTTTGCTCATGAAAACTACCAACAATCAAATATGCTTTTAGTTTTATGATTACTATATAGGCGTACGCATATTTTTATTACTAGTCGTTGTAGGCAAATATGTATTGGAGGATTTATGCATAAATGCTAATCTCAGGGCATACTGGAACTGATCTTGGGTAACATGCCGCTTACATACAATTTTGAAATAAATGCAAATGAAAACTATTGTCCGTTGCTAATATATACATATACATACTGCACAAAAAGCAAATGTATTTTCATATCAACTTACATTTAAATTTCTAGATTTACACAAAAGTTAGCAGCACCTATATAGCACACTGCATACAAGTTGGCACGCTCTATTGAATACATACATCACTCGCAAAAAAGTAAAATGGAAATATTCTGTATAATGGCGAGAAAGATTTTGATATTCATAACGCCAATATGACAACTAGTTTAGGTTTATTGAGCTAAAATATATCGAAATCATTCAATATAAATTTTCGAATTAGAGCTTAGTTCAGAAGATATTCATACATAAATTCCACACAAAATGAAGACAAAAAGATAATTACATCAGTAATATGTCGAGAAAGATTTAAATATCCATAGCGCCAATATGACAACTTTTTTAGTTTAATTGGGCCAAAATAAAACGAAAATATTCAGTAAAAATTTTCGACTTTATGCTTTGTTTACGAAATATTCGAACCTAAAGTTCACTCGAAATGAAGTCAGAGCTAATAGCATATGTAATATGACGGGAAACATTTCAATATCTCTTTATGGATATGACAATGATTTTATATTAATTGGGCTGAAATAAGACGAAAATATTCTGTAAAAATTTTTGGGTTTTTGCTTAATTTAGGAGATATAACAACTTAAATTTCCCATATAATGAAAGCAAAAAAATGTAAATATCCATAGCGCCAATATGACAACTTTTTTAGTTTAATTGGGCCAAAATAAAACGAAAATATTCAGTAAAAATTTTCGATTTTATGCTTTATTTACAAAATATTCGAACTTAAAGTTCACTCGAAATGAAGTCAGAGATAACAAAGTTAATATACTATTTCACATACGTGAAAAGTATAATAACATATGAAACATTGAATATCGAGTGAGATCTCAAGCGAACAAGACGTGTTTCTGCATAACTCTGTATTCGATTTTATTTTTTTTAAATGTTTTTTTCTGCTTTTTGCTAATTTTATTGTGTTGATTTAAATCATTCCGAAGTTAAGTGCTTAATATACTTGCTGGTTTGTATGACATAGTTAGTTGTGCATAAGTAGTGTTTTTTTCATGATTTCAAAGGTTTAATTTAATATTTTTGTTACCTTTTTCGGTTGAGACAAAGTGTTTTTGTTCTTGTGTAAGTTCTATTCTACTCAGTGGAATAATTTTTGTATTTCTGTTTTGTTATTGTAAATAACAGCAGTGTATCAGAACTTTTCGTCTTGTGTTCAATAACATATAGTTTTTGTTGTTGCGTGAACATCTGTTTTCAGTCGAGTCAAACATTTTTGTTTTTGCTTTTTTTGGATTTCTTCTCTTTGGAGTCGTTTGTAGCGTTGTAAGTAACAACAATTTAACTGCACTTTTCTGGCTGCGCTCAGTGGCCTTGCATATTGTTGTTGCGTGAACATACGTTTGCTTAAAGTTATTTGTTTTTGATATTTCAATCTTGCAGAGTACGTTTTACACTAATTCCCATTTGCGTAGGTTGTTTACACTGATTTTGAGTTACTGCGCTTTTTAGTGTTTATCTTATTTTGCTGCGATTTTGTTCTAAAGTCTTTTAATATTTTTGCTTTTTATTTTTACTTTTACATTCTTTGCTTGATTTCAAAATGAAGTGCTGCTACGAGGCATGTAAAAGTAAAAAAACATTTGATGTGTACTCAGAACGAGCAGTACGCTGCTGGTTGTGTGACAATATTTGTCACATGAAGTGTGCAGGTATTAATGGGCGTGACCACGATAGGTTAATCAGTCGGTCTAAAACCGTTTGTGGTAACTATACGTGGTCTTGCACGTCATGTTACAAGCGTCAACTCGACTTTTCGTCAATGTACGGTAAAGTTCGTGACACATTCTTAAAACTGAATAGGGCCGTAAAGCAACTATCGGTAGACTTCGATTCGGGTATTGACTTGTTGAGCAACTACGACCTTGGGCCGTCCCTACCCCTTCTTTTGTTGTCGCCTTCGCCAGCTGCGGACACACAATTTATCGTTCCCACCCCAACTGATCCTTCTACTATAACTGTCCCTCGTCCAAATAATACCAATCCAACTGCTCCCCCTATGGTGCTGGAGGTCCATCCTGCTTCCCCCATCACTCCTACAACTCCAGCTCCACCATCACTTTCCATAACAGCTCCTGTTCTTCCTGTTGCACAAGAGGCCCCAACAACTTCATCCAAGCGATCCCGACAACCCACTCCTCCTTCGTCAAACATGAATGATGGCAATACTACCAATATTGTTACTAATCGTGTGTCGCCCCCAACCTGTTCTTTACCTAAACGGTCGAAACCGTCATCGCCCGCATCTGAGCGTGTGTCTCCGTCAATGACTTCTGCTCCTCCTCAGACGCCTCCGCTACCTATGGTTATGGTAAATAACAATTTAGGCGAGGCCAGTAGTAACAACCCGCCACCGTCGCTGTCTGTTGTGGCGCCTCGTAAACAGGTATTTGTGTCCAGACTGTCTTCTGATACTACCTGCGAGGACATTTCTAGGTATATCTCTCATAGATTGAAAGTAAAGGTGGGCGTGCAAAAATTCAGTTTTGCACAGCCCAGAGACATTGCCTCTTTCAAACTGAGTGTACCTTTCGATGTATTTCCTGAGGTGTGCGATGCTAAATTCTGGCCGGATAACATGATTGTTCACGAGTTTAAACCTAATAATAGGTCTAGACCGAATTCGCATAGTAACTTGGACTCGTCACGTAGCAATCAGACTTCCCCTTCCAGCACGGCTTCAAAAAACTAGCTCCTGACCAATTGCAAGTTTCTATTCAGTATCAAAATGTAAGAGGGCTTTTGTCCAAACTTAACAGACTGTATAGAGATAGCTGTTCTTTCGAAGGTAGTATTATTGTATTTTCCGAGACATGGCTAACGCCATCGGTTCTTGATAGCGAAGTCCTTTCTAATAAATTTATGATTTATAGATTGGATCGTCAGATTCGTCGTGGTGGTGGTGTCCTTATTGGTGTGGACTCATGTTTGCGCTCTGACGTTATTCAAACTATTCTGCCTGCCGGCATCGAATTTTTATGCGTTAGAGTTAGTTATCCTCATCAGTCTATATTTGTTACCTGTTCCTATATTCCCCCGGGGTCTAGTATGGTTGTTTACTTGCAGCATTTTGAAGCTATCGAATCAATATCTAACCTTGTTCGTTCTCGTGATTTTTTGGTTGTATTAGGAGATTTCAATTTGCCAAACATTTCTTGGACTTGTCAGGGTAACTTAAATTATCTGGTACCCTCTGGACAACACGAGTTCATTGATAATTTATTAGATATACCTCTTTTCCAAGTAAACCCAATAGTTAACCATCTTCAC